>JASTWR010000199.1:0-331495 GCA_030770355.1 Harpagoxenus sublaevis | reverse complement strand
ATCCGACGTTTCAAATGTTCGTGTATCTCACGAATCCGCGGATCCGGATAACCTGAATAATGCGGTTTTGAGATCTGACTCGCACTTGGTCTCGGGTACTCGGATAGTCATTTATCCGAATACTTAGGAGCTTAGTACATATTACATCAAAATAATTTCGTTTTTTTTTGCGCTGCAATCCTTCAGAAACTTCCCTTCTAAAGCGAAGATAACAAGTGCTATTAAGGATTATAGTCAACTTTTTATCAAAATAATTATTTTTTGGCTAAACGAAAAAAACTCAAATTTAAACAAATCAAGAAAGCGACAGTTGTATAACTTTCGTTATATTTTTATTAGGTTATAAGGCTAACAATAACTTGATTTTCTAAAAATATCGCGGTATATACATTTACAGTACAGAATTTATATTAAAGTTATTTAAAACCAATAATTTATATTTTTTTCCAAAAATAATTTGTATAAAAACCTTGCCTATTTTTATATAGGTTTTGTGCCCCTTGTATCTAGTAGATAACAACGAGACTTAGCTAAAATAAGAGATTATTGTTAGAAAATCAAAATATCCCATACATAATTCTCTAAGTCGACGCCGTTCGGAAATACACTCTTTGAAACATTAAAACTAAATGCGCTTTTTTTTGTTTGATTTCTCGGCGTTCTAGGGCACCTCCCCGTGATGACAGACTAGTAACAGATAATATAAACTACTTTGAAATAGCAACTTGAAGTACTTATGTATACTACTATCTATAGAGTACATCATATATTACTAATTACATCATATAGTACAATATCATATGGTGCCTGTATGTGTGTCAATTACATTATTATCGAAAAATTTATACCTTTTTTGAATTAAGTACTCACCGCTTATCCGCTCTAATGAGCTCTCATTTATAAACTTAGGATATAGTAATGTTTTTTTATTGATTAAAGTACCCCCCCACCGCCATTACTGACTCTCCTCCTCAATTTTATTGCTCGTCAATTTAGAAAATTTCTTGTTATTATATAGTTCGGTGCTTGTTTGTGTGTCAATTTGCATTGAACCGTTCAATGTAGATTGATGAGTTGTGTACACATTTCATTCTAACACATTATAACTGCGCTATGCGCAGAATGCATTTTTACAGTAATCACTGCGCACAGCGCAGATTGAAATTTCACAATATTTACTGCGTTTAGCGCAGAATGCATTTTCACAGTAATCACTGCGCATAGCGCAAAATGCATTTTCACAGTATAAGTTACTACGTTCTGCGCAGAATGCATTTTCACAGTAATTATTGCGCATAGCGCAAAAAGTATTTTCACAGTATAGGTTACTGCCCACCGCGCAGAGAGTGCATTTTTACATACACTAGACACCACAGACGCGCGCTTCGCGCGCGCTATATTTAGCCTTGATACACACAACTGTCAAATATACAATGACAGTCACTCACGAAGTAAGCACGATGAAAGAACCAATCGGCATTGCGGAAAAGCAGCAACAATAAAATCTCTCACATGCATTTTTTCAGAGAGGACTAGCATGCACGCGCTCTAAACGCGCGCGCTTTCTACATTTAACAGATATTTTTTAATTTTTATATTATTTTTAATTTTTATTTACTTTGTTCATTTTTTTGTATCAACATATTTAAGGAGTCCTTTTGTACAAACTTATCTTAAGTCTGGACTCGTGAATATATATGTGAGGAAGCAACACATTGAAACGACTCTCGTTGAATTTGAATCTTGTTTTAATATCAAATAAAGAAATCAATCGGCAGAAGTAATCAAAAGAATACCAGTATACACCGCAAGGGCAAGGGAAACTGCCGAAAAACCTTGCCAGTATTCTTTACAAAATTATACATATCGAATATATGAACATCATTCATAAGAAAACATGTAAATAGAATATAAATCATAAATGGCAGTATAAATCAGAATCAGTACATATAAATATATCCGCGCTCTAAGCGGCGTTATCGGTTGTACATAACATATTGAAATTCAATCATAAACATTAGAATCATAAACGCAATATACATAATATAAACCATATAATCAGAGAATAAACCAATCTTGAAAGAAACTTAGTGGACTGTAACTTCATAAATCAACTGAATGAATATATACTAATTTTAATGACTGTTGTAATAGAATCATAAACTCTCGCAATAATACTACAACTTATTTTGAATACGAATGGTACTTGAAATCACATCTCAATGAAGAAATCACAGCTCGTGTCGTTAGTCTCATCGACAGATTAGAACTTGTCAATTTTACAATATCTCGAAAGCAGTAACGCTGTTCCGTTAAGAAATACAGCAACGGTTGGTTATACCAACACGTTCTCAAGTCAAAGATTGATCCGATTCTCAAACACAGAAATGCCGCAATGAATACAAAAGAAATATGATATATACCTTGCAAGGTCGCATACGCAGTGATCGAGCGCTCGATTGTTAACAAAGGAAAGAACGAGATAGAATATACTATCACGCTCGTTTCGACACGTAACAAAGAAAAGAAAGGAAAGTCATGAACGTTCATCTCAAGATGTGCGTAACTAGCACAGCGATACGTATAGGTATCTCGTCAGTGAATTACACGTTTACACGTGTCTCGCTCCTTGCTCGGTTACGAAGCACTTCTAGGCTTCGTAGAAAGAAATGAGAGACAGATCGGAAAGGCGAACCGACGGATTAGTACTTCTAGACGTAATCCTCGGCATTCACCGCATCAGAGTCAGTCTCCTTACCTCATGTGTGAATTCTCTCGGTGCCTACTAGAGAGGACACCGAAGTAACCGCTCGTAAGAATAGAATATCCGTCCTCGGGTATACCGGGAGGATCGTCTCGATAAGATGGCGACGGCGTTACGCCGTCCCACCTGGCAATCTCGAAGTCAGTCGGTCCCATCCAAGTCCGTAATCTCCTCGGTTCCTCTGGATCGGAAGATTGGCTAGACGGTGTGTCTGTGGTAATCTGTTTCGCACTCGCAACGAGAAATATGACTCGACTGTTACACAAAGATTCTCAGGAATCGACACGCGTACGTCGGTCACTGTTCGACGACCGTAAACCGGAATAAGGAAATCGTTCCTCCTTTTCGGTATGAACATTCCGAGTTCACCCGCTCCGACTTGTCTAATTTCAAGCGTAGCGAGCCAGGAAGTGGCGCCGCCCGCCTTCCGTGGTGCGTTCACGAGAGCCATCCGATTCGAGCTATGATTTCTTGCCTTACCGCCTTTCGGTCGGTAACTCATTCGAATAATACAACCTTTTCTGAACATTACCGCCCGCCTTCGTTAACTTGGTTAACGAACTAAACTACAACGTGTCTGTATTGATAGGAAGTGGGCAGATCTTAGTGATAGGTCTCTTGAGTGTTGACACTTGCGTGCGAACTGTTACTACTCTCGTATGTCCGTCCTTTCCAGGATGTGTTTGAATGATACGCCCTAAAGGCCATTTGGAGGGAGGATATCGTTCATCCACCACCAGTACTAATGCACCTTCCTTGATTGAAGGAGCTACCTTGTTCCACTTGTGAATAGCGAGATATCGATGAAGACATTCTCGCGACCACTGATTCCAAAAGTCTTCCAACATTTTTCGAAGTAACTGCCATCGTGAAAGATGTGAAATCTTAATCCCTTCCAGTGTTGGTTCAGGATCGTAGCTAATGCTTGACCTATAAGAAAGTGACCAGGAGTTAAGGCAGACTGATCGCTTGGATCATCTGACTGAGGACAAAGAGGTCGAGAATTCAATACCGCTTCAATTTGAGCCAACCATGTGGTCATTTCTTCATATGTGAGCAACTGCTCACCAACAACTCGTTTAAGATGCCTTTTTACCGATTTGACACCAGCTTCCCACTTACCGCCGAAATGCGGGGCAGCGGGTGGATTGAACTTCCACTGTGTTCCGTCTCCCGCAAGTAGTGAGGCTAATTCTCCGAACTCCCTTGTGGAGGCAGAGAAGAGCTTCTGCAATTGAACATCTGCACCTTTGAGATTTGTACCACAGTCACTAGATAGAGTAGCACAAATTCCGCGTCGTGCCGTAAATTGTTTATACGCTGCCATGAAGGCCTCTGTAGAATAATCGGTGACTAACTCTAAGTGAATCGCCGATGTGGAATAGCACACAAAGAGAGCAATGTACGCCTTGTACGTCTTGGCGTTTTTTCCTTTCCACGTCTTTACCACAAAAGGACCCGCGTAGTCCACTCCGGTGTGTAGGAAAGGTCTCGAAGGGGTCAATCTCTCCGCTGGGGAGTTGCCCCATGATTTGTCGTGCCCTAGATTGTCGAAATCTGGCGCATCTAACACACTTAACGATAAAGGACCGAATGGGAGCTCGGCCTCCTACTATCCAGTAATGAGTTCTTATGAACGCGAGCGTATCTTGCACGCCTCCATGAAGTGTACGCTTGTGAGCGTCCGCTATGATTAGTGTCGTTAAGGGGGAATGTCTCGGCAAGACATAAGGATGTTTAGCCGTTTCGGGCAAAGAAGAATTCTCAAGACGTCCTCCAACCCTTAAGAGTCCGTCTGAATCTAGTCTTGGAGTAAGACTCAATATTCCGTTTGAATTAGATAAGTCTCGTCCTGAGGACAAAGCCTTAATCTCATGAGAAAAGTAAGCATGCTGCACAGTTTTGCTTCATTTAATTCAATCGTTGTTAACGAATAAGTCAATGAGGATTCAGAGATCCTCCGAAATCGCTTAAGTACTCTTTTGCAGATCGCAGTAATTCGAATTAATTGATTGAGGTTTGAGTATTTATTTATTAAATCCCACAGTTTAGGAGATTTCGATGTGAGGGTAGTCGCTACCCGGGACGGTCGCTCTTCCAACCCGTCCTCTGAAGAAATTGAAAATGATTCATTCGGCCATGTAGATGGATCCTGCGTTAGCCAGCAAGGTCCAGTCTACCATGTTGTGGATTCTGACAACTGTTTAGGAGTTAGTCCTCTTGTAGCCAAATCCGCTGGGTTATCTTTTCCAGGGATGAAATTCCATATTGCGTCAGGCAAAGTTTTCTGAATGAAAAGAACTCGGTTCTGTACGAACTCCTTCCATTTGGACGGATGTCCTTGGATCCATGTTAGCGCGATGGCTGAATCTGTATTTAGAAAACGGGAACCTTATCTAGGTCCATCACTTTCAGTATGTGAGATACAAGTTTTACAAGTAGAACCGCTGCTGTTAACTCCAAACGTGGAATTGTGAGTCTCTTCAACGGGGCTACCTTTGTTTTCGCTGCAATAGGTGAGTAGTAATCTTTCCGTCAGTTGACACCACTCTTGTGTATACAACTGCCGCCATAGCGTGCTGTGATGCATCGCTATAACCGTAAAGCTCAACGTTAGAACCTGATTTCGTTCCTATCCATCTCGGAAAGTCAAACTTCGGCATATCTCTTAGTTGATCAACGAACTCTGTCCATTTTACGGACTTATCCTCTGGTAAAGGGTCATCCCAATCCAGTTTGATAGACCATAACTCTTGAATGAAGATCTTTCCTGAAATAGTAATTGGAGACAAGAAACCCATGGGATCAAAAAATTTAGCCATAGTCGATAGAATACCGCGCTTGGTAACTGCTCCCGTTTTGGGAAGCTCTAACGTGAATTGAAACGTATCCGACATCGCGTTCCAGGTTAAGCCTAGAACATGAACTGTAGCGTCGGTTTTAATCTGAATTGAATGAGAAGTTATCTTCCTCTCAGCCGGTATGTTATCTAGAATGGCTGGATGATTGCTCATCCATTTTTGCAATCTAAAACCGCCCGCCATGCACAGCTTATCTACTTGCTCGACCTTCTCCTGAGCTTCTTCTAATGAATCCGCTCCTCCATGGACATCGTCCACATATCGTCCCTTTTTCATGACGGGGATAGCTAAGGGAAATCGTCTCCCTTCATCGTGTACTAATTGATCGAGAGTTCGCAGGGCCAGAAAAGGCGCGCAAACTAAACCGTATGTAACTGTGGTAAGCACAAAAACAATAACCTGATGGTCTGAATCTAACCAAAATATTCGTTGAAAGTCCCAGTCTAAGGGATTCACCCATATTTGCCGGAACATCTTCTCTATATCAGCTATGAAAACATAAAGGAAAAATCGAAACCATAAGAGTACGTCAAACAAATCAATTTGTAATTTAGCTCCTGTATGCAATAGATCATTCAATGACACGCCGGTCGTCGTAAGACTCGAACCGTTGAACACGACTCTAAGTCTTGTGGTAAGACTGTGCTCTCTCCAAACGCCGTGATGTGGTAAATAGTACGCTAATATAGGCTCAGGTTGTAAGACAGGAACTCTTTCCATATGTCTTAACTGTTCATATTCCGTCATGAAATCCGAATATGCTGTCGCGTAATTCGTGTTACTCCTGAGTCGATTAGACAGATTAGTAACTATTCGAAGAGCTTTCGCTCGTGAATCTCCGAGTTTCCAGGTGGTAGCTTGAATGGCAATTTAACCACATATCTACCTGTCACGTCTCTAGTATGCGTCGAAAGAAAGTGATCTTCACAATCTTGTTCTTCTTTTGAAAGAATTGGAGTGTTTGCTGAGGGAACTTCTTCCAATTCCCAGAATCGCTGTACCAAATCGTTAAGCTGTCTGTCAATTGACACATGACAACTTCGTTTTTGACCAGAAGAGGCATTAAGTGCCGTTGGGCCTGAAACTATCCAACCTAACTTGGTGGCTTGGGCCACCGGTGAACCAATCGATCCTTTGATCAACTGATCCTCTAGTAAGTATCCGTATACATCAGCACCTAAGATCAGATCAATTGAACTCGGTGAAAAGAATTCGGGATCTGCTAATTGAATGCCTTCTAAATGAGGCCAGGAATTTTGAGACCATTCAACCGAAGGAATAGAAGTAGTAAGCTTTGGGAGAATATATGCAGATATTACCACAATCAAATCCGAGCTGAAATGTGATCTAATCTCAAAGGAAGTACATCCAAACGTTTTATTCGATTTTTGGTCACCTATTCCGACTAAAGAGAGTGACGAATGTTCTCGAGGCAGCCTAAGCTGTTGTACGACTCGTTCAGAGATTAAAGAAATCTCCGAACCCTGATCTAGTAAAGCTCGAACCTTCCGGATTTCATTCCGCTCTGAAACAATGAACACCTGTGCGGTTGCTAACAAAACGTAAGAGGTTGTAAGAACTGCAGAATGGAGCACCTTGGCCTTATCCTGAGTTACCACCGTAGAGTCAGATTGTCGTTGGGGCTCTGATTTTACCTCCTTGGTAGATGGAACATCCATCCGATGGATTGTTGTGTGATGTTTCTTGGCGCACCTCTGACATCGTTTTGTAACTTTACACTGTGATACCCGATGACTTCCTAGACAGTTGTAGCACAGCTTGTGCTTGGCTACGAGGGCCAATTTCTGAGTGACAGTTTCGTCCAAGTATTTCGGGCACTTGCTAACATAATGCTTTCCCTTGCATATCAAGCACGTAGGTGCATAACTCGGCGAAGCATCAGTTGATTTTCCTTGGTAATGAGCCTTGGCAGTAGCCTTAACTTGTTTTGATGCAGTCTTGCTATTACGAGACTTCTCGTAGGCTTTAAGCGAGAAAAGACGAGTGATCAGAAATTCACTAAACTTTTGCCATGATGGGGGGACTTTTGAGGATCCCAATGTGTTCTCCCAAGCTTTAACAGATTCAGAATCTAGCTTTTGAACAGTCATAAAAACAAGAAAGTCGTCTCACGTTTCAACGGGGCGTTGCAGCGTTTCTAATGTTCTATAGATTTGGAGAACGGAAGTGTACAAACCTTCCAATTCAACAGCAGATTCCCTGTTTACAGGTTTGAGGTCGACTAAGGATTGTAATACGGTATTGACTTGAATGCGTGGGTTGTCATAAAATGACACTAACGATTCCCATGCTTTAGAAAAGTTCTCAGAAGTGAGCGTTGTGTTCTTAATTAAATGAGCGGCTGTACCGATCAAACTGGTTTTCAAATACTGCAGTTTCTCGACAGATGTCAAAGTCAAATTCGATAGGACAAGAGAGGAAAATAAATCTCTGAAATTAAGCCACTCAGATGGAGTGCCGTCAAATTTAGGGATGTTAATCCGTGGTAAGCGTGCGTGTTGGCTATGATAACCGGTAGGTGCTTGGACCTCGTTAGGTAAAGATTGGATCGTAGAAGATCCGGTAATACTCGGTTGGTTGGTGTTGAGACTAGAATTAATCTGCTCAACTGCTGCGAGATAACACATGTGAGTCACGGAGAATAACTGATCCGCGAAATATGAATGTGTCCGAATTAACTGGCCGTTCTCATCCGAGAGCTTGACCAGAGACAACAGAATCGCGTCGTGAGCTGAACTGAACGAACTCCACGTATCATGTAACAAAGAAAGATGGAAATCGACTCGTTGTTTCGTAAATCTTGATAACCCGTCTCCAACAAAGTTATCATAGGCGGTAGAAATTGAATGACTCAACACAAGTTGTTGATTCAACCGTTCGATTATCTGATTAGGCTCCATGTTTGTCAAAGTTAAAGATAGCTCTCGTGAATCGCACCTTACAACTGTGTCTTTGTTCCGATATACACTCTATGAGATATTCAATGTGTCGCTCCTCAAATCCGGACGTTACTTGAAAGAATGTAACAATAAATCTCTCTATCATTCGATTCGACTTTCAAACTATATTTGATTTCACAATTCTGAATTTAATCTGTAACTCAAACTCTGAGTCCGGATTCATTTATCCGGCTCGAAGGACCAAAATTATGTACAAACTTATCTTAAGTCTGGACTCGTGAATATATATGTGAGGAAGCAACACATTGAAACGACTCTCGTTGAATTTTGAATCTTGTTTTAATATCAAATAAAGAAATCAATCGGCAGAAGTAATCAAAAGAATACCAGTATACACCGCAAGGGCAAGGGAAACTGCCGAAAAACCTTGCCAGTATTCTTTACAAAATTATACATATCGAATATATGAACATCATTCATAAGAAAACATGTAAATAGAATATAAATCATAAATGGCAGTATAAATCAGAATCAGTACATATAAATATATCCGCGCTCTAAGCGGCGTTATCGGTTGTACATAACATATTGAAATTCAATCATAAACATTAGAATCATAAACGCAATATACATAATATAAACCATATAATCAGAGAATAAACCAATCTTGAAAGAAACTTAGTGGACTGTAACTTCATAAATCAACTGAATGAATATATACTAATTTTAATGACTGTTGTAATAGAATCATAAACTCTCGCAATAATACTACAACTTATTTTGAATACGAATGGTACTTGAAATCACATCTCAATGAAGAAATCACAGCTCGTGTCGTTAGTCTCATCGACAGATTAGAGCTTGTCAATTTTACAATATCTCGAAAGCAGTAACGCTGTTCCGTTAAGAAATACAGCAACGGTTGGTTATACCAACACGTTCTCAAGTCAAAGATTGATCCGATTCTCAAACACAGAAATGCCGCAATGAATACAAAAGAAATATGATATATACCTTGCAAGGTCGCATACGCAGTGATCGAACGCTCGATTGTTAACAAAGGAAAGAACGAGATAGAATATACTATCACGCTCGTTTCGACACGTAACAAAGAAAAGAAAGGAAAGTCATGAACGTTCATCTCAAGATGTGCGTAACTAGCACAGCGATACGTATAGGTATCTCGTCAGTGAATTACACGTTTACACGTGTCTCGCTCCTTGCTCGGTTACGAAGCACTTCTAGGCTTCGTAGAAAGAAATGAGAGACAGATCGGAAAGCGAACCGACGGATTAGTACTTCTAGACGTAATCCTCGGCATTACCGCATCAGAGTCAGTCTCCTTACCTCATGTGTGAATTCTCTCGGTGCCTACTAGAGAGGACACCGAGATACCGCTCGTAAGAATAGAATATCCGTCCTCGGGTATACCGGGAGGATCGTCTCGATAAGATGGCGACGGCGTTACGCCGTCCCACCTGGCAATCTCGAAGTCAGTCGGTCCCATCCAAGTCCGTAATCTCCTCGGTTCCTCTGGATCGGAAGATTGGCTAGACGGTGTGTCTGTGGTAATCTGTTTCGCACTCGCAACGAGAAATATGACTCGACTGTTACACAAAGATTCTCAGGAATCGACACGCGTACGTCGTCACTGTTCGACGACCGTAACCGGAATAAGGAAATCGTTCCTCCTTTTCGGTATGAACATTCCGAGTTCACCCGCTCCGACTTGTCTAATTTCAAGCGTAGCGAGCCAGGAAGTGGCGCCGCCCGCCTTCCGTGGTGCGTTCACGAGAGCCATCCGATTCGAGCTATGATTTCTGCCTTACCGCCTTTCGGTCGGTAACTCATTCGAATAATACAACCTTTTCTGAACACCTTTCATGAAAATAAGTATTAGATAGGTACTTAAATTTGATATATGGTAAATATGGAGTAATAAGGGGCATGTGTACGAAAAATCAGGTGAGGTTGACGACACTTTACAAGAAATAAATCATTCTAAATGTGCGTTTGCGGAGCGTGCTATCCTTGTTTACATCTAATGAACGAGAAAGATAGGATGATGCAAATCGGCTTTCAACGAATAATACATGTACTTACCGATTAGATGAATACATTATTAATGTCTTAAAATATTCCTTGAAGTTTCCGGATTTCGTACGTACCTTGAAAATAAGGGCTTAGCGAATGTTTTGCTCTGATATATGAGGTTAAGTAAGTAGTGGATCCAATCGCATATTGCTTTACTCGTACCGTCATGGTGGCGAGGTAAATTTGGCAACGCTGTATGTCAGAGCCGGGACTAGACATTACGAGACACGGAGACGGAGACGTGATACAGAGACAGAGGCGGAGACACCGAGACGGAGACGTGATGACAAATTTGTAGGTTATAAGCACGGCACGGTCGTGTGGTTACAAGAGACTAGCTGCTGCGGTGTTGCCAAATGTATCTGTACGTCAATTGCAGACGACAAAATCGAGTCCAACCGCACTACTATTGTGATATTCTTTTAATTAGTAAATAATTAAATACGATTAAATCATGCATGTAAAATCATATTTTATATTATTATAATTATTGGGATGTTGCAATATGTTTGTCTTCAATTACCTCATGACGGACTGTTACTTGACTAGGTGCTGCGAAAGGACTACCTTAACCTACCATCCCTCAGCAATCTCTCAATCATCCCTCTCTCTTCCTCTCCTCCCCCAATACTTCATTCATCCCCTCTTGCCACGTACTTCCACGTCCCCAATTCTCGCACTCCTCCCATACATGTTCTCACGTTTCCTCCTATTTTCCACATCCCCGACATTTTCTTTTCTTTTCCCCTTCCCAGTATCCCCACTCATCCCATTTTTTACCTAAATTTTGCTATCTTTTTTACTTACTCTCCCTAATTCTTTGTCAGATACCCCGGAATGTCCTGCTTCTTCAATATCCTATAGTCTTATACCACCCATTGCACTTGTCAGAATTTGAAATTTGTCTGCACCTTTTTTCTTGGTAAATTCATTTCCTTTTTGTATAACTCATTCTCCCCCCTTAACTGTCCTGTTTTCTTTAACCTTTCTACCTTCTCTATTCCTCCTCCTTCCATCCTCTTTTCTCCAGAAACTTCATTCTCTTCTTCTCCCACCCCTTTAAAGGTGTCCCTCTCATCTCTTCCCAACACACTCTCGCTTACTTCCCTCTATTTCCCTCCCCCAACTTTCTCATAATTTAATGCCCTCCCATCCGTTCTCCCTCTTAACATTTCTTCTTTGCAACTTTCCTCTTAGCATATATCCTGGAGTGCTCCTTTCCATACCCAACACCCACCTCAAATACCTGTCTTGCTGTTCTCTGTTTCCTCTCTCTTCTTCCAGCTCCATACCCGTACTCCATATCTAATAACTGACCAAATTAACCTATCACAAAGCTATATTCTTCTACCCACATATCTCCCAAACCATACCTGTTCTAATAATGCTGCTCTCTTATTTACTCTTTCTCTTATATGCTCATCCTGCTTTCCATTCCATCCCACCGTGTAATCTAGATATTTAAACGCTCTACCGTGCCATTAGCTGCGGGGTGATAAGCCGTTGTATGAATATGCGTAGTGCCTGTTAACCTGGTGAGTTGACGAAACAGGTCGGCTACGAACTGCCTTCCCTGATTCGTAGTGATCCGTGTTGGAGTGCCGAATCTCGCAATCCAATGCGTGAAAAGACTTTCAGCAATAGTTTCCGCCGAGATATCAGTCACAGGTATGGCTTCAGGCCATCTGGTGAAACGGTCGATAATTGTGAGACAGTATCTGTATTCTCTAGAAACTGGTAATGGACCAACCAGATCTATGTGGATGTGTTCGAATCGTCCTGAGGGGCTACAAAATTCTCCAATCGGTGATCGGTTATGTTTATGTACTTTCGTTTTTTGGTAAGCAATGCAGGCTCGTGTCCATTCCTGACAGTCTGCTTTTACTTGGGGCCAGACATAACGCTGTGCAACAAGCTTTGCCGTTGCTCTTTTTCCTGGATGTGACAGACTGTGGAGTGATCGGAATACTTGCTTTCTGAAATCCTTTGTCACAAAGGGACGAGCAAAAGGCGTTGTAGTGTCGCAGAAAAGCGTTGAGCTGGTTCCTGGTATTGGAAATTTTTCCAGCCTGAGTGAAGAAGAGTTTCCTTTCAGGAGTTCCTGTATCTCAGTATCCTCTTCTTGAGCCTTCGCCAGATCTTCAAGGTTTACTGCAGTTTGAATTTCTTCAATCCTCGACAAGGCATCCGCGACAACATTCTCTTTTCCCGAGATATGCTGAATATCGGTAGTGAATTGCCCGATATACTGGAGATGCCGTGCTTGTCTCGGAGAGCTATGCTCCGCAGTTTGCTTGAAGGCATAAATAATTGGTTTGTGATCAGTTAAAATTGTGAAGTTCCTTCCCTCGAGTAAATGACGATAATGCCTGATGGCTAAATAAATTGCCAGAAGTTCTCTATCGTACAGACTGTATTTTTGTTGTGCTGGATTCAGCTTTTTGCTAAAGAAGGCCAACGGTTGCCAGTCTTCTCCATTTCGTTGCTGGATTACTGCACCGATGGCTGAATCAGATGCATCCGCCGTGATTACAATCTATGCCTCTGGTTTTGGATGTGCAAGCAAAGTCGCCCTTGAAGGGCTTTTTTTGCATTTTTCAAAAGCTTTATCCAGCTCTGTATTCCAGATGATTGGCTCCTTCTTTTTTGTTTTGGGACCGCCAAGCAAACTATTAAATAAAGCCTGGGTAAAGTTTACAATTAGGGCCCCAACGAGAAATCAATCGCCACTTAAATATGTTGTAGGGGAGGTCTTTCTGAGTAATTCTACGCAAGAAAAAAGTGGGGGACGGCATTGGTTTAGAAGATATAGCAAATTGAAATTTCAGAATTTTTATGCTTTTTATTAGATATTATAAAGTAACACCACGCCGATGACTTTGATCTTGACATATATTACAGAGATCATTTTCCTGAGTAACCTTTGAAAGGTTCTAGCACGGAATCGTTGTTTATTAAAAAGTTATTAACAAAAAAGTTTGAAAATTATAACAGTTATTTTGAGTATTATGAGATACATATATGAGAGACTAATATACCAAAGTACATGCGTGGACAGAGGAGCGTTCCACACAAGTCGGGGGTTGCGGGGGGGCCCCCCCCACCTGCACCCACCCTCCCAAGCCTGTATAGAGTGGACCTCGCTTCAACTTACAAAGCGCATACTTATAAAGCGCGTCACTAACCTATAGGTTATTGGCGCGCTTTACAAGTATGTGCTTTGTATGTACTTAAACTTACAAAGCGCATACTTGTAAAGCGCGTCACTAACCTATAGGTTTATAATATCTAATAAAAAGCATTAAAATTCTGAAATTTCAATTTGCTATATTTTCTAAACCAATTTCATCCCCAATTATTTGTTAAATAATTTGTTAAAGCAGAGAATAGTTGATATATGAAAAGTACATATTTATATATCAACTATTCTCTGCTTTAACAAATTATTTGTTAAATATTATTAACAAGACTTCTATAATATATGTTAAGATCAAAGTCATCGGCGTGGTGTTACTTTATAATATCTAATAAAAATCATTAAAATTGTGAAATTTTAATTTGCTATATCTTCTAAACCAATGCCGTTCCCCACTTTTTTCTTGCGTAGAATTACTCAGAAAGACCACCCCTACAACATATTTAAGTGGCGATTGATTTCTCGTTGGGGCCCTAATTGTAAAACTTTACCAAAGCCTGATCCTTAGCGGCTTCCGGGATGAACCTTCTGTAGAAATTCAGAGTCCCTAGGAACCGACGGAGTTGCTGAACATTCTCTGGTTTAGTAAATTTTTTGATTGCCTCTATTCTTTCTAATGGAGACTGAGTACCTTCTCCTGATACATCGTATCCAAGAAAAAGTATTTTTTCTTTTCCGAAGACGCATTTGGCTGGACTTAAAAGAATGCCGTACTCTTCTAATCTTTTAAATACTTTGCGCAAATGCTCTTCATGTTTTACTTCATTGCGTGATGCAATAAGAATGTCGTCAATGTAGACATAGCAGAAGTCAAAACTTCATTCATGAAGCGCTGAAAAGTCTGAGCTGCATTTCTAAGCCCGAAAGGCATGAACACATATTCGAAGAGTCCAAAGGGAGTTGTAATGGCTGTTTTTTGAATGTCAGGATGGACAGGATTCTGATTATAAGCCCGTACCAGGTCTAGCGTAGAGAAGATTTTCTTTCCGTGCAAGTTTTGTGAGAAATTTTCAATATGAGGCACTGGGTAGCTGTCTGGTATGGTTCTTTTATTGATCCCTCTGTAATCTCCGCAAGGCCTCCATGCGCCTCCTTTTTTCGGGACCATATGAAGGGGTGAAGACCATGGTCACTTTTTGAAACTCGAATGATTCCTTCCTGAAGCAATAGGTTAAACTTGGCTTTTGCTGCCTTGAGCTTCTCTGGAGCCAGCCTCCGTGGACGACATGCTACCGGTGGTCCTGGCGTTGTTTGTATATAATGTTCCGTTGAGTGCTTCACCTTTCGTGCTCCAGGAGTTGTCTTGGTGATACCCGGATATTCTGCCAAAATCCTATGGTATTTATTCTCAACGGAAAGTACTTTAATCGCCTCAATTGCTTCGGATCCTGTTGACCTCTTGGCATGTATTTGAGTCATTCCATCTAAAAGTACTCCATTTTGTAGGTCTGGTAGCAGATGATAGTGAGCTAGAAAGTCAGCTCCTATGATTGGCTGCGTGACGTTTGCTACCACGAATCGCCAAGGAAATGCACGTCGCAATCCGAACTCTGGCTGAAGAGTGACTCATCCGTATGTTGTAATCGTTGTGTCATTTGCTGTAAACAATTCGTAGTTTGTAGGCTTTTTAAACCCTGCTGTCATTGATCTTGGAAAAACGCTAACATCAGATCCAGTATCAATGAGAAATCGTCTTTTAGTTACCTGGCAAGTTATGAAAAGGGGGCGGGGCTTTCGGGCGGGTTTACTGGCCGCCATCAGTGACTGCCCTGAACTTTTTCCGTCTTGAAGGCACACGGTTGTGTGCACTTTTTAGCCTTTTCTCCGAATCGATTATGATAAAAACAATTTTTTTCATCGTAGTTTCTTTTCCTCGATTGGCTTCGGCCTCGACTCTGATTTCGATCTTTTTTTTCATTGAATCTTTTTTTTATCTTTCTCTAGAGAGATGTGTCGTTAGAGATTCAAAATGCTTGGTTAAAACTTGTATCTGCTCTTCCATGGATTTCTTTTGCCCAATGGTAGACGTGGCGGCTATCACGGCTTTGTTCGACATGTCATGGATGCGATCTGCCTGCTCTGCCACGTCATTTAATGGATCGTCCATCCGTGTTGCGAGCACTATTTGCATTTGGGTCGAAAGTCTCCCAAGCCAGAGTGTTCGTAGAAGGGAGTCTGGTACGTTGCTTCCAGCAAGAGTTCTAAGATGGCGAAGAAATTGCGACGGCTTTCTGTCCCCGATTTCTTCGAGTTCTAAGAGTTGGCGAGTTCGTTGTTTTTGCGAAACGGTCAGCTTTTGGATGAGCGCCTTCTTAACGGTTTTATACTTGTCAGTCTGCGGAGGTTGAGTAATTATATCCATGATCTCTTTTATTTGACGAGAATCTAGCTGGGCTATTTCTTTTAGTAACATACTAAGATTCTTAAATATTCAAGATACAACTCACGTTGCTTGATCGTGTTTTTTAACGTGGCTTAAATACATGTTTGCAACTTCTTTGTCAGAAGAACGTACACTACTCCAACTTAATACAGTATCTTGACCATCGGAAGACTTGACAGTTAGCTAAAAATGATGAAAAAATATCATTTATCGTCGTTAAATTTAGACGATCCGAATAAAAAATTAGAGAATCTGAAATTAAAATGTTTTAGTTACATACTTGTAATACCCAATATGGATCTGGTTTAAAGGTTTGAATTTTGTCATGTCTGTACACAGAATCCTAACATTGGCGTTTGGCACGGACCATAAGAAATAAGGGATACATCTAAATTTCCATATTTACCCTAAAAGTACAACATATTTGATATTCATATCCTCATGTATCATGTATCATTCAAATTTCATAATGCAACACAATGCAATGCAAAGACAGTTGTGCCATACTTGAAAAAATTTAGTTTCATATCTTGTAAATGCACAGCCTATTCGCAAATCCAACTCCTGACGTGCATCAACGCTTTTGGCTTCATTTTCATTGGGCTTTATCAGATTAGCCAAAGTAGATTTTATATCTTTTTCCGTAATGGCAGAGAATCGTGCACGCCATATATCTTATCAAAAAGAAAACGGTTTAATAAAAACATGTTTAACAATAAATCATAATCAGCAATCCATTATACGAAAAGATATTCAATAGCTATAGCTATAGCTTTAACATCTACAAGCATAATGTACAAGCAGCTTACATTTATATGTAATTTCTTCTGCATTCCTTGCTGCACTGCGTTTATAACTTCGAAGCAAATATTTTCACCTTCCTTGTCGCAATCTAGCCATAATGCGCACCTCGGAAGTGATAACCTCACTCGACGCGCGCGCGACGCCAACTATCACCGTGACATAGTCGCGCGCTATCGCGCGCGCTCCGCATCGAAACGTTTGCACTATAATGAGATATATTTATCAATATCACTTATCACACACAACAAAACATATATTAAAATCAATCAATTAATACTAACCTCGCGCAACACGACGCGAGCTGTCATATTGACACACGTACGACACTGCATATACGAAACTTGCGAAATTGCCGCGATCTCGGATCGCCGGCATTGATCTGGCCAATCAGACACGTGGAAAGCGGCAACAATACGCATCGATTCAAACGCACTTCACGCATTTTCATGACTTTTTTACTTATGGAATCACTGCGCTCAGTGCAGAATGCATGTACTCACAGCTTACCCGCTTTCGTACTTATTCTGTTTTATATTAATAAAATAAGTTTTTTTTTATTTTAAACATTTAATAATTTCGCTCGCTATGTTATTATTAAACAACCTAATTTGAATATTTACATTTCTGCCTGCCTGCACGTTTAATCGCCAAAACCAAAACTTACTTATTATTTTCTTTCCTTCCAGTTTAAGTTTTATCTCCTTCTCTCACTCACTTGTTTCTCGTCCACTTTATCCCTTTTTATCACACTTTAATCTCTTTCTATCCTCCGTTAATTTCATTCAATTTGTCCATTTCGTTTTTTTTAAATATATGTATATTTGTAACGTGTTCAACTCCCGTTGACATATTATCCAATTGACATAATATGTGAAACCAGCAACTTATATGTATAGCTATTTACACGATGACAATCAAATAGAGAATTAATAGATAATTAACTCAAGCATTCCAGGTACGGACATTTAGGCGCAACAAACTTATTTTAAATAAATTATTTATTTATTAAATCATAATAAATCAAACATTACCGTTCTTCTTTGGATCATCCTCAGTGGGTGGAATACATACACAAATACGAATATTTTTTAAAAATTATAATTTTTTTCAGTTTTCTCTTAAAAAAAATTCAACCCATCGTCACAATCCTCGAAAAATTTTGATTCCGGTTTCAAGAAAATCGGTCCATTAATGAATAGTTTGCGGTCAGAACCGATTTTCATGAAACCGGTGCTAAAGTTTTTCACAAAAACAAAGTTTCCTCTTTAATTTAAAAAAATTAAACCCATCGTCGCAATCCCCAACAAATTAGAAAAATTTTGGCCCCGGTAAAATCAGTTTTAAAAAAAATTTAACCCATTGTTGCCATTTCCGAGAAATTAGAAAAAATTTGACACCGGTTTCAAGAGAATCGGTCCATTAATGAGTGAGTAGTTTGCGGTCAGAACCGATTTTCTTGAAACCGGTGCTAAAGTTTCTCACGAAAACAAAGCTTCCTCTTTAAAAAAATTAAACTTATTGTCGCAATCCCCGAAAAATTAGAAAAATGTTGGCTCCGGTTTCAAGAAAATCGGTCCATTAATGAATGAGTAGTTTGCGGTCAGAACCAATTTTCTTGAAACCGGTGTTAAAGTTTTTTACGAAAACAAAGCTTCCTCTTAAAAAATATTAAACCCATCATCGTAATCCCCGAAAAATTAGAAAAATTTTGGCCCCGGTGTCAAGAAAATCGGTAAAACGAAAGATCGAACCCTATGGTAACCATCCTCGAAAAATTAGAAAAATTTTGACATTTTTTGCAAGAGAATCGGTCCATTAATGAATGAGTAGTTTGCGGTCAGACAGACAGACTGAGATTCGACACTTATATATAGTAGATATACATTTATTTTAAATCGAACGTTACCGTAAAAGAAAATTTTTTTCATGAAAAGAATATTTAGAGGATATCTTGGTGAGATAAATGAGATATATGGGGGATTTTTAAAAGAACATCTACACGATATTCTCACGATAATGAAAGGAATTGAATAATGTAAAAAAAACAGACAAATTTATTTTAAAAAGTTTGATTACATTTTGTGGGCAAACAATTCTAAAAAATTGCAAATGTAAAAATTAATATTATTATTCGATTTCTTTGATTATTCTATGTATAAAAGTAAAGGTAAAGTTATCAAAAAGTAAATACTTTACGAAAAATTTCATATTTTATATTAAAAATATTATGAAAAAATTTTAAATATCTCAGAAAATTCTTAATACTTAATACTTTTAAGCGTAGAATAATGAAAAGAATCGAAAAATATTTTTAAAAAAACAGACAAATTAATTTTAAAAAATTTGATTGCATTTTGTGCACAAACTTTATTTTGAAAAATTACAAATGTAAAAATTAATATTATTATTCGATTTCTCTAATTATTTTATGTATAAAAGTATTAAGGTAAAGTTATTAAAAAGTGAATACTTCACGAGATATTTTATATTTTATATTAAAAATATTATGACAAAATTTTAAATATGTCAGAAAATTCTTAACAAAAGAGAACTTTATTATAGTATTTTAAAAACGTCTTGACAAGGGCTACAAGAATATGCAATAAAAAATAGGGGCTTCTATATAAAAAATTTAAGGTGCTCTTGATCAAGAGCATCTTAAATTTTTTAAATAAAACCCTATAGCGGGTTAAATAAAAAATAGCTTCATTGTATATTCTTGTAGCCCTTGTCGAGACGTTTTCAAAACACTATAATGCAACTCTCTTTTGTTAAGAATTTCCTGAGATATTTTCAGAAAGATGCACGGTAGCGCATCTTTCCGCGGTAACTTGCAATGACACCGATAGATGGCGCATAATAGTGTGATTAACTCGTAAGTAAATTTCAGTTGAGAGCAAATATAAGCAGGTCTAGGCGAAGCAAAATCATGACATCCGCAAGACATCTTTGCCAGCAACATTGCTGCGATGATATAAATATATAAGACTATATTTTGTTTTTATAAATTTATAACCAACCTATCCTATTTATATAGGATAATAGACATATATAAGACATTCAGTGGATATCCACGCAGATATCTAATCGATATCCACACAGAACATAATATCTAAAAGATATCTAATGAATATCTTCAATGAATATTCATGATATTGATATCTTCGAGATATCCATTAGATATTTGTTAGATATCCAAATGTCCGTAATTCGAGGTCTAATAGATATCCATTAAATATCCATAAAAATATCCATTGAACATCCATACCATATCCAGTGGATATTTATGTAGTTATCTGCATGAATGTCCACTGGATATTTTTATGGATATTCAGTGGATATCTATTAGACCTTGAATTGCGGACATTTGGATATTAAATAAATATCTACTGGATATCTCGTAGATATCATGGATATTCATTAGATATCTATTAGATATTATGTTCTGTGTGGGCGATAGAGGAGTAGCTGTAGATTTATAATCTGTTTGATTTTTTTATTTCATTTGCTCGTAACGGGAAAAATTTTCAGCACCAGGTCACTACCGCAAAAATAAGAAACGAAAAAACGGAACTTTTTGTTATTTTCAATTTAAAAAAATCTTAAACAAAAGCTTTTTTTGTTCTATTTGTACCCTTTTTACATTTGTTTTATATGTGTTTCGCGAAAAAAATTATTGATTTGTATTGTCGAAATTGGCACATTAGGGTGGCCTTAAGCGATTTCCAGCTTACAGCAGCCTTTTCAGCAACAAATATCACATTCCATAGTATATTGTACCGTATCTATCAATTTATATGCGACTCATTACTAGACGCGAGGGCCCAAAATCTTGAAAAATAATTTTTTTATGTAAATTGAAAATGGTTGTAACTAAAAATAAATTAATTAATGCTGTTAATTTTTGTATCTACCTGTATTTTTATACTATTATATTACTACCTGTATACACTATTTTTTTTCAATACAAAGGAAATAGCCATACGGTCCAAGCTTGGATCTTAGGCAGCTCAATATAATTATTCTCTATATGTATTAATACGCGTATTTTCCAACATATTAAACTGCGCGCCGATTATTTGTCGGACTTAAAACACAGCTATTGTTGGAACATTAGAAATTCTTTCTCCCTTCCCTAATTAAATCGATATTGATTTAATATTAAAATCACTGTAAAAACTTATTGCGAAAAATATTACCCCAGCCAGGGTTCGAACCTGGAATCTTCCGCATTCCGTTTGAGCGTCTTACCAATTCGACTACCGGGGCATGTGGTAATATTGATCGAAAGACGTTCAAATTATTGTTATCCGGTTATTGCGATAAATATTACCACATGCCTTGTTAGTCGAATTGGTAAGACGCCCGAACGGAATGCGGGAGATTCCAGGTTCGAACCCTGGCTGGGGTAATATTTTTCGCAAATTGTTTTTACAGTGATTTTAATATTAAATCGATATCGATTTAATTAGGGAAGGGAGAGGGAATTTCTAATGTTCCAACAATAGCTGTGTTTTAAGTCCGACAAATAAGCGGCGCGCAGTTTAATATGTTGGAAAATACGCGTATTAATATAAAGAATAATTATATTAAGCTGCCTAAGATCCAAGCTTGGACCGTATGGCTATTTCCTTTGTATTGATTTATATCTTAACGGTCTTAACATATATTAACTATTTTTTTTGTTTATTCTTTTTCCAGGAGACTCGGCAATATTCGATGAATTTAACCAAGGGGTGTCAGCAGGACGCGTTAAATTTAAATGTGAACGTAGAAGATAACGACGTCACGAATCACTATAGCGAAATAGATAAGGTCAGCCCATGTCGATTGAGTTGGTCTACTTGGCCGGAGGATCTGCGAAATACTTCCACCTCGCAGACGTATGTTAATGTTTCTAACAGTAGATCCACATCGTCGTTCGCCGTCTCAACTCCACCTCCTCCTCCCCTTCCTCCTTCTCTTAGCCCGAACGTGAGCCCACCGAAGCCTAAGTCCAATTGTGAGCTCGCGCAGAGCATGAATGAGCTGTCGTTGAATGTTAATTCCGATCATCAAGAAGTTGCCGCTGTTGTCAAGAAATTAGATCCGGTCTTTTTGGCCGAGTTGGAGAAGCATTTGGGCGAGAAGGAGGCAACCAAGAACACGAACGCTAGTAATGATAAACGCCAGCAACCGGCAATTGTTTCCGCGAATTATCTAAACTGTTCATCATTAGAGAAGCTGCAACAGAATACATCTACTCAGCAGCTTTCAACGACGGAGAATGCTGCTAAGCCTTTGTCGATTATTCCGGCATTGAAGCCACCACCGCAGGGAAAACCGAGATCGCCGGTCGCGACAATGGATCGTGCAAACGCTTCATCGACGCCACCTAGCAAAGTGCAGAACTCCTGGCAGCCGAAGAGCACAAATGTTCAAAGACCGCGACTCCAGAATGACCAATGTGTATCAGAGTCGGCCACTGAGGCTATAGTGAGCCAAATTTGGCAGCAGACGCAAACTCTATCCCAGCAGCCAAACGTTTGCCTGGCTAGTTCGGCTGCTAACCAGATGTTAATGTCCGTTCCGGTAACCCAAGCGAGTGTTAATCGGCTTCCAGAAATCACTAGCAATGCTTCCAGTAGTGATATAAACAATCAAAATCAGTACGGTTCTTGTAATGTCACCAAGGCTACTTTTATACAGACACAAGATTGTCTGTCAAATCAGAATTATCATCAAAACATGTGTCACGTCAATCAGGATAATACCAATTTGCTTGAAGAAACCTCCGATAATATTACTGATAACACGAACGAGGCTCAACATGGACCTTGCAACGTCGTCAAGGCCGCGTTTAACCAAACACAAGTCTGTTCATCAAACAGCCAGAGTTATCTTCAAAATTCATTGGGCGTTAACCAAGATGTTGTCAATTTGCGACAGGCTGCTATTAGTCGTATCTCCTCCAATGTCAGAAATTATCCTCAGTGCGATGCAACCAATGTTCCTAAAGCAAATCAAACTCAGGCTTGCTCGTTAACTGACGGGAGTCAGAACAATCTTCACAATATTGGCTTTAATCTACTTCAAACGACTGCCAATCATGTTTCCGACAAGAGCGTGAGCGAATTCTCTCAACACGGACATTGCAATATCTCCAAGGCTGCTTCCAATCAGGCGCAGATTTATTCGTCGTCAAGTCAGAATTACTTGCCGAGCGTGGCGTCAATTCCTCATCTGGGTGATTTTACGTTGCCCCAAACCTGTCTTCAAAACGTGCCAATATCGTCTAGCACAAGTAACACTCAGGGAATCACTCACATACAGAACGATTTGCAGCAATCCCAAAAGCCCGCTACACTTTTATCCGAACAAGTATATGCTGAATTGAAACAAACGGTATGTAACTTTTGTAATTACACAGAATGTGTGGCGCACCTTATGGCTTAATAATTCTGTTGTGCGTGCAGATGACGAAAAATATTTTAAATAAAAATTTGACAGTTTTACACAAGAAAAATATGACACTCGCGACAAGTTTATTATTATTAACAAAAACATTAACGCCATTATATTTCAAAACAAGGAATTACGTGATTTTTTTTCTACATAATTTGATCTTCTAATTATTTTGCTTATACAAATGTAATAAGCGAAAGTTATTCAACAGTGAAAAGATTACAAAACATTTCATAATTTGTCCTGATAATATTTGGAGATAAAATGTAAAATATTTCGTAAGATACTTATTTTTCAATGACTTTGATACTTTCATGCTCATAATTGTGGGATAAATCAATTGATATAAAAAGAAACAAGTAATTGCATTTTTAAAAATACATAAATTTTAATTTTATTGTATCTAAAATTTTTAAACTACTGATTCTATGCCGATGTTAAATGATTATAATATTTATTATAATTATGATATTTGAGAAGTTACACCATTATTTGATTTTTTAGATATATTTAACCTCTTAATGCGCAAGTTCGAGTTAACACGGGCAGCGCTTTATTTTATATTACCTTGATTTACGCGCCTGTGTTAACACTTAGACATGAAAAATAATTATATTAAAGTTATTTATGTATATACATGATGAGTATTGGTGTCAAACGAACGGCTTGTCAGGTATGTTTAGTAAAAGCTAGGACGTATAATATTTGATGATTGCACCATTATAGAATTAATTTTTTAAATATTGTTTTTTACATAATATTTGACCTAATATTTGTGCTGTTTTGTCCTTAAGGGGATCCTGCAGTCGTATGAATTACCGACATTATCGTTTTTCAATGGATTTTTTAATTGGCTTTATAAAATTGCAAAAATCTTTTACAGAATTAAAGTACGCACAAAAATCTATGTTACACAACCGCGATTTTATATCAAAAACACCAAAAAATTAAAAATATTACTTATTTGGGCACATACAGCTGTCACCTGACGACAATATTTGCTTAAAACAAAAATTCTGCAGTTTATACATACGTAATGTTTATCATGTAACTTTGGGTAAACATGTAGGAATAATATCGTGCAAGTAGAAGTAAGATTCAATGCGTACAAAAAAAGATCCATTGAAAAATTATTTTAGTAATGCAAATACGGATGCAGAATGACAAGAAGAGTAGCGTTGCGTGCAACAGTAGTTGCCGGATCTTGTGAGAGATGGCGCTGCTGCAATCTGACAAGGACAGATATATCGTATAGGTATCCGTTAGACAAGGTATAGCACGGTAACACAGAAAACATAGTAAACAATCGAAATTATCGATTATTTTTAGTTCCGTGCTAGATCGTGGCGCTGTCACGTTGGAGTTTGCCTGTCACTGCAGGATCCCCTTAAAAGTAAAGCTATTATGTGTTATTATTATATTAAATTATTAATTTTAATGACTAAAAAAACTTTTGTGGCACATTTTTGCCACGGCAAGAAACCGTGCATTAAAGGGTTAATCCTCTTATGCATAGATAACTTTATGATGGAATATATACAGGGTGTCTTATTTTAAACAATCACCCACCAAAATTTTAATTTTTTCAATTTCAGAAGAAAATGGTTTAGAAAAGTTCCATGGTTTGGAGAGAGACAAATAATGGTGAAATAAATTTTCAAAGATATCTATTTTTTAAAGTTATCGTGTTATTTTTAATTTTTTAAATAAAAACCCCATTTTTTATATCAGAATTTTGTAGATGGTATTGAGACGTTTCCAAAGACCTATAATAGTTGATATTTTTGTTGAAAGTTGCAGAAAAATATTACGTATATTTCTCGATATTTTACGATTATATCTTCGCAACTTCTCAACAAAAATATTAACTATTATAGATCTTTAGAAACGTCTCAACATCAGCACAACGTCTCAACAAAATTCTGTTACCAAAAATGGGGTGTCCCATTTAAAAAATTAAAGGTGACTCACGTGACCTCAAAAATAGATTTTTTGAAATTTTATTTTACCATTACTTGTTCCCCCTGCAGATCATACAACTTTTGTTTAAAACATTTTCGTCTAAAATTGAAAATAATTAAATTTTTGGGAGGTGATTGTTTAAAATGGGACACCCTGTATATACAAGGTGTACAAGTGTTTCTCTTAATTTCACGAAAACTACCCATTTTCGAAAATAATGTTTCATACAAAAGTTGTAGAGTTTTAAGGGGATCCTGCATTTACAAAAAGGTAAAAAAAGACGCCAAGCACGCGTGGTGTACCTTGAAAAAATCGAAGTAGTTATCTTTGTACCTCGAAAAAATCCATGTAATATCTTTATCTTGAAAAAACCGAAGTAATATATTTATTACAAAAAAAAGAAATGATATCTTTAAATTATGCGCCAATTAAATATATATTATATCGACGAATAACTATTGTTCTTTTAAAAAATGTATTCCCATTAAAGTGAAAAAATTAATATAAAATGTGAAAAATTTTACTGAAAAAAACTTAGCGCTGCTAAACATAATAATATATAGATATTAATAAAACAATTTCTATAAATGGAAAACGTACTTTAAATTAATGGGTGAAAATCTCTACATTCACATTGTTATTATTAATTTCATATTTTAAATTAGTTATTTATTGCTTTCAAATATTTTAAAATTTTGCAGCGTCAAGTTTTTTTCACTAAAATTTTTCACATTTTATATTAATTTTTTTATTTTAATGGGAATACATTTTTTAAAAGAACAATAGTTATTTGTCAATATAATATATATTTAATTGGCGCATAATTTAAAAATATTATTTCTTTTTTTTTGTAATAAATATATAACTTCGATTTTTTCAAAATAAAGATATTACATGGATTTTTTCGAGGTACAAAGATAACTACTTCGATTTTTTCAAGGTACACCACGCGTGCTAAACATAATAATATATAGATATTAATAAAACAATTTCTATAAATGGAAAAAGTACTTTAAATTAATGGGTGAAAATCTCTACATTCACATTGTTATTATTAATTTCATATTTTAAATTAGTTATTTATTGCTTTCAAATATTTTAAAATTTTGCAGCGCCAAGTTTTTTTCACTAAAATTTTTCACATTTTATATTAATTTTTTTATTTTAATGGGAATACATTTTTTAAAAGAACAATAGTTATTTGTCAATATAATATATATTTAATTGGCGCATAATTTAAAAATATTATTTCTTTTTTTTTGTAATCAAGAGACACGGTAGTGTCTCGCGCCAAGTACGCGCGGAGCGAGACAGCCGTGGCTCTATATACGCGACGCGGCGAGTTGCGAGTACCCGAGATTTTTAGATCTCGATAACCAGTGAACGGATCAAGTTCTAACTAGGCTTATCGTAAAGCTTGGACCAAATTTATATAAGAAAAGTGTTTTTATTTTTCCGCTACGTGTTCTACGAGCGGAGATATTGCGATGCAAAACTCAAAGCTGAAAATTTACAATTAAGAAACGTCGACGTATTACTGTTGCTGTGTTCGCCACGGCGCGCGGCGGCGCTGCTGGGGGGGTCTGATTTTCTTGTGGCGTTCATACCCTTGCCGTTATGCGGCGCTCTAGTCTCTACGCGTAGAGATGCGTTAGTTCGATCGATCGATCACATGTGAGGTGACAGAAGTAAACATAACCGTAAAGTGGCCCATACACGTCGCGAGACTCGCGAGTCCGGCTCGGCTCGGTT
The DNA here is from genome assembly GCA_030770355.1 of Harpagoxenus sublaevis. Taxonomy (NCBI): domain Eukaryota; kingdom Metazoa; phylum Arthropoda; class Insecta; order Hymenoptera; family Formicidae; genus Harpagoxenus; species Harpagoxenus sublaevis. Next base: position 304,314 of record JASTWR010000199.1, on the reverse strand, counting down.
TCCACTCGTTCGTGGGTGAGATGTTACGAGACGGGCTCGGCGTCCGACGAGCCAAATTTCGGGACTATTCGGGGGTGTGTGTGTGGTGAAAAACGTTTGAGTCCGGCTCGCGAATCAAACTCGTACATGTTATGGGCTGCTTTAGACGTCCGCGTCGCGTCGTCGAGATTAGATCAACGGGATCAACGTTTATAGAATCGAGACTATTCGGGAGTGTGTGTGTGTGTGTGTGTGTGTGTGTGTGTGTGTGTGTGTGTGTGTGTGTGTGTGTGTGTGGTGAAAAACGATCGAGTCCGGTTCGCGAATCAAGCTCGCCGAGCCGGACTCGCGAGTCAAACTCGTACATATAATTAGCCGCTTCAGACGTCCGCGTCGTCGAGAAATATTCCGTCCGCGTAGTCGCGTCCGAACACTCCGAACGGAGTACATGAGTGCTAGAGTGACAGAGTTCGCGCCTGTGGATGGCTGGTTCCTGGGATACACCCTGAGCGAGGATGGCGAGGTTATATCTATCGTACGTATTGCTCTTTCTCGCGGTCACGCTCGCGTTCCCCGCTCGCGTTCCCCGCTCGCGTTTTCTTCTCTCTCTCTCTCTCTCTCTCTCTCTCTCTCTTTCTCTAATAATGACTATCGAATATATCTGATAGAATTAAATCTAAACATTTTTAGTATTATAACACAAAAATTATATCTGATAGTGACATCCTTAATTAAATGTGCAGTGTAGTTTGTATTATAAATTATTAATTGTCTTATTTTGTTAACAAACTTTACTATACATATATTATCTACTATAACATTTTGACAATAGCATCGTACATGCCAAATTCTATATCAAATCTGTTTTTCTTTCGACAAAATTTATTAGCAAACACTGCATAATATGCTCTCGACAAACTTGACTTTGCCTAATATATTCATATTTTGTGTCTTAATTTTTTAAATGATTTATAAATTTATACAAACTACACTGCACATTTAAGGATGTCAAACTCTCAGATATAATTCTTGTAAGTTATAATACAAAAAATATTTACATTTGATTTTATCAGACATAAATGTCAATGTCGATAGTCATTATGGCGTTTGATGTATCTGTAACAAAAAGGGGTGATATCCGTACAAAATTACCTTTTACAAAAAGGTAGAAAAAAAGACGCCAAGCACGCGTGGTGTACCTTGAAAAAGTCGAAGTAGTTATCTTTGTACCTCGAAAAAATTCAAGTAATATCTTTACCTTAAAACAACCAAAGTAATATATTTACCTTGAAAAAATCGAAGTAATATATTTATTACAAAAAAAAAGAAATGATATCTTTAAATTATGCGCCAATTAAATATATATTATATCGAAAAATAACTAGTTTTTTAAAAAAAATGTATTCCCATTAAAGTGAAAAAATTAATATAAAATGTGAAAAATTTTAGTGAAAAAAACTTGGCGCTGCAAAATTTTAAAATATTTGAAAGCAATAAGTAACTAATTTAAAATATTAAATTAATAATTACAATGTGAATGTAGAGATTTTCACACATTAATTTAAAGTACTTTTTGCATTTATAGAAATTTTTTCATTAATATATATTATTACGTTTAGCAGCGCCAAGTTTTTTTCACTAAAATTTTTCACATTTTATATTAATTTTTTCACTTTAATGGGAATACATTTTTTTAAAAAACTAGTTATTTTTCGATATAATAAATATATAACTTCGATTTTTTCAAAATAAAGATATTACATGGATTTTTTCGAGGTACAAAGATAACTACTTCGATTTTTTCAAGGTACACCACGCGTGCTTGGCGTCTTTTTTTTACCTTTTTGTAAAAGGTAATTTTGTACGGATATCACCCCTTTTTGTTACAGATACATCAAATGCCATAATGTCTATCGACATCGACATTTATATCTGATAAAATCAAATGTAAATATTTTTTGTATTATAACTTATATGTATATGAATTATATCTGAGTTTGATATCCTAAAATGTGCAGTGTAGTTTGTATAAATTTATAAATTATTTAAAAAATTAAGACGCAAAATATGAATATATTAGGCAAAGTCAAGTTTGTCGAGAGCACATTATGCAGTGTTTGCTTTAAATAAATTTTGTCGAAAGAAAAACAGATTTGATACAGAATTTGGCATGTACGATGCTATTGGCAGAATGTTATAGTAGATAATATATGTATAGTAAAGTTTGTTAACAAAATAAGGCAATTAATAATTTATAATACAAACTACACTGCACATTTAATTAAGGATGTCACTGTCAGATATAATTTTTGTGTTATAATACAAAAAAAATTTAGATTTAATTTTATCAGATATATTTGATAGTCATTATTAGAGAAAAAGAGAGAGAGAAAGAGAGAGAGAGAGAGAGAGAGAGAGAGAGAGAGAGAGAGAGAGAGAGAGAGAGAGAGAGAGAGAACGCGAGCGGGGAACGCGAGCGTGGAACGCGAGCGTGACCGCGAGAAAGAGCAATATGTACGAGTGGCACCCGTTTGACCACGTTGATATTGACCACGGTCCCGATTGACTACGTTGAAATTGACCACGTTGCGATTGACCACGTTACAATTGACCACGTTGTGATTGACCACGGTCCCGATTGACCACTGTCCTAATTGACCACGGTCCCAATTGACCACCGTCCCGATTGACCACCGTCCCGATTGACCACGGTCCCAATTGACCACAGTCCCGATTGACCACGGTCCCGATTGACCACCGTCCAGATTGACCACGGTCCCGATTGACCACCGTCCCGATTGACCACAGTCCCGATTGACCACAGTCCCGATTGACCACCGTCCCGATTGACCACGGTCTCGATTGACCACCGTCCCGATTAACCACCGTCCCGAACTAACCTATATAGGTTAATGACGCGCTTTAAACAATTAAATACTTTTAAAGCGCGTCACTAATCGTCAATTGGGACCGTGGTCAATCGGGACCGTGGTCAATCGGGACTGTGGTCAATTGGGACCGTGGTCAATTGGGACCGTGGTCAATCGGGACGGTGGTCAATCGGAACCGTGGTCAATCGGAACGTTGGTCAATCGAAACCGTGGTCAATCGGGACCGTGGTCAATCGCAACGTGGTCAATCGAAACGTGGTCAATTGCAACGTGGTCAATATCAACGTGGTCAATCGGGACCGTGGTCAATATTAACGTGGTCAAACGGGACGCTCCCATACGTACGATAGATATAACCTCGCCTTCCTCGCTCAGGGTGTATCCCAGGAACCATCCATCCACAAGGCGCGAACTCTGTCACTCTAGGACTCATGTACTCCGTTTGGAGTGTTCGGACGCGACGACGCGAACGGAATATTTCTCGACGACGCAGACGTCTGAAGCGGCCTATAACATGTACGAGTTCGATTCGCGAGCCGGACTCAAACGTTTTTCACCACACACACACTCCCGAATAGTCCCGAAATTTGGCTCGTCGGACGCCGAGCCCGTCTCGTAACATCTCACCCACGAACGAGTAGAAACCGAGCCGAGCCGGACTCGCGACGTGTGTGGGCCGCTTTATGGTTATGTTTACATGTGTCACATCACATGTGATCGAACTAACGCCAGCGCCGCATCGCATAACGGCAAGGACATGAACTGGACAAAATCTCAGACACTACAGTGCTGCGCCGCGCGCCGTGGCGAGACTGCGAAAGTTACGATCTGGGACGATGATGACGTATCTTAATTGAAAATTTCACACTTTATCCTATGTATCGTAATATCTCCGCTCGTACGGCACGTAGGGAAAAAATAAAAATACTTTTATTATATAAATTTGGTCCCAGCTATCCATTAAGCCTAGTTAGAACTCGATCCGTTCGCTGGTTATCCAGATCTCAAAATCTCGGGTACTCGCAACTCGTCGCGTCGCGTATATAGAGCCACGGCTGTCTCGCTCCGCGCGTACTTGGCGCGAGACACTACCGTGTCTCTTGACCCGTCTGTATACCGACATTTTTTTGGTGGTAAAAATCTCTGAATTGGCTTTACGGAATTGCAAATCTCTTTTACACAATTAAAAGTAGGTTAAAAATGAAGCTCGCGCTGGTCGAATATATATCAAAAACGAAAAAAATTATAAATCTTACTTATTTTTGGCACGTAGAGCTGTCACCTAACCACAATATTCGATGAATACAAAAATTGTACAGTTAATTTATGCAAAATGAGACCAGCGCGAGGTAGGGACATGTAGGAACAATATCGTGCAAGTAGAACCAAGATTGAAAGCCTAGAAAAGAAGATTTTTCCCACTGAAATTTTATAAATGCAGAGGCGCACATGCATGCATGGCGATGCAATCTGACAAGGACAGATGTATCCGTTAGACAAGGATGGGTATAGATCGGTAACACAGGAAACATAGAAAACTATGATAAATTATCGACATTTTTAGTTCCGTGCTAGATCGTGGCGCTGTCACGTTGGAGTTCGCCTGTCACTGCAGGATCCCCTTAAGTGAAGCATTACATAGCAATATTAGTGTAAACTTTAATAGCATTGTCAAGGTTACGTAAACATTATCTTGAAATTCTTAAATAAAAACCTCTATTTTTTTATTACATGTTTATGTAGTTTACCTCGAGATCTATTCAAAACACTAATAAAGTATTTGTTTGTTAAGTTTTCAAGTTATGGAGCTTGAAAGTTATAATACTGCCGACATTAGCATTATCCAAGTTGTATGTACCGCATGAAGGTTGCACGGTCAATTTACACTTTTTTTTGTATGTGTGCGTGCGTGCGTGCATGCGTGCGTGTGTGTGTCAACAGAGATAAGGACTTTACATAAATACAATTTCATGAACTATTGATTTTTTATGGCTTTACTTTAATATAAGTACATATCTAGAAGATGATTAGGAGAAAATTAAATTCTTTAAAATTCTTTAAAAGTTATACTTTTGTTTTTAAAAAAATATAGACGTGATGTTAATCCAAAAAGCATATGGCATACTGTAAAAATTTTGGCGCATTATATTTTTTAAATTAAAACTGAAATTTTTGGAAATAGCTTTCTCGATAAATGCACATATAACAGTCATTTTAGATGATAAAATTAAATGTTTTTTTCCTTACATATCATGATAATAATAATGATGTAAAAATAATAACGCTTATCAAGTTTATTTTTAACAAACTTTATTTTTAAAAAATCTAACAATTAATAAATCTTATAATTGCAATTATTTTACAGGTTCCTAATTTAGAGCAGCTGTCTCAGAATGAATTTAATACACTCTACAATAAAACTGTTCGGCAGAACATTCTACGAAATTACTATTCAAATAATCTGAGCAGCAAGCCCAGCCAAAATTATACTCGGGAAACTGCTAGCAGTCAACAGCAACAGAAAAGTATCACCGGCAAGAATCAGCCCACTCCAGGACACGCTTGTGACTTTAGTCCTTATCTGAAACAGCCGCCGATTTACAATCCTCCTCCTCCTCCTCCTCCTCCTCCTTCTACGACCCGGAGTTCATTTAAATCTGGCCAGGACGGTTACGTGCAGAGTCATTATCCCGCAGCCAAATGCAACTTAAGTGGACCCTGCAATTTATTGCAAGCTGAAGCTTCTACATCAACTAAAAATGCATCGACGACACTGAATGACTTTGCTGCTGCCAAGACGAATCTATTACAGGTCAATCAGCATTCAGTCGGCACTAGTCCACCGCTCACCGCAGCCTCCCAGCAATTGGTGATGTCATTGAGCGACGAGTTTAGAGCAAGCAAAGTCATGAAGGTACAGAAAGACACCGTGGATGCGTCGCAGCAAGAGGTATTAGCCGCGCTGCAGGCAACCGGTTGGGATACGAATCAAGCCGCCAAGCAGGTCGCGAAGGATAGACAGGCCAAACTGGAGAGTCTCATGAGGCACGTATCTTGAAATTTTTTTGTGAATTGATTTATTTTCGTGAGGATATTTGCACTGATCAACCAAAACATATACATGGTGTCTTATTTTAATTGCCTCAGGCAAATATTTCGAAAAATATAGAAGATATAGAAAAACGCTTTAGACAAAAGTTGTAGGATATCAAGGGGACAAATAATGGTAAAACCAATTTTCGAATTTTTTTTAAGGTTACAGAGGTTACCGCTATTTTTTAAAGTAGAATTTTATGATTTTTTTACATAATGATTCTTTTAATTAGTCTACACATAAAAGTATTAAGGAAGAGTTATCAAAAAATTAATAGTTTACGAGATATTTTATATTTTATTCTGACACATTTTGACATAAAATATAAAATATCGTAAACTATTTATTTTTTGGTAACTGTACCCTAACACTTTTATGTACAGAATAATAAGATAAATCAGTTATTGTAAACGAAATATATAATTGCTTTGCAAAAAAGTTATGCAATCTGTAATATGCAACCATGTAATATTACAGTCTTTTTTGAAAAACAACAATGTGTTTTCTTTACACCAATTAATTTATCTTATTATTCTGATTCTACGAGGAGCGTTCAATAAGTAATGCAACACATTTTTTTGTCTTATTCAAGGCTTGTTTCATTGCAGTTTTAAGTACGTCATATTTTTCTCCAATTCTTTGGCTACAAAAATCTATTTTTCAACATAGTCTTTATTCAATTCTATGGCCTTACGCTACTTAGATAGAATAAAAAGATGCAATTCATAGGAAGAGATATGATAATGAAAATAAGGAAGTCATAGCCAAAGTAAGAAAGTGACTGAGAGGCAGACCAGCAGAGTGGTACCGCAAGGCTACACAGGCTTTCATATCTAAGTGATGTAAGGCCATAGAATTGAATGGAGACTATGTTGAAAAATAGATTTTTGTAGCCAAAGAATTGGAGAAAAATATGACGTATTTAAAACTGCAATATAAAACAAATCGTGAACGAGAAAAAATGTGTTGCATTACTTATTAAACGCCCCTTGTATTGTACATAAAAGTGTTAAGGTACAGTTACCAAAAAATGAATAGTTTACGAGATATTTCATATTTCATGTCGAAATGTAGAATAAAATATAAAATATATCGTAAACTATTAATTTTTTGATAACTCTTCCTTAATACTTTTATATGTAGAATAAGTAGAGGAATCATATTATGTAAAAAAATCATACAATTCTATTTTAAAAAATGTCCTCTGTGACCTTAAAAAAATCAATTTTTTTCAAAAATTGATTTTACCATTATTCGTCCCTCTTGATATCCTACAACATTTCTCTGCAACGTTTTTCCATATCTTCCATATTTTTCGAAATATTTGCCTGGGGCAATTAAAATAGAACACCCTGTATATATATGTATGTACAATATGTATGTTTTTTGATTAATTAATTTTGATTGGCCTTTTATACATAAACATGTGTGTGCGTGAGTGTGTGCGTGCGTATGTGCGTGTGAGTGCGTGTTTGACCACAAAATATGGTAGAACCATGATAAATCCATCAGCATTCGTTGCGCAGGATAAACTTTATAATGCAAAATCCGCCCAATTTTTTAAACACTTGCAATAACACAATAAAGAAATAGGAAGCTGTATGCAATAGTTATATCTATAGTTTTCGACAAACAACAAAATATTAAAAAATTACTTTTTGAAATTATTTTTTCTGGTTTAAGAAGTGTTCTATTTGAAAATGATTAAAATATCATTTTTTTAAATAAAGTATTTTCCGAATATTTAAGTTATACTGCCGGCCATAAGTTTGAGACCATTAAGGCTCCTAGGTACTCGCCGCGGTACGTAAGATCGTGACGTCGGAAGCGAGAAATGACACGTTGAGAATTCTTGCGTATTATTGCCAAATGAAAAGACTTCTGCATAAAATGACACTTTATATCATTTCAGCACACTTCGACAATACTTCGTGGTTTATCTTTTTTCCTTGACAGTTGATAAATAGCCGTAAAATAAATGTGATACAAAACCATAACGAAACCTAGTCATGCAGGCTTATGCGTAGGCGCATGACTAGGTTTCGTATTTGTTGAGATTTAGGATATTATTTCAAATATAACACTTAGTTTTAGTTTTGGTTATCTTGTTTAATTAGATTCTGTTACAAAAAACGAAAGTTTCGCCAAGCGCTACACTTAATTCACACTTGCTTGGCACGTGTGTACATCAGTACAATGAAATTGAGAGAAAAAGAAATAATATATAATCATAAATGAGTTCTTTAACAAACAAAAAGAAAAGAAAAGAAAGTATAATTCTTTATACATATATTGACTGCGCTCTCTAACCGACAAATATAAGAAGAATATGCTCTCTGTACTTATCTCGAAAATAACTCGCAAGGCCTTAATCCCCTTGTACAATGCTAGGCAACAGGCAATAGGAACAGGGAACAGAAATCAGAAACCTTGTATTTATGCAGAATAGTCAATAGACGATGAACAGGCAATAGACACAGAATTTCCGCCATGTTGGAAATTCTGTGCCTATTGCCTGTTGCCAACCAATCATATCGTTCGAATTTTTTAGGTTTTTATTGACGAATTTGAGGTTATTTCCTGTTCCTATTGCCTGTTGCCTAGCATTGTGCAAGGGCCTTTATGATCCGTATGCTAACACCGCTTGCACCAGAGAGAGAGATTCACGGGAAACGTCGAACCGCGAGACCCCGAAAAGGCTCACTATTGCCACCTGTCCACCTGTCATCTATTTACTGTTACTTAGGGTGCATTCGGAGAGCACGCTATTAGCACAATTATCGTCCAAAACCGTTCAAGGAGACGCTTTGTGGCGCTATGATATACGATGATGACGTCACTCTAAAGGCAGCGTGACGTCATCACTCGCGCTATTTTCGCTATTATTTTTGAGGTGAGGCACGAAATGCTATTGGCGCTTATTCTCTCCTCGAACACTTGATTGCGTATAGGGGCTGCTTTCAGAATACTGCAGATAACGAAACGTAACCAATGTCAATTCCAACAATGGACCAAGGACCAACTAAAGTTGAAATTAATCTGTTTGATGAAGAAAATGGAATAAATTATTCTATCAAATTGTCTCCAGAAGATGCTGCGCGTGCAAAGAATGGTAAATAATTGTTGTGATACAGGTTATGTAGGTAATATTCTATTTGCTGTGTAATTATGATCAAATAAAAGCTGTAGGTAAAATAATGGCATAAAACTCAATAAATAAAGTTAAAATAAAAAAGTCGTTTGTTATTCACACTTGGCACTCGCACAATTCGCATCATCGGCCATATTGCAATTTTATTCTAAAGCTGCGTTCGTGGAGCTTGCTATCGCTATTGGCTCCCCGAACGTAGTTTATAGCGTTTGCATTTACAGCGTTAATAGCGCCTCCCCGAATGCACCCTAAATCAGTCAAAGCGCGCAATATAATTCAATTAGTGGATTCTATAAGAGAAACGTAACTTGCACACAATTACATTTCTCAACAGAATTACATTCGTTTTACGGCTATTTATCAACTATCAAGGGAAAGGGAGAAAACCGCGAAGTATTTTCGAAGTGTCCCTCATAGAAAAGTATTACTGAAGTACTCAGTAATAAATTACTGTAAATACTGGCAGTATTATTTTGGCCAGTACTTCAGAAATACTGGGCAGTACTGGATTACTGGGAGTATAATTTATTACACAGAACTACACGGAAAAAAAAGATTATAGCTACGGCAGCAAGAATTTGTGTGCGGTAGCTAAATTTTAGTCGTAAGTTAGGTAAGGGTCACAAAAATTTAGCTACGGCAAACACTTATTTAGCTACGGCAGACACCTATTTCCGACATTCACCAAAAATAAAAAAAAATTATATTTATTTCGAAATTTTATTATTATTTTTTAACTAAATTTGTGTCTTAAGATGCAGCCTATGATGATTCCATCTGAAAATAAGTATTTGTAACAGATTAAATGTCTTAAAAAACACACTTACCTTAGTGGGATTCGAACTCGGGACCTCTGGATCGTGAGCCAACTGCCTTACGTGGTAGACTACTTCTTAATTTAATGTAAGTGTTATATATTGTCTACATGTCATAACCATAGGCCCCTACCGCCACATAATTTATAGAGCAAAACAATAACAGAAAAATGATGATTTCTTATAATTAAATAGTTATTGTTAAATAATATTTTAAGTAAATATTAATATTAAATAAATGTTTTTTAAAATTATTATAGTAAATAAATAATTATTGTAAAATAAATATTAAATTAATGTCAAATAAATGTTAAATATACGTTTTCTTTAAATCATTATTGCAAATAAATAATTAATATAAAATAAATATTAAATTAATGTCAAATAAATGTTAAATAAATGTTTTTTCAAATTATTATTTCAAATAAATAATCAATATTACATAAATATTATATTATTGCCGAATAAATGTTAAATAAATGTTTTTTAAAATTATTATTGTAAATAAATAATTTATGTAAAATAAATATCAAATAATGTGTAATAAATGTTAAATAAATGTTTTTTAAAATCATTATTTTAAATAAAAATTTATGTAAAATAAATATCAAATAATGTTTAATAAATGTTAAATACATGTTTTTTAAAATTATTATTGCAAATGAATAATTAATATAAAATAAATATTAAATTAATGTTGAATAAATGTTAAATTAATGTTTTTTAAAATCATTATTGAAAATATAATTAATCAATATAACACAAATAATAATTTAATGTTGAATAAATGTTAAATAAATGTTTTTTAAAATTATTATTGTAAGTGAATAATTTATGCCATAATACGGATTTTACGATCCTAGTAATAAATGACTCCTGTCGATCCTTAAGGACAATGAATTATATGAATTCAGTACTTCGGGCGTTTGCCGCCCCAGTGTTGAATCTCATCTATACCAGTACTTTAGTACTAGACCAAGTAATGAATTACTATAGGAAAACTACTTACTCATTCTATCAGTACTTCACGTCTAAGCTCAACTACTAGAATCTCTAATACTTCAGTACTTTTTTACTATATAAGCAAATACTGAAGTACTTGTATCAGTACTTCGGATCCCGGAAGAACTACTAATACTACTACACATTACTCATTTGCCAGTAGTTCAACTACTGAAATACAAGAATAAAATACTAATCGCCAGTAAAAAATTACTAGACTCAGTAATTTATTACTGAGTACTTCAGTAATACTTTTTTATGAGGGGTGCTGAAGTGATATGAAGTGTCATTTTATGCAGAAGTCTTATTTAGGAATGATACGCAAGAATTCTCAACGTGTCACTTCTCGCTTCTGACGTCACGATCTAATATGGCCGCGGTGACTACCCAGGAGTCTTAATTGAAAATGTCTATTACATGAAATGAAATCAAACTTATACATTATAATTTAACATATTTTTATTGTTTTATTGTTTTATAATGAAATAAAAAATATAAAAGAAATAAGAAATATAAAACGTTTAAAAGTTCTACAAAAAGTATTTTTTACAAGATATTTAAGTGCAATATTACAACTCAGTTTTGTAAAAAAAAGCATAATGTCTCTACTTTTAAATTAAGAAATGATATCGAATATAAAGCATCAACCGCTTTTAAATAATGTTTTACTGGAATATTTTTTAAATTTTATATGTGGCCTCTCTCAAACTTTTATAGCTATTAGTATATTATATAAAATATTTTGTCTAAATATTTTTTTAAATAGTGATGAATTATACACTTTCACTCTGAATGGTTAAAAGCGAATAATCAAGAAATAACGACAAGTTTGATTTAAAGTAGATGAAAAAGAAGATAAATGTTATTGCAACGTACAGATGAGATTGTAATGCCAAATAATATCAAAACTTTTAAAGCATTCTGTTGTTTTCTTTACCTTAAAGTATCCCTTTTTTTTTAAGTTTTGAACTGATTTTTATAAATAGTTTTTAATCTCTTTAAAAAATAAATTATGATTTAGTTGTTTGGTTCGAAAGAATTACAATTTTATTAAAAGTTATTAATCAAAAATGCAAAAAAAAGTAATTAAAATTACGTAAGAACTAATTTTTTAAACCATAATTAAAATTTAGAAAAAGCTTATATATAAAAAAAATATTGATCAAAATTTAGTGTGTCGCATAAGAAAAAAAAAGAAAAAAGATTATTCGAATGTACTTCATACATTCATAAGGAAGAGGAATATAAAAATAGGTAGTTTTATTCTATGATTTTACAACTACATTCTTTCCCAAATCCCGTCTATATACAGGAAATTATGATATAATTTTGCTTATAACTTTATAATTACACTTATCGTTGTAAGGAAATCAATATAATGGTTATTTCGCTCTTAAAAAACAGAAAAAATATTGGAATCCAATATGGGGGCGGGGCTTACATCATAAGGTGGGAGTCAAATATGGCCGATTTAACCGCACAGTAAATATTTCAGATACCGGTAATATCGCGTAGATTTTTTATAAACATATGTGGGCAAGGGCCCATACAAGCCCATCTGAGAGGAATTATAGACAGGAAGAAAGTATTCTGAGCGTAGGACACTTGATAACAAACAAGTGCACAGTGTGCGGTTATAATAGTTCACATCTCGCCACCAGATGTTATCGCGCCCGATGTTGGAAGCCAATAGGATGTTTTTCCTTTCCGAAAATTTTGTTCAAAATATAAAAAGCTATTCATAGTGCTTTGGTTTTTATATAGATCTTTGTTAATTATAGAAATCCGTAAATTGAATTTTATTGTAATTGTAGGTTGGGATTGGCTACTAGACAACAATGTGAGAACGCTTTGAAGCAGACTAAATACGACGTGGAAATGGCAGCTTCATTATTGCTCGATCAGGCCAGATGAGAAACTACCGCATTTAAGGCTCCTGGATGGTCACCGCGGCCATATTGAATTCTTACTATCGAGGCGTGGAAAACACCCAATTTTGTTGTGCGTGCCATTTGCAAATAAAAAGACATTTCAATAAAACATCACTCTAGGTCGTTTCAGAACACTTCCAAAATTTACCGAAAACTATCCTTTTTCTACGACAATAAACAAACAGCCATAAAACGAAGCCTAAATATACGGGAGAACAGCCATTTTACGACTATCGAAAGCAGGTGAAAACGTTCCTTCCGCAAGCAAATCTTACTTTTCGGTAAATTTTACGATTTTCACGAATACGTCAAACGTTGGAGCACAAGTACAGAGCAAATAATAACGAAATGGCACGCACAACAAAATAGGCTTGTCAACATGTCACTTTCCACGCCAATCCACGCCTTATAGTTCATTGGTTTGCAGGCGTGAGGCGCTGCACGATTCTTGACATGTCGGTAACATGTCAGCAGCGTACGCACACAGAGATGCTCTGTCTCCGTGACGATGCGCGCTCGGCTAAGTTCGGCGCGCCTTGCGAGCGAGCGAGAGAGAGAATATCATTCCCTCCTTCTCGCTCTGACTCTGATGCGTCGAGGCTGCTAGATTGCTTTCTCGGCGTGCCCCGGCGATCTGAAAAAGAGGGTACACGTCGAAAAGCGCAAATGTGCACGATACTTTAATAGTCTGCAAGGGGAGAACCTCTGAGTATATAGATATGATATTAGTTGATACTAAGCATTCGTTGCAAAGTTATTAACAAAATAGGATTTCAGCGTTCCATATATACCCGTGCGGTAACATCCAATCTCGAGATGGTGCGTGGCAGCGCGGTAGGGCGTCTGCCTGCTAAGACGCTGGCCCGGGTTTGTTCCCTGGTGCTTCCTTTTATTATTTTTTTTTGTTTTTTTATTAGAAATAATTATTTAATTATTTTCAGAACAAAGGAGCATGTAAAAAATAATTTAATTTATAGTCAAAATTGTTTGATTTTTTTATATAACATTTGAACACGACATAATACAGAAACGCGCGCGTTTTGGGCACAAGACGATTTCAAAGAGGATGAGAAAGAGAATCAAAATGACCCGTCAATAATTTGTTTAATTAATTGTGAAAGTTGAAAGTAACATTTATTTGTTATAAGGTGTAAGGTAATACTATTCTCCACTAATCACACCGTATGACTAAATATATTTGTGTAAGGGAAAATTAGTTACTAATTATTATCCTTCTCCTCACCTTCCTTATTAAACTCTTAACGTTATGTACAAAATCATTACATTCATATCATTCGATTACACACACCCAAATTTAATTATTTTTTACATGCTCTTTCGTTCTCGAAATAATTACATAATTATTATATATATTGTAACAAAAAAAAGCAAAAAAAAAATGAAAGGAAGCACCGGGTAACGAACCCGGGCCAGCGTATTAGCAGTCAGACGCCCTTCCGCGCTGCCACACACCATTTCGAGATTGAACGTTACCGCACGGGTATATATGGAACGCTGAAATCCTTTTTTGTTTATATCTTTGCAACGAATGCTTAATATCAACTAATATCTTATCTATATATTCAGAGGTTCCCCTCTTGCAGACTATTAAAGTATCGTGCACATTTGCGCTTTTCGACGTGTACCCTCTTTTTCAGATCGCCGGGCCACGCCGAGAAAGCAATCTAGCAGCCTCGACGCATCAGATTCAGAGCGAGAAGGAGGGAATGACATTCTCTCTCTCGCTCGCTCGCATGGCGCGCCGAACTTAGCCGAGCGCGCGTCGTCAGTCGTCACACGGAGACAGAGCATCTCTGTGTGCATAAGTGGAGGGGGATGTGCTCAGCTCGGAATCGCACCACTTATCATGCGATACTCTGTAAGAGTCGTGCGACAAAGTTCTCATTCCTACCGCGGCTACCGCTGACAACTGTGTCGCCACCGTCAACGCGGAGTTCTCGGCTCCCGACCCAGGAGCCTTAATGTCCTGACCTGACATGTCCCATGATGCAGCTGTAATTCTGCGAACGCGTTTATTTAGGAATGAAAGTAACAAGAGGAAACCATAATTGTACTCAGGAAGCGACGATCAATCAGAGATCACTTGCAAATGTCTTCTGCGTTCCGATTTATGACACAAATTTAGCAGTTGGTTGATGCCAGCTATTGGGACAAATTAAAACTGTTGCGCAATCGAGTGGTGATACTGGTAAAGATACCGTCAATGACATTATTCTTAAGACATAATATAAGACATAACATGTATAATTCTGAAGCTGTGATACGTTATTGATCTTTATCTGGATTTACAACCTTATGAATAAATTTCTCGCGATAAGAAGTCGCGTTTTATTTAATGAACATAATGATGTTAAAAAGAAGGTTTTGAAATTATTAAGTATAATATTTAAATACATTCTCTCTCTCCCTCCTTCCTTTCTCTCTCCCTATTCCTTCTTCCCTTTCCATCCCTCCCTCCACTTACCCCTCTCTCCTTCCCTCTTCCTCTCCTTCTTTAATGTTTGAATATCTAATGAGCATGATATTGTTATTTGTTTGTATGGTCGGAGTTCTTTTCCACATCAAGTGTAAGGTTTCAAACGATTGTACAATATCTAGCTGGATGCAGAATTTTTACCAAGGCATCGCTAAATGTTTTCCTCAAACTTATATATTATTATTTCTCTCTCTCAAGTCGTTGTTCGTTGCCGAACGTCGTGACTTCCCCATGACGATTCATGGGAAGTTTTCTTGGGGTATTATTTACGCAGTAGGGGCCCCTCTCCTTTCTACGGGGTATGGGGGGGGGGTATACATAACAGTTGTGTGGACCCACAGCTTAACGTCTCTTTCCGAAAGACCGAGCCCAATTTCTCCGCATGAAAATCCCCTCTTTATTTCTTATACGGGGGGTGCAGTTTGAAATTTAAAAATTTCTGTGACCAAGTGGATTCGAACCCGGCTTCCCGTGGTTACGAGTCTGGCGCTTCACCACTAGACCACACTGCCATATTATTATTTATTTAGAAACAATTATTTTTTAGTAGAGAGAGAAAATAGGAAATACATTGAAGGTAAGGTAGGGGAGACCGGGGCGAAAACGTCTTCGGAGTGAAATCGTCAAATCAAATATCTCGGAACCTGTATATTGTGCGAACTCGCTATTAACATTGGAAACACTGCTTATGGTACCCATGTGACCAACGGAGTTTCGGCAGGTTATCTGCCGTGTTATGATTTTTACGAGGGCAAACGTGTTTTTGGAAGGTAAAAGTGAAATTTTCTGCGCGTGGAAATTTTGTAATATCTGCAATAATATTTGCTCTCCAAATCTCGAGGTACGTGATTATAAAGAGTAATACATGCTGAACACGAATCCAGTGTAGTTTTTTCATTATCGTTGATGTCTAATATTTCGTGGGCGATCAAACCTGAAACTTGTGTTTGGGGCTACTACCTACATAAATTTCCTACATAAATTTTGTAGCTAAAGGTTCACTCTTTACAACGGTATACCACATTTAACTAAAATTATTTATTTTGTTGTTAAAAATCGGCATCGAAAAAAAACTGTCGATCTCGCCCCGGTCTCCCCTACATATGCCACAGCGAGCATTTTACGTTGGGTGCGCTTATACTCTCAAAAACTTAATGCCTTCATGTATAAAATAATGAAATGAATTAATTGATATAAAGATAGCGTAAATATATATATAACCCTTTTGCTACGAACAATCATTATAGTGCACTGTCAATATCCGTTCGTCGCGCTGCGAAAGTAAAGCGAGATTAAGTTATTATAGGATAATAACATTTATTTATATGTTATTGTCATAACGAACAAAAATTATTATAAGATATGGACCTGTCGCATTGTGAAGTAACGAGTTTAAACTTTGCGTATGGCAGAGCACACTCGCAGCTTGTACTCTCTTGAACAACGATAGCGTACGTTAGCTAGTACGGCCATAGCAAAAGGGTTGAGGAAAAATCTGCTGTGTATAATTGCATACTCGTACTTTCTTTTCGATACATTTATATGTTTTTATTACGTCAATCGATTCTTTGTATGATATATTAAAATAAAGTTATCAAAAAGTGAGTGATTTACAAAACATTTCATATTTTAGGTCAGAATTCAGAATATGTTGGATAAAATGTGAAATATTTCATAAATTATCATAATTTTATTAAAATGTTTCATTTTTCTTTCATCTTACTTTAATATTTTTACGTGTGGAATGACTAACAAAGTCGAGATACCACGTATAAAAGACATTATTTTATTAAAAAAATTGATAGTATTATGGTACAAAAATATGATATAAAAAAATTTGTTTGCTGCATCTTATTCTAGAAATTCCAACTTTTATTTGAAAGATTTTTTGAAAAATCTTTAAATATGTTCTCGAGATAAGTGTGGGTTCTAACGTTCTTTTTACTTTTTGTTATATGTACAGGGTGATTCACATAAGTACATGTAAATACTTTGTAAATGTAATGTAGAGGTAAAAATAAGACTAAAATGTTCTATACAACTATCTGAAATTGCTTTATTTCAGAGCTATGCAGCAAAGAAGGGATAACAAACTCAATACAAACTAAAAGTCATTTCTCCCAGAGTTCACAAATTAGTACAATTTTCATAATACGTGTTCAAAGTAATTTCCCTGAACTTTTTAAGACAGAGACGTACTCGTCTCCTGGTGATCTCGAATTGAACATGGCTATGAAACTGTTCGGAATGAGTTCAACGGGTTTTGTGACATTCAGAGATCACTTTTTGAGATAAAATGCTTCAAAAGGGCTTAAAATTTTTCTTGAAGTGACCATTTTTCGATGCCTTATGGCCTTTTTGAAAATTCAAAATGGCGGACCCAGAATCGCGACTAGAATGGAAAAAGCCATTGAAAAAATTATAATGATATCGTAAATAAACGTGTAGGACGTGACATGGACGTAGCGGAGATCTGATCTCTGTGTGTGTGTGTGTGTGTGTGTGTGTGTGTGTGCGTGTGTGTGCGTGTGTGTGCGTGTGTGCGTGTGTGTGCGTGCGTGCGTGCGTGTGTGTGTGTGTGTGTGTGTGTGTGTGTGTTGCATAGTCAGTGATAAGGATCCCGTGCTTCGTTCCACGATAATTAAAGACTCAGAACCCTCTATGTTCTGCTCAGTGTGTGTTGGGGGGGGGGGGGGGCAAGTATACACGTACTCTAGTTCTTGTTCCTATCCGTTATCTGGACTTATTCTGTTTGATGGGCAACCAGCTCCAGACCGACTGACACGCATTTTCACGTGCTTAGCATTAATGAACGACGTGGACTTCACTATTTATCTTATAGCGTTTTTGATTGAAGCGGATTTGATCGACCCGAGATCGATTAATGACGTCACTTTTGCATTTCGACCAATAGTATTGCTCGATTTGCTGAAGTGACGTCATTAATCGCTCTCGGGTTGATCAAATCCGCTTCAATCAAAAACGCTATTAGAATGAATGAATTCACTCTATTGGAGTGAATATTGACTCCAATGGAGTGGACTGATCAGTATAGCTCCATGATTAAAGTGAAAATTTTACTTTAAGAGAGAAAATTACAGAAAATCCGAATTTTTCCATTCTAGTCGCGATTCTGGGTCTACCATTTTTAATTTTCAAAAAGGCCATACGACATCGAAAAATGGTCACTTCAATGAAAATTTTAAGCTTTTTCAGAGCGTTTTATCTAAAAAATTGAAGTGGGCAGGGGGGGTGGCCCTTTTGACAGAGAACGCCACATATACATATATGTAACATACACATATGTATATTAATTTTCTTAAACTTTTGCTAAAATTTACGGTATATTTAACTTTTATAAAAGATTTTTGTTATTGCAACAGAAAATCTGAAAGTTCTAAAAAACTTGAAAATCAAGATTTATGAGAATTTAAAACCTACAAATAAGAATTATTAGAATCGGATGATTAAAAAATCCAAAAAAATCTGAAAGGGTATAGCAGGATAAGAGGGGAGCTAGCGGCCCCCAAACAAAATTAATTTGGATTAGGGGCAACTTGAAGGTATCATTGAAAACATTATCTGTGGAGAATTCCATATTTCTATCTCGCCCTATTGCCGGAATATCATAAAATATGTATCTCTCACATTTTACTTTTTTTCTCCGCCGCTATTATAGATATCGAGATGAGCTTTGTCTCATATCGTAAATCATTTAAAGCACTATCAACCACGTTTTTCTTTAGAATTTTTCACGCTAAAAGTCGACTTGCAGAATCGTTTAAAATATTTAAGCATTTTTTTTGCACGCTCCTTAAAAGGTGAAATCTTGGAAAAAATTTATAATGTATGTTACATAAAAGACTATCTTCCCAATTTTTTTCAAATTTTTTTAAACACGGCGCCATATTTTAAAAAATTGGAATTAATTTTTTTTATTGTTCTGTAATAATAAAGTAAAATCAATAAATACAGAGTGTTTCAGGACCTCTGCACCAAACTCTGAGGAACTATAGGTCTCGCAGAAAGAATCATTTTTTGTCAAGCAACCCATGTTGTCTGACGCGTCGTTTTTGCGCTACGCGACCGCACAGACAGGTCTTATTAGATGGCATGTATTACAATTATATAATTATAAGATGTATTTATTTATTTATTTTTTCAAGTACAGACAGTTTACAGAAGATGTTCAAAGTGTCTATCCTGAATCTGATTGCATTCTGCGCTACAGAATGCAGTACCAATGCAACGAAGATAGCAGCAAGAGGCCAACTGTAACGCAGAATGCAATCAGGTTCAAGGTAGACACTTTAAACATATTCCGTAAACAATATTAAAGACTAAAGTTATTCGATGTAGCATAATATTATTTTATTGTGCAACGAAGATAGCAGCAAGAGGCCAACTGTAACGCAGAATGCAATCAGGTGCAAGGTAGACACTTTAAACATATGCCGTAAACAATATTAAAGACTAAAATTATTCGATGTAGCATAATATTATTTTATTGTGTGATACAAATATTATCCCCTCCTTCCCTTTAGTTAAATCAATTTTTACCTCCAACTTTTGAAAACTGTGCGCCGACTAGATTTGTCAGACTTAAAAACACAGCCCCTGTTGGAATAGCGAAACGATTCAACTTATGATGTTAAAGAAATTATTGCGAAAAATTTACCCCAGCCAGGGTTTGAACCTGAAACCTCCCGCTCTCCGTGCAGGCGTCGTCCCAATTCCAACTTTTCCAACAGGGGCTGTGTTTTTAAGTCTGACAAATCTAGTCGGCGGACAGTTTTCAAGAGTTTGAGGTAAAAATTGATTTAACTAAAGGGAAGGAGGGAATAATATGTGTATCACACAATAAAATAATATTATGCTATTAAGATCCAAGCTTAGACCAAGCTTATGGCGAATATTTCAATTTAATATTCCGTAAACTGTCTGCAATTGTACTTGAAAAAATAAATAGAATTCATCTTATAATTGTAATACGTGCCACCTAAGATCTGTCTTTGCGGTCGAGTGGCACCCGTTTGACCACGTTAATATTGACCACGGTCCCGATTGACCACGTTGAAATTGACCACGCCACTCTAGAAGAATACGTGCTCTCGATATTTCAGATTCACAAAGAAACATTTTTCTATTAAACAAATGTCAAAAACTGTGTTTTCTTTGAAGTGTTTATAATTATTTAGTAATAATGTACCTACATATGTAATTAAAATTTTATTTTACGTAAAAAAACACAAAGCACTTGTTTGCGATAAGTATGTTTCATATTTACAAAAACCAGTTTTTTTTCTTATTTTAATAATTAATGTATTATTTCATTTTAATTATTAATATTATTTAATCTTAAATTATGTAATAATACACACACGCGCGCACGCACACACACGCACAAACACACACACACACACACACACACACACACACACACTATAATGCAGGGTGTTCTTTAAATTGACACATCTAAATATATATTTTTATTTTTTTTATTCTTTTTTGAAAGCTATAACAAAATTAGTTATAAATTTATTTATAACTAAGGTAAAAGTTTACAATAACTTACACAGCTCGGATTACTTTGACCTTGACATATGTTGTCAAGGTCACCCTCCTGAGTGACCTTCAGAAAGTTTTAGTCGGCGGTCGCTGCTTATTAAAAAGTTATAAACAAAAAAAGTTTGACAAATATAGCAGTTATTTTGAGTATTGAAAGGCATAAACGACCTTGACCTTGACGTATGTTGTCAAGGTCCCCCTCCTGAGTAACCTTCAGAAGGTTTTAGCTGGTGGTCATTGTTTATTAAAAAGTTATAAACAAAAATAGTTTGGTGGGAAAATTATTTAAAGCAGTGAATTGTTGGTATATTGAAATAAAAGTTATTTAAAGCAGAGATTGGTAACTTTCCTTTCAATATACCAACAATTCACTGCTTTAAATAATTTTCCCCACCAAATTTTTTTTGTTTATTAAAAAGTTATAAACAACTTTCTAAGTTGAAGCACATACAAAGCACACACTTGTAAAGCGCGTCACTAACCTATAGGTTAGTGGCGCGCTTTACAAGTATGTGCTCTCTAAGTTGAAGCACATACAAAGCACATACTCGCGAAATAAAGTATTCTCTGCTTTAAAAAAAAACGTAATATTAGTCGTTTATGCCTTCCAATATTCAAAATAGCTGCTATATTTTCCAAACTTTTTTTGTTTATAACTTTTTAATAAACAGCGACCGCCAACTAAAACCTTCTGAAGGTCACTCAGGAGGGTGACCTTGACAACATATGTCAAGGTCAAAGTAATCCGAGCTGTGTAAGTTATTGTAAACTTTTACCATAACTAATTATTTATATATTAATTATATATTAATATTTATATATTAATAATTAATATTTATATATTAATTATTTATAACTTATTAGATTTAAAATATAATATTGCAAGATATATTTGGAAATGTAAAATAAGCATACACACATATTATATTATATTTTCAATAAATATCTAAATATATGTATACAGGTTGTCCGAAATGTTCCGGGACCCCAAAATATATATAAAAAAATATATTAGGTCGTAAACTTAATTCCTGCCGCTTACTACTAGAAGATGCCGGCTCCAACGCTGGCGAGTTTCGACGGTGAAGTCGCATGCTTTTTGTAGTTTAGACATTGCTGAAAGTGATTCAGTCCTCACAGGTTAGATTTCTCGACGCCAAAGAGATTTTCCAATCGATTGAAAATGAACCGCGATAAGCATTTCTTCCGACATGTGCTTTTTCACTATTATGACCTCAAGAAAACCGCAGCTGAAACGCATCGCTTATTATCCGCAATGTATGGTGATGAAACTCCATCGGAAAAAACATGTAGAGTTTGGTTTGAACGCTTTCGAAACGGTGATTTTGATGTGAGAGACAAAGAACGTCCCGGACAGCCAAAAAAATTTGAAGATGTTGAGCTGCAAGAATTGCTCTATGAGATCCAGCTCAAACGCTATTAGAGTTGTCGAAAGCGTTAAATGTTACTCCAATGTTGCAAAAAAGACCATCCGAGGCCAACAATCGACGCAAAGTCATTCTTTTGCATGATAACGCTCGACCGCATGTTGCGAAAATCGTGAAGCAGAAGTGTCTAGAGCTTCAATGGGAAGTCCTCCCGCATCCAGCGTACTCTCCAGACTTGGCACCGTCGGATTACCATCTCTTCCGGTCGATGCAACACGCACTTACGGACACACACTTCTCCAGTTACGAAGAAGTCCAAAAATGGGTGGATGAATGGATCGCCTCGAAAGACATCGCGTTCTACCGTCGTGGGATTGCCCTGTTGCCGGAGAGATGGGAAGAAGTAGTAGAAAATGAAGGAAATTTGATTAAGGAACTTTGATTAAAGTTCGTTTATCTTCCCTTCGAAACGAATCAATTTTGGAGACAAAAAGACGGCAGGAATTAAGTTTACCACCTAATACATAAGTAATTTTTGCAAAAAATTGTTTTAGACAAAAGTTGTAGGGTTTGAAAAGATTTATTTACTGACTTTATCGATTCAACCTTAAGGGGATCCTGCAGCCGAATGTTTTACGGACAAAATTACCATTTTCTATCATTTTTTATGTTACCGATCTATATCTGCCCTTGTATAGACAATGATCTAGACAAGGATAGCACCTACAATAACCTACATTGCATTTATAAAATGCAATTAGAGAAAATCTTTTTTTCTAGGCTTCGAATCTTAATTCTACTTGCACGATATTCTTACATGTTTCCCCTAGCGCGCCTCTACCTCATTTTGAATATACGAGTATCAACTGCAGTATTTTTGTATTAAGCAAATATTGTCATCAGGTGACAGCTCTACGTATAAAAAATAAGTAGGATTTTTAATTTTTTTTTGTTTTTAATACAAATTCGACCGCTGCGCGCTAGATTTTTGCACGTACTTTAATTCTGTAAAAGAATTTTGCGATTCTGTAAAGCCAATTCAAAGATTTCTTCTAATGCGATAATGTCGGCAAATCATACGACTGCAGGATCCCCTTAAGCGTCGTTAAGGCATCCACACACACTTTTCCGTAACAGTAACAGTAAGGTTTCGACCAATCGCGTTGCTCAATCCAGCCGTTCGTAACCGTAACCGGTCGAATCGAGCAACGCGATTGGTCGAAACCTTACTGTTCTGTTACGGAAAAGTGTGTGTGGAGGCCTTTAAAGTCAAGTCAGGGTCACTTTAAATTTTTAAATTAATTTCCCTATTTTTTTATTGGATACTCGCTTGTAGCCCTTATCGAGACGTTTTTAAAACACTATAACAAAGCTCTCTTTTGTTAAGAATTTCCTGAGATATTTCAAATTTTGTCTGCATAATATTTTTAATATAAAATATGAAATATCTCGTAAAGCATTTACTTTTCGATGTATTTACCTGTATACTTTTAACATAGAATAATGAAAGAAATCGATTGTTGTAAAAAAAGAAAAAAAATGCTGGAAAATTGCAAATGTAAAAATTAATATTGCAATTCGATTCCTTTTATTATTTTACGTATAAAAACATCAAGGTAAAGTCATTGAAAAGTGAATACTTTACGAGATATTTCACATTTTATATATACTAAAAATGTCATGACAAAATTTGCAATATCTCAAGAAATTCTTACAAAAGAGTGTTTTGTTAGTGTTTTAAAAATGTCTCGACAATGGCTAGAAGAATATGCAATAAAATTAGGAGGTCCAATGTAAAAAATTCAAAGTGGGATCCTGCACCCGTATGATTTTGTTTAGCGTAAGAAATACTACATGAAACCATCGTCAAATCAAGGCGCCAAAGTTATCAGAATTTATTGAAATCTTTTTAAGGGCTGCGTTCCAATATTTACTATCAGTACAAAAAATCTATAGTTTACGTCATGTACACGTGTAGACAAAAATGTCAATACTAGCAATGTAAAGGGAACATAAGATAAACTTACTTTATGTACGCTATAATTATAAATATATGATATTATATTGCGCATTCTAGCATATGTTAAGAAAGCAGGGATTTTTATTGTTCATGATGTTTTTACTGTGTTGTGGTTTTCTCGCATATACGTTTTGTCTTTTTTTAGACAGAGAGTATGACATCCCATTACGAACCTTTATATCCCGAAAGTTGTAGTCGACATCCCTATGTCGGCAGAGTATCCGTAGGGAAGGAGGATAATGTTGACTTCATCTATGAATTTGTGAAGAAAAGATTCGTTCCCAAGGAGCACCGGAATATTAGCATATTTTGTACTGCCCCTCATATAACCCCATACAGCACATGTAGATACTGAGAATGTTCGAAGGATATCGCAGCAGTATATTGCGTATATTCCCAAAACATTCGAGATACGTACTACGATTTATTGCGAACATACTGAGAACATTTCTATTTCCGCCTTTTTCGAGTTCGTAGTACATACTGAGAATATTTCGCAGTAAGTACCAAGAATATCAGGAGTATCAATATAGAACCAAGGATAGAATGTGCACGGTATATACTTTTTTTTTAGGTATATACGTATTACGTTAGGTTGTTATAATTAAATCGGTTATAATGCAGGTATGAACGGAGGCCGCAAGAAAGCACAATCCTCAAAAATATGTTACAACACTTATCAGAGGCCCGGAGAGTGAGCACGCTCTCTGGCGCACTGGCGTCACTGGCGATTCTGCGAACGCTAAATAATCTCGCGATCAAGACGTTTCCCTATATAGGGATCGATGTTGAATCTTGAATACGGATTACGGGCTCGGCGATGCGCCACATATTGAGCGCGAGCCGTACTATTCCCGGCGCGCAAGCCCGCGCTGTCGCGCCGCGTTGCGCGCGCTCCGTCGTATGTTCGTAGCGGACAGCAGGGGCCTATTGCACAATAATTTCCAATTAACAATATTAGTGAAAAACAAAGCTCTTTCACTAATATTATTAATTTGTAAATCATTGTGCAATAGACCCCTACCGCCACATAATTTAGAGAGCAAAACAATAACAGAAAAATGATGATCCCTTATAATTAAATAGTTATTGTTAAATAATATTTGAAGTAAATATTAATATTAAAAAAATTTTTTGTTATTATAGTAAATAAATAATATAAAATAAATATTAAATTAATGTCAAATAAATGTTAAATAAATGTTTTTTAAAATTATTATTGCAAATAAATAATCAATATAACAAATATTATATTATTTTTGAATAATTGTTAAAAAAATGTTCTTTAAAATCATTATTGTAAATAAATAATTTATGTAAAATAAATATTAACTAATGTTGAGTAAATGTGAAATACATGTTTTTTCAAATCATTATTGCAAATAATTAATTAATATAAAATAAATATTAAATTAATGTTGAATAAATGTTAAATAAATGTTTTCTTTTAAATCATTATTGCAAATAATTAATCAATATAACACAAATATTAAATTAATGTTGAATAAATGTTAAGTAAATGTTTTTTCAAATTATTATTGTAAATAAATAATTTATGTAAAATGAATATTAAATTAATGTTGAATAAATGTTAAATGTTTCTTTCAAATCATTATTGCAAATAAATTATTAATGTAAAACAAATATTAAATCAACATTAAATAAACGTAAAGTAAATATTTTTTGTAAATTATTATTTCAAATAAATAATTAATGTAAAATTAATATTAATTAAATAAACATTAAATAAATATTATTTTTACAATGAATTGTAAAAATGTATATATAATTAATAAAAAATAAATATTTAAAAAACATTTAAGAAACATTGTCTGCTGATTGGGTATGGATTAGAATATGATGTCTCAGATTGGAAATAATCTGCGAAAGCAATATTAAAACCGATTATAATTTGTTCAGAATTAAAATCGATTACTTCTTAACCCGGGAGCGGATGAAACTGATTAAAACCGATTAAAACAGATGTTTTAATCGGTTTTAATCGAACATTTTAGGCAAAGAGGCGAAAGCAACACACTGCTGACTGCGAGCAGATTTAACTGATTTGGCGTCGTCGGCGAAAGCAACACGCCGCGAGAAAACTTTGGCGCTGTCGTATACCAGGCGAAAGCAACAAGCCGGGAACGGACAACCCAGCTCGTAGGCCGTAGGTGGAAAGTTTACGCGCGCGCGCCGTCCCGAGCCGTATTCAATTTATATATTCTGAGTAGTATATGAGAATTTACGAAAAATAATATACTACTCAAAGATATTACAAGTACTTCCTCAGAATTTACGAAAAATAATATACTACTGACAGATGTTACAAGTACTTCCTAAGAACTTATGAGAAATAATATACTACTAGTAATGTTATAGAAATGTTTGAAGTATATTATATACGGTACGTATATTCACAGTACGAGTACAGAATATTCCAATGATATCATGTGCTGTATGGGACGGGGCCACCAAAATTTCCAAACTATGGACAACAATTTTATTCATCAAGTTTTATTGCAGAATTGTATATCCAAGTATGTGTATTTTCCGCGGGTATTATTTGTTATAGTCCGTGTAGAAAGCAATTGCAATCAGAATTTATGCTACAAAATTTTCTACTATTTAACATATTTTGACTTTTTACAGAAAATATTTGATAAATATTTCGATACCTCAATATCTCTACCTCAATGGAGAACAACCTCAATATCATCTCCATGGCAAAACAAGGACCCCATACCATGTGGTTCGTTTATAAAATGGCGTTCTGTGTCGATAGATAATTATATAATTGGTATGTAATATATACTTGAATTGATGGATGGTCGAGCTGTCAGGTTGAGTAAAGGTGGACGGTGAAGGGAAGGTAAAATAGACGGCCGGAAAAGTGATACGGTGGAAGGAGAAAGGAGAAGAAGCGAGAAAGGGAAAGAGAGGAGGCAAGAGAACGAGGGAGATTGGAGGTAGGTCAATCGTAGAGCGTTAAACTTACTTTTTAGGAAAGATAAGGAAAGGAGAAAGGAGATTTAGGTTAGAACTGCAGGGAGAGGCAAAGAGTAAAGTAAGAACAAAGTAGCGGCACCTGTTGAGAGAGGCAAGAGGCAGCCGGCCGATAAAGAAGGAAAAGGTACGGTAGTAAGGGCAGAGGAAGGCATAGTTGTAGAGGGCGCCTTTTTAAGCCGAGAAACTATAGAGGCAAAGCTGAGACGGCGGATGGAGACAGAGAGGGATAATATAGTAGAAGGAAGCAAGAAAGGTGATAGAGAGGAGAGGAGAGAGAACGAGAGTGGAAAGAAAGCAAGAGGGAGACCAACGAGGGCGGAGGGGGGGTTTTGGATTTTCCCTCGGGTGAGGGAGAATAGGTGCCTTATGTCTGATGACAATCTGACACAAACAATGTAAACCGTTCCTATTAGGAATATACTACCAAATGCTATAGCATGCTAAATAATCTTGCCTGTTCCCTTAAGGAATTTAAAAACAAAATAAAGCAGATTCCAATTTCTTTTCTTGATCATATTGTAAATATTGATTTCCGCAAGGTAACCCGCGGCTTTAAGATCCTCGTCCAACTTAATCCTCAAGTCATCATATTTATGGCACTGTAGCAAAACGTGCCTCAGATCCTCACATTCATATCCACATTCGCAACGCTGAGTGTCAACATAATTCTTCCTGAACAACGAAGATCCCAAATTATAGTGATTCGCTCTAATCCTATTAATGAGGGTCACAAAATATCTTTCTGCATTTATCTTACTAAACCAAGGCTTACGAGCCTTCTCATCATAAAAATTAGAGAAATAAAATATTTCCTTATAAGCAGAGTCTCGCTTTACAGCGGCTTGAGTAGCCTGCCAAGTCTCTTCTCTCGCAACCGCCATAAGGTCCCCAATCGGGACCTCAATGCCATCGTCAGGAGGCTCCTGCGCCGCCTCCCTCGCCAACCCATCCGCCAGCTCATTACCAGCAATACCAACATGAGAGGGAATCCAGATAAAAACAATCCTCATACCTAACTCCCTCTCGAGTGAATAAATTAACAGCCTGGTTTCAACTGCATATTTGCTCTTGTGTACCAAAAGTACATTATTTTGGATAGCGGAAAGAGCAGATTTACAATCCGACATAATAATAATATGGTTGTTTCTTGTCTCACATGAAGCCTTCATAAGTCTCAATGAAGCATTAATAGCAAAAATCTCCGCAGTATACGACGAGCACAACTTAGACATGCTAATTTTATACGCCACATCCTGTCCATCCACAACAACACTCACGCCCGTGGAGGGCCACTCTGTCTTATGCGACCCGTCCGTAAATATGATCTCCGCCTCATTATTCAACTGGTATTTCAAAATAATATCCTTAATCATAGCAGCGTCAGTATATCTTCTGTCAGATTTCCTGATCAGCCCGAAGGAGAAGTCAACCGTGGGGACGAATGTATGTGCCTCAAACTCGCCTTCAAATATTTCGTATTTCCCCGGAGGGCCGATGAGCAATCTGGAAGGAGCACATTTCCTCCAGACTCTAGACATCAAGGACATCACATAAGTCGGCTGTCGATACCGCATCCAGATCCTCGCTATCATAGGTTCTCCGAATTCTGTCACATAATCCACTCACGTTGTAGGCAATGGCCCTGTACACAAAATTCCTGGCAAGCATCTCCGCACGATCCGAAAGCAATCTAACTTTCGCCTCAGCAACAATGACGTTATTCGGAGTACTATTCCGATATCCCAGAGCCGTCCTGATACCTTTATACTGTGTTCTCTCAAGTTTTCGGATAGACTCAGCATCCCTGGGATGATATACAAAGTTTCCATATTCCGTGATCGAGCGTACAAGGCTTTTATACAGCATTAGCGCCGTGTTAACCTCCATTCCCTTGGAGACTCTACATAAATAACGCATAACGGCATTCGCTCTATCAACCTTGCCCCTCACCTCTTGAATCTGGTGAGAAAATTTTAGTCCATTATCAATCCATATACCTAGAAATTTCGCTTCGCCACTGTTGTAAACTTCACAGCCCTGAATGATTATACTCCGCGTCCTATCAAGCAGACCATGCTTATTAAACTCGACGAGAACAGTCTTCTGGGGCTCCAAGTCAAGTCCGATAGAACGTAATCTCTCAGCAACCAACTTAACCGCGCGTTGAAGGAGCTCCTGATTACGTTGTCTATTCGGCCCGCATATATAAAGTCCAATATCATCAGCAAACTCACATGATTGAACGCCATCAGGTAGGCCAGAACATAAACTCCTCGTGTAGAGCGAATACAAAGCCGGACTGAGAACAGCACCCTGCGGGAGTCCCACATAAACAAGACGTTCTATGAATTCTTGTGAATTAACAATAAAACGAACAAGTCTCCGGTATAACCACTTACAAATGAATCTGACTATGCCCACGGGACACTTAAGCGCTACTAAAGTCTCAATCATGATACGGAAGTCCACGTTGTCGTAAGCCGACGACACGTCGAGAAACGCAGCAAGCGTGTACTCACCCACACACAAGGAAGCACGTATGTCCGAGAGGATTTTAACCAGATTATCCGAGCAAGATCTACCTCTACGGAATCCGTTCTGAGACGGGCTATACTTGTCTTCATTCTCCGCCCACCATGTCAGCCGCTCGTTAATCATGCGTTCGCACAACTTGCCCACACAGGAGGACAATGATATCGGCCGAACTTTTTCTTTGCCAGGTTTGTCAATAAATACGACCTGATAATGCAGCCATTCCTCAGGCAACGAATCCGAACACCATATGCAGTTAAATAGCTCCAACAGACATATAAGAGCCGACCCCGGAAGCTCCTTGATCATCTTATACTCGATACCATCAAGACCTGGAGCAGAGTTTTTCTTAATCATTGAAATGGCTCTATCCAATTCCGGTCTCTGAAACGGGGCACTCAGCGGGGAATCATCAGAGCGAATATCAAATATAGGCGATGGATCTGTCCCAACAAAAGGGGGGGCAAGCTTGTCAATAGATTTCTTAATTTCCTCTTCTCTGTTCTTGGTCTTCCAACAATTCCATCGGACATTACTCCTGGCATTCTTGAGAATCCTGACAGTATTCCAAACATAACTCAGACTAGTAAAGCGATTGATTCCAGCGCAAAATTCTTCAAAACATATCTTTTTCTTCAAAGCAATCGTCTTCCTAACCACAGCACACGATCGCTTATACTTCACCCAATCGTTAATAGATTTGGTTCGCTTCTATGTAGAAAAAGCCTCTTTCCTATCCCGGATAATCCTATCACATTCCGCATCCCACCATCTATGTTGAACTTTACGTTTAAATACCGTAGTCTCCGGTACGCTCGATTTTTTCTTCCTGCCAGACGCCCGATCAACCGAAGTTCTAAGACCATCAATGAATTTCCTGTAATAAGTTTCCGTGTCCTCAGAAAAAGCGGCCATATTAGGCAAAAGCTCCGACTTAACCATATCGTCAACATAGCTGTGGAATAATAACCAATCCGTTTTCTTAGATGTAATTCTATTGGTGACTTTTCTATAGGGCAGAACATTATTATCCATAGAGAAAGCAATAGGGTAGTGATTACTATCCCAAGTCTCGTCCAATTGGGCGTAATTAATTTTATCCATAACACCAGCCGAGCCAAACGCCAGGTCAATATTGGTGTCCCGCTGTCCTCGCTGGCCAACCCTTGATCTTGACTCAGTATTGACGCAAAAAAAACCCATATCCAACATCTTGTCATGCAATGTCTCACCATCCCTAGAAGTAAGATCGCAATTCCAAGCAGCATTGTGAGCATTAAAGTCGCCCAATATAACCGAATCCGCAGCGCCAGTGACTCGTCCTACCAACCATCTAACATCGGGCACAGAAATTGCCCCGCGTGGATGTCTGTATACTGCCAGAATGCTGCAGTTGTTCTCCAAATTTCTAGTTTTAATGCCGACCGTATCGTAACCAAAAGGAGCATCATTCGGGGGGGGGGGGGGGACATCAAATTCGATGCCCCTCCGTACAGAAATCGAGACACCACCACTGCTCAGCAGATTATCACTCTGTACTGTTTTATACCCTGAAAAATATATTCGGTTATTTTCTGTACACTTAGTCTCAGTCAGGATAACAACATCATAATCCATAACACGTTTGGATAATTCATTTTTGCTGGTCCTAAAGCCTCGGCAATTCCACAATAAAAGGTTGAAGGTCATACCGAAGAGAGAGGATCAAGCCTCTCATCATCAATATATCCTGACCGATCAACCAAATCATACGAATATCTCTCATCAAAACTCTCCCTTGGAGGAGGCCTACCCCTATCATATAAGCGGTCCATCATCTCTCGGAACTGAAGAAAAATAGGCCACAGCTCTCTCATTTTACCAACAAAGTCTTGTGGCACCTGTGATACATGACCCTCCGACAGAGTCTCCCCCGGCGTCCGTGCAGAAATAGAGCTCGACCAGGCCGCCCCATTCCTGGCCGATGCGAACATAATCCCCTGCTTTTCCTTGTTAATTTCCTCCGCGCGCAGATCGAACTGTTTATAATACTCTTGACTAGATCTTCCCGCCAGGGGCCGGGGCCTACCACGAGCGGGCTCCGTCGATCGTCCAGCAGGACCAGAAGAGCGAGGCACAAATGCCTCGGTCACCCGTCGATTATTCTGATTATCTTTACAATAACGAACCGTCCCGGCATACGTCGTCCTCGAAGGCGGAGTCACCTCCGACACGCCTCGATTCCCCCGATCATCCTTATTACCATTGCGAACCACCTCAGCATAAGAATCCGTCCTCGGAGGGGGCAGTCCCGGCCAATGCCCCGCACCCACCCGGGACTCCATCAGGGGGGCAACAGGGCGCCCTCCCCCTTCCACAATACGTCTAGCACTAAAAAAAGATATATTCTTATGAGCCATAACAATATTAATCTGTTTATTCTTCTCAAAAACTGGGCAGTTTCTAAAAGTAGACTTATGAGCACCGCCAAAAGCAGAAGTAATAAATGAGAGAAAAGGAAGAGAAAGAGAAGGTGGAAGACGGGAAAGGAACGAATTAAATGAGGAAAGAATAAGCACAATGACAGTAGGATTCTGGAATGTAGCTGAATTAAGAAGGAAAAACGAAGAATTCTGGAAAGAAATAGACAAGTGGGATATAATAGCCCTGCTTGAAACGTGGGTAGAGCAAAAGGAGTGGTGTAAGATCAGGAAAAAGTTACCGGAGGGGTACGTGTGGAAATCTCAAGCAGCTGCGAAAGAAAAGAAGAAAGGAAGAGCAAAAGGAGGAATAATAACAGGCGATAGAAAATAAATTGCCGTGGACGGAAAGGAAGAGAGAGAAGAAGAGGGAATTGTTGAAAGGAGAGCAAAGACAGAAAAAAGTAGCTGGAGGATAATAACAGTATATGTGAGCAATGACATAGAAAGGAAGATAAAGATTCTAAAGGAGCTCACAAATGATGGTGGCGTAGGGGAGCGAATAATAATAGGAGGAGACTTCAACGCAAGAACTGGAGAAGAAGGGGGATTAGCAGAGATAATGGGCGAGAAAAGGAAATCAAAAGATAAGGAAATTAACACAGAGGGAAGGAAACTTCTGGAATTTGTGGAGGAGGAAGGATTTGGAATGCTGAACGGAACAAAGGGTGACAAAGATGGAGAATACACGTTTATAGGGGGGAGAGGTGAGACAGTGATAGATTATATGTAGAATCGGAAATCAGGAAATTTGGGAGAAAGCTAAGGAAATAAGGATAGGAGATGCTATTGATTCTGATCACCAACCTATATCAATATCGATAAAGGTAAAGGAAGTTGGAAGAGGAAGGAAAGAGGAGAAAAGAATCAAGAAAGTAATGAGCTGGTCCAAGGAAGGAACAGAAAGATACAAGGAGAGAATGAAAGAGGAAAGAATAGAAGGTACGAAGATGGAAGAAATAATGGAGGGAATAAAAAGAGCAATAAAACAAGCGGCGGAATGGAAGGAAATAAGAGGTGATCAAAGTATAAAGAGAAAAAACGGATGGGGGGATGAAGAGTGCGTTAGGCTAAGGAGAGAAGCGAGAAGCAGGCTAAATAAGTGGAGGAAAGGAGAAGGTGATAAAAAAGAGTATATCACGAAAAAGAAAGAATACGAGGAAAAAATAAAAGAGAAGAAAGAGAGCGAAAAAGAGAGGATAATGAAGGAGGCGAGAGAGGGAACTAATGAAAAGGAGGTATGGAGTTTTATAAATAGAGAGAAAAAGTAGAAAAGAGGTATGCGAAGAGATAACCGAAGAACAGTGGAACAAACATTTTATGGAACTATAAGAAGGAGTTAAAGTGAAGCCGCAGGTAAAGAGCAGAAAAGGAAAGGAAGAAAGTAGGGGAAAGGAGGAGCAAGAGGGAATAAGAAAAGAGGAAGTGGAAGAAGTAGTTAAGGAGATGAAAGAGAGGAAAGCGGCAGGTACGGATGGATTGCCAAATGAGGTATGGATACACGGAGGCGAGAGCTTAAAAGAAAAAATATGGGAGGTATGCGATACAGTATGCGTGGAGGACAGGAGAGATAGTGGAAGATTGGAAGGAAGGTATAATAGTACCAATAGTGAAGAAAGGAGAAGGGAAAGAAGCGCAAGACTACAGAGGGGTGACACTAATGAATACGAGCTACAAAATATACGCAGCAATTTTGGCTAAGAGACTAGAGAAAAAGGTGGAGGAAAGGAGAATCCTACCAGAAACGCAGACAGGATTTAGGAAAGGAAAGGGAACAATGGAGAATATATACGCATTGAATTATGTGATTGGAAGAGCTTTGAATAAGAAAAAAGGTAAGCTAGTGGCGGCGTTTATAGATCTGAAAGCGGCATTCGATTCCGTGGACAGAGAAAAAATATGGGATGTATTGGAGAGAGAAGGAATTAGTGAGCAGCTAAGGACAAGGATAGGAACTCTATATGAGGAGACGAGATGTGTAGTAAGGATAAAAGGAGAAAAGGGACCGTGCTTCTGGACGGTAAAAGAAGTTAAACAGGGATGCCCCCGAGCGCTGTGCTATTCATACTTCTGCTGGCGGATATAGAGGAAGTAATGAAGAAAGGGCAAAATGGAGGGATAGTAGTAGGGAAAATAAAATTCTGGACCCTAGCATATGCGGACGACATAGTAGCCATAGCAGAGGATGAGGAGGAGATGAAGAGAATGCTGAAAAATTTGGAGAGGTATTTTGATAGAAAGAAGCTAAGAGTAAATGTAGGGAAAACAAAGATAATGAGGTTTAGGAAAGGGAAAGGTAAAATGAAAAGAGTGGAGTGGAGATGGAAGGGAGAAGAAGTAGAGGAGGTGAAAGAATTCTGCTATCTTGGTTACACATTCCAAAAGAATGGAGGACAGGAGGCGCATATAAAGGAAAGAGTTAGGAAAGCCGCCATAGCAATGAGACAGGTATGGGGAATAGGGAAAAGGGTATTCGGAGGAGATTGGATAAGAAGAATAAAGATGTTCGACTCATTGGTAGCAAGCATTGCATTGTATGGAGCAGAGATATGGGGGTGGAAAGAAAGAGAGAAAATAGAAAGAATACATGAAAGGTATATAAGGTGGACACTAGGCTTAGACTGGTGCACACCTGGATATATGGTGAGAGAGGAAACTAAGAGAGACAAGATAAGAATAAATGCTGAAAAAAGGGCGATGAAATATGAAGAGAAACTGGAGAAGGGAGAGGGAAATGAGATAGCAAGAGAATGCTGGAAAGAGATAAAAGGGAATGTTATGAAGGAAAAGCCAAAATGGGAAGAGGAAAGAAGGAGCTTCTATGAGCGAAGAGGATATGCAGCGGAGGAGATAGAAAGGAAAAGAGGAGAAGGATGGAGCAGTATAGAGGACATAACAAGGAGAGACAAGGACTACAGATCCAGGAGAGGAACGAAAGGGTAAGAGAGTCAAGATACAACAGATGGTACAGGGAGGTGGCAGAGAACAGAAGGCCGGAATACCTGGAAAGAAAAGGGAAGGAGAGGTCCATGATCAGGATAGCGAGATTTAGACTAGGTAATGAGATGAGAGGTGGAAGATATTGGAAAACAGTAGAGAAAAGGAGCTGTAGGATATGCGGAGCAGAACCAGAGTCTTGGGAGCATGTGTTAGAGTGGTGTTTGAGAGAGGAGGGAGAGGAGAGGACAGAAGGAATTAACGAGATGATTAAAAGAATACTAGACAGTGAAGGTGAAGAAGAAAATGGATGGCAGATTTGGAAAGAAGAAGAAAGCAGTAGAGCACAACGGTGAGTTAGACAAAGAGATTAAAGAAAATGATTTTTGTTACAGATATCCGAAAGAAGGGCAAGAGGAAAAAGACGGGAGAAAGAATGGAGTGCAAAGGGAAAATCATAATAGAGAAGGAAGCGATAGAAGGGATCGTAGAAGGAAAAAGTGTCGGTGATGATGAAGGAGTTTAAGGAAAATAGTAAGAGAAAAGATAAGGAGATTAAAGAATTAAGGGAGGAGGTGGAGAGGTTAAGGGAAAGGATGTATAGAATGGAACAGAGCAACGGAAAAAGGAAGAGAGAGGACAGTGAGGAGAGGAAAGATATGGGAAATAAGAAAAAATGGTGGACAGAAGAAGGCGAAAGGAACGATGAAGAGAAAAGAAAGAAAAACGTGATAATAAGGGTCGAAAAAGAGAGATGGACGGGAAAGGAATCGAACTGGGCAAAAGTGAAAGAGCTGTTCTCGGAAGGATTAGATGTCAAGGTAGAGATGAGAGAAGTAAGTGTGATAGGTCAGAGGGGAGATTGGGTAACGCTGCTAGTAAGGATGGGAAGCGAGGAAGATAAATGGAAAGTTTTGAGCGCAAGGAGAAAGAAGGGAGGAAAATTGAAAGTGAAAATAGCTGAGGACAAGTCGGTGGAGGCGAGAATAAGAGAAAGAGGGGAGAAAAGAAAGGAGAAAAGAAAGGAGATAGGACGAAAGTGGGAGAGCAAGGAAATCGGCGGAGGACGAGATTGCGAGGAGAATGGAGGAGAGCCTGTTGATGCACACAGACGAGGACGAGGCTAGCAGGAAGAAAAGGGAGTAAGAAAAAGGTAAGACAGAAAAGAGAGATGAGCGGAGGAAGATTGGAGGAAGGAGCAAAGGATAATGGAAGCAGGATCGGTAAAAGATTTGGAGGAAGGGAGGGAGAAGGAGGAGATAGTTGAATGAGGGCGGAGAAAAGAGGGGGAGAGGATGGTAAGAATGAGAAGTGGTAAAATGTATTTCTATGTTTAGAATAGGAGGTGAGATAGAAAGGAGGGAGAGCGCTAAATAATAGGAAGGAGAGAGTCGAAGTGGTGCCAGGAGGCCGCAGGAAGGGAGCCAAAGGAAGGAGAATGAAAGGAGTGCAAAACAGAAGGATGACAGGGACAGCCATGGAAAGGGGAGGGAAGGGAGATAGAAAGAGTGTAAGGTCGCACAATGGCCAGGCAAATATGTAAAAGCAATGTAAAGGTTTTTGGGACGTTTTTCCTGGATAAAATGCACACGAGAATTTTTATTTGCGATTTCAAGTTCACTTAGCACACGATATCTGTGTGTCATTCAGCAGCAGTATTTTTGTGCAGACGCGCTCTCATAAAAATGCCCACTGTCCCGTTTAATCCCATTGCAATGGCACTTTCTTTGGACCCGGCTCGTCCGTGCCGATAAACTGCGCGAATTCGCAATCTGCAAAACTAGAAAACAAGTGGCCGGACTTCTGATTTATCGTCGGGCTCTCTCGCGGCGGCCGCAAATACGTATCGTGCCTGCGCGCT
This sequence comes from Harpagoxenus sublaevis, assembly GCA_030770355.1. Lineage (NCBI taxonomy): Eukaryota > Metazoa > Arthropoda > Insecta > Hymenoptera > Formicidae > Harpagoxenus > Harpagoxenus sublaevis. Next base: position 267,183 of record JASTWR010000199.1, on the reverse strand, counting down.
GCGGTTGATGTATCGTACGCGTACGTATACACACAAGAGTGAAACGCTATTGCAAAGTGACTCACGATCAGACGAAAATTCAGTTTTGCGATATCGCGCGAGTGGATTTAACACGGGTCCCCTCTATTCGCCACGTGCGGTTTTTCCGTATCTCTTCATTTCGGACGATTCAACAGATTTTATTATAAGTTGTGTAATTATATACGCACAACTTCTTGCATGCATATCAGCACGCAATTGCACGTACAAACACGCATACGCGCAAGTTAATCTAATTATAGATATTGATAACGAACGAGCACTGAGTGAGAGAGAGAGAGAGAGAGCGAGATGAGCGCGCAATGGCGATAGCCAATAAACGAGCGAAACGGCGAGAGCCAATGAGCGAGCGAGTGTGATGATGGTGTGTGTGTGTGAGCGCGGGAGTCGGGACTCGGGACTGTCGGGACTGCTTATAGAAGGATATATTAACATAGGTCGGTATTCATAGTTTTCAAGACCGTCTTAAGTAATGTCTTAAGACGCTAATACGGCTCTGTGATTGGTTCATGACATCTTAAGATTGAACTTAAGACGGTCTTAAATAACTATGAATACCGGCCATAGATATATTGTTTACGAGAGCTTCTTTGCTTACAACCACGATCGCAGCGTTACGATAGATGTAGACGCACCTTAATAATTCATACAATAACTGTCACGACGAACGTTACGATCGTGATGAGCTTACGATCCATCGTAATGCTGCAATCGTGGTCGTAAGCAAAGAAACTGTCGTAAACAATATATATATGTTAATATATCTAACTATAAACACACTTTGGTAATTATTTAGAATACCCTCTCCATCTCAAATATCGATAAAATTATGCTCATTTGACGCGTTTTGACACGAAATGAAAGAATCTGGCAGAAAAATGCGGCGGTCTGCCCCGCGAAACGAGATAATAATTAAAGTTGACGACTCTCAGGTTAGGAATCCTGTCATACCGACAAGATGTAGCAACCATGAACATGCTCCGCGGCCACATGCGCATGCTCTGTCAGCTCTGTGGCCACATGCGCATGCTCCGTGACGGCACGCGCATGCAAAAGTGCGCGAATTTGAAACGTATGCATACTTATAATGCATAAATATAAATATGTACTTTTCATATACCAACCATTCTCTGCTTTAACAAATTATTTCTGCTACAGATATTAAGCGTCGAAGTTAACGAAACGGAAATAATTTGTTAAAGCAGAGAATAGTTGGTTTATGAAAAGTACATATTTAATATGTATTTTTCATATACCAACTATTCTCTGCTTTAAGAAATTATTTCTGCTACAGATATAATAATTTGTTAAAGCAGAGAATAGTTGGTATATGAAAAGTACATATTTATATTTATGCATTATAAGTATGCATACGTTTCAAATTCGCGCACTTTTGCATACGCGTGCGGCCACGGAGCATGCGCATGTGGCCACAGAGCTGACGGAGCATGCGTATGTGGCCGCGGGGCATGTTCATGGTCGCTACATCACGTCGGTATGACAGGATTCCTAACCTGAGAGTCTTCAACTTTAACGGTAAATATCTCGTTTCGCAGGGCAGACCGCCGCATTTTTCTGCCAGATTCTTTCGTTTCGTGTCAAAACGCGTCGAATGAGCATAATTTTATCGATATTCGAGGTGGAGAAGGTATTCTAAATAATTACCCACACTTTTCTTCGCGCGTCGAGAAGGCCGATATGTTAGGTTATACTGTTGTTGTCGGTGGGAAGGGGGGAGGGAGGGGAGCAGCAGCAGCAGCAGCAACCGCCGCCCCCAAAAAGAAAAAGGGACATGGTGGGAAGCCCAAGGCAGCCCCTCCCGCGGCTGGGGCGGCGGACGCGGGGGGCGCTCCCGCGCCGGTGGCGGTGGCGGTGGCGGTGCCCCCCCCCGGTCAACCGCCCCAAGGGTTCCCGAGTGACGGGGGTGAGGCCCGTGGATCTCGACCTCAGCATTATAAGATCGCTGGAGGGAGAGATTGCGGGGGCCGTGGACGGAGCGGAGACGGCGCACAGTGGGCAGAAAGTGCCTCTTTTTGGACAAAAATCTGCTGACAATTCAAATCATCGATTTTAATGAATTTTTTTTTAAAATACTCGGGGAATCATCCACTATAATGTGTCACTGCTACAAATGCAAAATGATGCGATCTAACCTCACAAGAATCCATCAAGTCTCCTGCAAAATTGGAGACACTGAACGTCGAAATGCCTAAACTTTTAAAACCTTAACCTTTATACCCTAAACCTTTAAACCTTAAACCCTTAACCCTTAAAAACGTAACAAAGGTTATATTTTGCTGTCGGCATTAGCATTACCCAATATGCACCACGTGGAGGTTGCTCGATCAGTCTTTGCACATCATTTAGCCCTGAAAAGGGCCGATTTTAGATTTGTTTATTTTTTTGAAATGTTTTTTTATTTTTAGATTTATAATTTTTTTTAATTTATAATTTTTTTTTTAATTTTTTAAATTTTGTTTTAGCGTGAATGTGTGTTGTGCGTATGCGTATGTATAGGTATGTGTGTGACAGTGTGTGTAAATTTATATGTAAGTAGCTGTGTATTAAGTTTCCTCGGTAGGTAAGCGCGTTTCCATATTCTCTTTCTGATTTAATCGTTCTTTAAAAGCAGCTCCTCAGCTTCTGTTGACAGCGCTTTCTTTATTCTGTCCTTTTTTATTCTTAGAGAACCACACAACACACACTCACGCTAAAACAAAATTTAAAAAATAAAAAATAAAAAAAAATTAAAAATTAAAAAAATTATAAATCTGAAGATAAATAAACATTGCAAAAAAATAAACAAATCTAAAATCGGCCCTTTTCAGGGCTAAATGATGTGCAAAGACTGATTGAGCAACCTCCATATGTGGTGCATATTGGGTAATGCTAACGCCGACAGCAAAATATAACCTTTGTTACGTTTTTAAGGGTTAAGGGTTTAAGGTTTAAAGGTTTAGGGTATAAAGGTTGAGGTTTTAAAAGTTTAGGCATTTCGACGTTCAGTGTCTCCAATTTTGCAGGGGACTTGATGGATTCTTGTGAGGTTAGATCGCATCATTTTGCATTTGTAGCAGGGACACATTATAGTGGATGATTCCCCGAGTATTTAAAAAAAAAATTCATTAAAATCGATGAAGATTTGAATTGTCAGCAGATTTTTGTCCAAAAAGAGGCACTTTCTGCCCACTGTGCGGCGGCGGCCGAGCTGAGAGCGGAGGCCGCGGCCGCGAGTGCGGTGACAGACGCCGCTCTCGGGTGGCTCGCCGGGTTCGCGACGGGGGAGGGTTCCGAGGGTTGGGTGGACCCTCGGGACGAGCCTGAGCCCCCACTCGGACCCGGCTATATCGGGGGAGGAGCCGCCTTGGCGGCAACGGTGAGGGTGGAGCCGGAGGACCCAATGGATTATACGGTGGATCAATGTCCGTAAGGGTCCTCCAGGCAAACTTGAACCACGCCCGCGCTGCCCAGGATCTGTTTATACACACGATGGCGGAGCGCGGGTGTGGTTTGGGTATAGTCGCGGAGCCGTACAGGGTCCCAGCAGCCCACCCCTGCTGGGCCAAGGATCGTAGCGGCTCCGCGGCCATTACGTGGAGGGCACTGCCACACGCTCCCCCGTGCACTCGTGGTGAGGCCGGGATGGGCTATGTGACGGTGCAATGGGGGCCTATCTCCGTGGTGGGCGTCTACACCCCTCCGAGTTGGGACCTGGCCAGGTTCGGGCGGACGCTCCACGACATGGAGGGATGCGTCCGCCGATGCCCCACTGGCCGGGTCATAGTGGCGGGGGACTTCAATGCGAAATCCACGCTTTGGGGTTCCCCGCGCACTGACGCGAGGGGCAGCGTACTGGAGGGGTGGGCGGCGGGGCTCGGCCTGTGTCTCGTGAACACGGGCCGAGTATGCACATGTGTGCGCCGGCAGGGGGCTTCGGTGATCGACCTCACCTGGGCGACCCCCCCTGCCGCGCGCGAGATACACGGCTGGAGGGTGGCCACAGACTTGGAGTCTCTGTCGGACCATCGTTACATCGAAATGATGGTCCGGGCCACGCCTCCGGCAGTGCTGTCCCGCCGCCGCGCCGCGGAGAAAACGCGGCGGAGATGGGCCCTCAGGAGGTTGGACCGGGATCGCCTATTAGCGGCGACCCTGGTCCTAACCTGGGGAAGGGCGGAGAGCGACGCCCTTGCCGAGGGGACGGGGGAAATGGATGTGGACGCGGAGGCGGGTCGATTGGTGGAGGCCGCGTCGCGAGCGTGCGACGTGGCGATGCCCCGCGTCCGCGCCCTTCCCTCCCGGCGAGCCGCCTACTGGTGGACGGGCGAGGTCGCCGAGCTTCGGCGCTCGTCCGTGCGCGCGTGCCGGCGGTGGTTGAGGGCCCGCGCTGGGCGCGGTGCCCTCGACGAGAGGGAGACGGGGGAGGCCTGGCGTTCTGCCCGCCAGGAACTCTCCCGCGCCATCTTCGCGACCAAGAGGAAGGCCTGGGAGGAGCTCCTCGCCATGCTCTCGGATGATCCGTGGGGGCGTCCGTACAGGCTTGTCCTGGATAAGCTCAGGCCGTGGACGCCCCCGCTTACGGAATCGCTGGCCTCCCAGTTTGTCGGCGGGGTGGTGGAAACACTATTCCCCGCCGACAGGGGAGGAGAGGTCCTCTTTCCGTAGACGAGAGCTCCGGAATGGAGGGAGGACCTGGGAGTCAGCGAGGAGGAGGTGACGAGGGCCATCCGCGGGGTCAAGGGGCGGAAGGCCCCCGGCCCCGACGGGATCCCAGGGAGGGTCTGGGTCTTGGCCGCGGGGGAGCTGGCCGGCTGGATGCGGGATCTTTTTACCGCATGCCTGCGTGCCGGCCGGTGCAGCCGAATGAGGCTGCAGCGGTGCCGCCAGAGACCGGGCCGGAGGAAGGTGAGACCGAGTAAGTCTCCAAGCAGCTCAACGTACACTTCCTCGCGTTCCTTTCATTTTCCTTTGTTTTCCAATGGGTATAATACCCGTGTATTTATTTTAGTTTGTGTAGTTTTGTAAATTCACGCGCCGTTCAATCGATACGGTTAAATAGTAAGCCAATTAGCGTTAAGTTGCGTTTGGTGACGTTTCGGTAACGCGAGCGTCCATGAGAGTTAATAATATAGTAGATTATAACGACATTAGACATAGCGTCTGACACGCCAAGCGTGGCGTATATTAGATTAGTTTGGTGCGCCGGCCATCGCGTCTGACACCGATCATACATATATATATATATAATTTTGAATTTTCTTTTGGTTTTCCCCATGCGAGTAATTTTCTTTGATTTTTGATTCACGGTCGATGATAGGCGAACAGCGCGTAAGCGCGTATAAAGGGGAAAAACCCGTGATTCAGCGTTAAATAAGTATCAGCGTACATCCTGATCGCGCTCACGACCAAGTGCGTCGCGTGCACAGAGAAAACACTCTGTAGATATGATCCGGTGGAATGAACGATACCAACGCGTTCTTTAGACGTCAATTAAGACGTTGATAAGGGCCAATTAAAATTTGATCGGCCAATAGCTAGATCTTTGTTCAAACGTCGTACGGACAAACGGCCAACGGCGATGGCCTATTAGGGTCCCGAATAGGGTATACACCGAGTTTCACCCTGATCCGACCGGGACATAGCCAACTTCCGGTTCAGACATCTTCTTCAAAAACAAACAACGGGGATCGACTAATTGAGTCCTTAGGAACCCAGCGGACCGACTCCCGTCGTTCTCCAAACCCTGAACAAGGAAGTCGACCTGGGGATCATCCACGAGGAAAACACCTATATAGGGGTGATCGCGTGGCCCTAGCGAGAACATCCGTCAAGGTCCCGCTCGAATCCGATCGTCGAGTGGTTATATCGTTGTACAAAATGTATTTCGACAAATAAAGACTGCGAACGTTCCTATTGGATCTTAAATAACGTTGATATAGCGTTCCCGTTGAAGCCGCATCGTTCAAAGGCTAACTTCCGGTTCGAGCGTCATCACCGGGAAAACGCGTCATTTCCCGTGATATTAGTCAATAAGGATCATCTAGATTGAAGAGCGATCGTCGTACATCCCTAAATAGCGAAATTACGTTGTACCTGTAAAATCATCCATAATCACGTTATATGTCATATGTGACTTTTCGAATAAATATATTCAAAAATAGTTTCCAGCGTTTGCGAGGACACAATAGACAGAGAGTCGTGCGACATTCCTACGTGTTTGTCAGACTTGTTTGTCAGGCACGAACATGTAACGATCACGTGACGCGGCTGACGCAATACCAGGAGTGGGGGTACTGCGTAGGACGGGGATGTGCGACGTGGCGAGCGAGCGCTCATGAGCAGTCGTCCGGGAGATCACAGAGAGACAACTCAATACACGAAACTGTCTAGTATTCGCGAACGTTCTCGAACGAGAGAATCTCTTATACAACCGGCGAGGCCCGCGTACGGAGCGATATCCGGATATATCACGTATCGTTGATAAGCGCGTGCGACTTATACGAATAGCGCGAACATTCACATCCGTGTACGAAACAAAGGACAATCACGCGGGAGAATACGTTATATTCTCACAACGACCGGTGACACCCATGTTGCGGATGGAATTTTTGTGATTATTCGGAAAATTGTCAATTGTACACGCGACACGCGAACATTGTGATATACGATTACGGTGATACACCACGAGTGACTATAAATCATCGTTGATCGAACTCAATGACTATTTATTCTGAATTTATTGAATAAATACATTGTTATACAAAAGTGATATCCTCAGTGTCTGAAATCATTCGACGATATCCTGTGACCTGTCCTGAGTCACCTTCCAAGCGGTAGATACATGCGAGATCATCGTCCCTACAACAGAATTAAGTGCGAGTAAATGCACATTAATTACGTAATACGTATACGGTATACGATACTTACCTGAGATTCTGCGACGATCCTGTTGGTGCTTTATCCGTGACGATCCAGTCTGGTCCTGAGCATCGTTGGTAGTAAGCGGCTTCTACGAAGGAGGTCCATCCATGAGAGACGATACGCCGAGCGGCCAGCAGCAGTCCGGAACACCTGAAACAAAGAAAAAGGGGGAATTAGTCGACAGATACGGTTAGTAGTATACTTACCTTTCTCGGTTTAACGGGTAAAATCGAGTGGCGACCGTGTTTCACGAATTTTTAAGATTTTCGGAAGATTAAATGAATGAGTCGTATCACGCGTGAAGTAACGTGCCCGGTTACACCGGTTCCCCAAAAGATGGAAGGAGGCCAGCCTGGTCCTCCTGCCAAAGGCGGGAAAGCCAGCGGACTCTCCGTCCGCGTACAGGCCCGTGTGCCTGCTGGATGAGGTGGGCAAGATCTTCGAGAGGATCATTGCCGAGCGCCTCGTCCAGCACCTGCTGTCCCGGGGGGAGGGAAGAGGTCTCTCCGACGACCAGTTCGGCTTCCGTGCGGGGAGGTCAACGGTGGACGCAATTAGGCGCGTCCTCTCCCGCACGGAGGCCGAGATTGAGGAGGGGGGAGTGGTGTTGGGGGTGTCGTTTGACGTCGTCAACGCCTTCAACACCCTCCCCTGGGAGGTAATAGGGAGGGCGCTAGTGCGGTTCGGCGTCCCTCCCTACCTCATTAGGGTCGTCGGGGACTACTTCCGGGACAGAGGCTTGAGGTACACGGACCGGGACGGGGTCCTGAGGATCAGGCTCGTGGAGCGCGGTGTTCCGCAGGGGTCGGTGTTGGGACCCCTGCTTTGGATCATCGCCTACGACTTGGTCCTCGGGGTGGCCCTCCCCAGAGAATGCTGGCTCACAGGATATGCAGACGACATATTCCTGGGGGTCAGCGGGGAGGGCTGGCGGGAGGCAATCAGGCTGGCCAACGTGGCGGCGGCGAGCGTGGTGCGCGCCATCCGGGCGCTGGGTCTGAAAGTGGCCCCCCAGAAAACGCAAGCGACCATGTACTACAACGGTCGCCTCGCGGGGGGGCCACCCCCGGGAGGACTCAGCGCCCGGGTGGAGGGAACGGAGGTCCCGATCACTCCCCACCTCCTATATCTGGGGGTGTGGATCGACCGGAGAAGGAGCTTTGGCGAACACGTTTTCCGCGTGGTCCCAAAAGCGAGGGCGGTGGCCAATAGTTTGGCCAGGCTACTGCCAAACATTGGCGGGGCCAGCGGGAGCGTGCGTCGCCTCTACGTGGCCACGGTCCACTCGGTGCTGCTATACGCAGCACCGGTGTGGGAAGAAAAGGTGGGCAGCAATGCCCGCCTTGGTGGGCAGCTGGCGGCGGTACAGAGGCTTATAGCCAACAGAGCCGCCAGGGCCTACCGGACCGTGTCCCACGTGGGGGCGACTACCCTTGCCGGAATCCCCCCGATTCACCTAATCGCCAGGTCACATACACGCGTATATACACGGACCAAGGCGATCAGGGCCGGGGGGGGGGGTGTCATCACGGCGAGGGTTAAGAGGGCGCTGAAGCTCCAGGCCAAAGCGACCCTCCTGCGAGATTGGGAGGAGTTTCTCGCGAACCCCCAACTGTGGGGGAGGAGGGTCAGGGAGGCAATCCGGCCGGTCCTAAGGGAGTGGGTGGGGCGTAAGGGGAAAGGCCTTACGTTCCACGCGGCACAGGTGATCACCGGGCATGGGTGCTTCGGTGAATACCTGTGCCGAATCAAGAAGGAGCGCACCACGCGCTGCCATCACTGCCCGGAGGAGGCAGACACGGCGCAGCATACGCTGGAGTTTTGCCCAGCGTGGGAGGAGCAGCGCCGTGTCCTCCGGGCAAGTGTAGGAGACGACCTCGCCCTCCCAACCATCATCGCCGCGGCGGTGACCGGGGGAGAGGAGGGCGAGGTCAAATTGAGGGCGTTCGTCTCCTTCTGCGGCGCAGTCATGTCGCAGAAAGAAGCAGCCGAACGCGTCAGGAGGGGGGAAGCACCACCCCCCTCCAGTGACAGCAACTGGAGCGACGGGGTGGATCCGGGCCGCAGACCGCCGCTGCCACCACGGCGGCGGCGTTATTTTTTACGACGGCGCAGGCCCAGGAGCGGCCCCCCCGTCGCGATTCCGGTTTCGGGGGGGGGGGGGGCAGCACATGACAGTGCCGGGGGGAGAAGGGCACAGTTAGTGCGCACAGGAAGCATCTTCTCCCCCCTTTGCCCCCCCCCCCCCTCGGAACGTGAGGAGGCCGTTGCCGTCGGCGACGCCGTCCAACGGCCGTACGTACGGGTCCCCCCCCAAAAAAACTAAAGGGGGGACCGCGGGGGTGGAGCGAGCGTGCGGGCGGGGTTTACCGCACGCCCGCAGCATAACCCACCCCTGCTAGAGGGGCGGCGGTCTGGGTGGATGTCTCCCCATTCCGCCGCGGTGGTCTCAGGAGGCGGCTCCAAAGAGCCGGGGGAGACGCCGGTCGGCGTCTCCCGGGATGGCGCCCAATTTTGGGCCTGGCGCTGGGGGGCCCCGGAAGAATCAGTGCGTTTCCCGAGGCTCCCCATGACAACGAGCGCCGTGAGGGACATCCGCAGGAGTTTTAGTGGGCAGGGTATGCATGCAGTATCGTGAGCGATGTGCATGATATACAATCCCACACTCCCCCCGCCTATGCCTCTCCCCGGAGGCCGAGGGGGTCTTCCCCGAAAGAGGCTTCTAGGTAAACCTGGGACTTTTAGCCCCAGAAATCCCAGTAGTTGAAGATTTCTCCTGCGTAAAAAAAAAAAAAAAAAAAAAAGGTTATACTGTTGTAGCGCTAGACAAGTGTCACAATCTTCCAAGTTCAAGTTGAATCAACTCATATAATGAGGTTACAACTGTCGAGCGTTACGATCGTCGCAAGGAGCTTAACATTACGATAAATAACCAAATTAAATTTCTTAATCGACGAAGCTGGCAATCACTCCTGACGGTCACAATCGTCAGGACACTTAGACCAAGATTCCGGTCCTTCTGTCAAAACGCTTAAATTTAAGCAACTTAAATTAAGATGGAAAAATTCCCTCTCCCTTCCCTAATTAAATCGATATTGATTTAATATTAAAATCACTGTAAAAACTTATTGCGAAAAATATTACCCCAGCCAGGGTTCGAACCTGGAATCTCCCGCATTCCGTTCGGGTGTCTTAACCAATTCGGCTACCGGGGCATGTGGTAATATTTATCGCAATAGTACATCTAAACAATCATTAGATGGAACACCGATATTTACGTCGACATTACGATAAATGTAGGTAAACACAGCCTCGCACACCAACTGACGTACACGTTAGTTACGTCACTGCACATAAACATGCTGTCTCTTCCGTTGTTATGGAGACGCTCGAGACTGGCGATTTCGCTCTCTCTCTCGCGAGCGCGATTTATTTATAAGCCCAAAGGATTGTTCGAATAAATCCTCCCTGCGGTGTCAATATAACATGACACGTTAACCTCACTCACTTTGACGCGTGTGATGATGACTCGATCGATTTCTCTCGCGAACGCGATTTATTTAGAGGAAATCTATTTTACCGATAGTGAAGACATGTGGACCGCTGGCGATACTTCGCAGCTCTAATGGAAAATAAAACGACACGAAACAGTGGCGCCGCGGCGCACCGTGGCGAGAATATGAAAGTGACGGTCCGGGACGATGATGACGACGACGACGACGATGACGTATCTTAATTGAAAATGTCACACTTTATCCTTTGCATCGTAATATCTCCGCTCGTAGGGCACGTAGCGGAAAAATTAAAACACTTTTCTTATATAAATTTGGTCCCAGCTATCCATTAAGCTTAGTTAGAACTCGATCCGTTCGCTGGTTATCGAGATCTCAAAAACTCAGGTACTCGCAACTCATCGCGTCGCGTATATAGAGCCACGGCTGTCTCGCTCCGCGCGTACTTGGCGCGAGACACTACCGTGTCTCTTGATATGATGCTCCATGATATTGTCTCTGTACTCATTTCCCCTTACGTTTGAGCATCGGCCTTCAATCCGGGCGCTGATTTCAACTCATAAGCATTGTTTTGTTACCGAAACCAGACACGGCGGTAGATTATCACCGAGATGATATTATACTGTAGAGATTGATATTATACTGTCTGATAAGTGAATTTTACATCTTTATGAAAAAACTTATACGAATTGCAGCTAACTTTTCAATTTTATTTTATTTAAAAAGCAGCAGTTATCACGTAATTTACCTTATGTTCAACCTTTTCCAACAACTTTACCGCTGACCAATGTTTTATGAATACGATAACATTTCACTTTTATTTATGCGTCTAAACTAAGACAGAAACGTTTGTATTGTATTTTGTTTTAAGTTATTAAACGTGGTATTATTTATTATTCGCTATAAAAATTAATATTGTTCGCTCGGCGGTTTGCTCTTATTTGCCTTAAGTTTCGAAAAGATTGTACATCTGGATAGCCTTATTTATAACTTAGGATAAATCTTTTTTATAAAAGAAGAAATTGTTTTTATTTTTGAATACTTTATCTTTTAATAATATTTGTAATGTATTTCCTTTTAAGTACGAGATTATTTAAATATCTAATTGTTACAGTAAATTTCCCTTAAAAAATTTATTACTTCTGAGTAATTATGGGCAAACCTCGTAGAAAGATTCAATAAGTGCTTTGTGTTATAATTTAAATTAAGTTAACGCAAAGATATTTAACGACACGGATTAGAAAATAATTTTTGTATTGTAAAATTTTATATTTTGTATTGTAAATTTTTGTATTTTGTAAAAAACTGTATAATTTTTTGTATTTGTTTAAATTTTTATATCTTAATAATAGTTATGTCTTGGCGAAAGTTTTATCCGTTATCAAAATTTTCGGTAAATATGCATATTAGGTCAAACCTCACCAATGGCCTTGACCTTGACATATGTTGTCAAGGTCACCCTCCTGAGTGACCTTCAGAAGGTTTTAGCTGGCGGCCATTGTTTATTAAAAAGTTATAAACAAAAAAAGTTTGAAAAATATAGCAGTTATTTTGAGTACTGAAAGGCATAAACGACCTTGACCTTGACATATGTTGTCAAGGTCACTCTTCTGAGTGACCTTCAGAAAGTTTTAGCTGGCGGTCATTGTTCATTAAAAAGTTATAAACAAAGAAAATTAGTTGGAAAAAATTATTTAAAGCAGTAAATTGTTAGTATATTAAAAGGAAAGTTATTTAAAGCAGAGAATAGAGAAGTATGTGATTCAACTTACAAAGCACATACAAAGCACACACTTGTAAAGCGCGCCACTAACCTATCTATGTTAATAGTTGATTGAAAAGTATATATACAATTTTATGTATTGGAAAGTGTAAATACAAGTATTCTCAGCTTTAATCATGGCAAAAGCATGTTAAAGCTTTGTTAAAGCAGATAATAGTTGGTTATTGACAAAACCTATAGGTTAGTGACGCGCTTTACAAGTGTGTGCTTTGTATGTGCTTCAACTGACAAAGAACAGACTTGTAAAGCGCGTCACTAACCTATAGGTTAGTGGCGCGCTTTACAAGTGTGTGCTTTGTATGTGCTTCAACTTACAAAAAACATACTTGTAAAGCGCGTCACTAACCTATAGGTTTTGTCAATAACCAACTATTATCTGCTTTAACAAAGCTTTAACATGCTTTTGCCATGATTAAAGCAGAGAATACTTGTATTTACACTTTCCAATACATAAAATTGTATATATACTTTTCAATATACCAACTATTCTCTGTTTTAAATAATTTTCCCCGCCAAATTTTTTTGTTTATAACTTTTTAATAAACAGTGACCGCCAGCTAAAACCTTCTGAAGGTCACTCAGGAGGGTGACCTTGACAACATATGTCAAGGTCAAGGTCGTTTATGCCTTTCCATACTCAAAGTAACTGTTATATTTTTAATTTTCTTTTTGTTAATAACTTTTTAACAAACAATGACCGCCGGCTAAAACCTTCTGAAGGTCACTCAGGAGGGTGACTTTGACAACTTATGTCAAGATCAAGGTCATCGGTGAGGTTTGACCTAATATGCATATTTACCAAATTTTCTGCAAGGTGGTACTTCTGACAAGAGTAAAAAGTGATTTTTAGTGCAAGAAAAAATTATTTCTATTATTACAATGCGTAAGAATATTGCACGCGACGCGCGCGAAAGCATAAAGGTCGAGTGTCAATGGCGCGATTTTGGACGCTCGAGTCGCGCGATTGCAGCCGCGCGAATCTGCTTTGCATGTAATATAATGAAACTGTTGTCAATGCCGCGTTTTTAGTCGTACGACTGTAGCGACTGTAGCGACGCGATTCGGAGTCGTGCGACTCAACTGCACCTGGAGCAGTCCAGCCGCGCGGCTCAATTAACTCAATTGCATTTGTAGCAGTTTACTCGCCAATATTTTGGCGTTCTATTTTTTAATTAAATTAACGTTTCACAACATGAATGATTTTATGATGTGTGAATTGGTGAGCAACTATAAATGCTTATATGACCCACAAGATAAAAATTATAAAGATCAAAATATAACAAACAATGCGTGGGGAAAAGTAGCAGATGGCCTGAAAAAACCCGGTAAAAATAAACAAAATTTTATTATTTTATTTTACAAAATTTACATTAATTAATAATAATAGTAAAGTTTACAATTATTAATATTGAAATAGATAATTGTTATCAAGAGCTCCAATTTAGTTTGTTCTATTTATACATTTTAATTGCCACTGGATAGAGCCAGCATTGCTGTTGGAATAATCCATAAATTTATCTCGAATATCAAACTATTCAGCATTAGCGAAACCACCAGTAGCACGAAGGGAGATCACATTTTGAGTAGGTAATTGTTCTGAAGAATTAAATTGGAAAAAACTGACATATTTTTTGCTTCTAAAAACACATCTCGAAGCATATAGTGATTACATCGTCATAATTAAAATGTCTGTTTTATAGACATAGAAGACTGAGGTTTTAAAATATTAAAGGAATGCAAGCATTAGTCGCGCTCTCGCGCGACTCTTGGTCGCGCGACTCTCATCGCGTTATTGACAACAGTATGCGCGACTAGAATCATTTGGCTGTCGCGCAATTAGTGCTGCGCGGCTGTGATCGCGCGGCTCAAGCGTCAAAAATCGCACCATTGACACTCGACCTTAACGCGACCGCCGCGGCCGACCGCGGCCGTGCCGTCGTGTCGCCGTGCCGCCGCGCCGCCGCGCGATGCGCGGCGGAGCGCTCACGCACACTATCAGGCGCGCGGCTCACCGACGTTCGCCCGGCTAAAGAACGACGCTGGTTGGACTAACTTTACTCAATGATTACGGCTTTGTTAAGCATTATAGAAAAAAGTGGTTCAGGACTTTTCGACTCAGTTTTTGACAAGGAATACCGCTATGTAGTTAGTGGGCGGTCTTTTAGTAACACCTTGTATAGTTCCGTCAGATCCTGTTCCTTCATCGAGTCAGATTAAAGTTTTTGATCTTTCACAAGTCAACATCGATTTGTACTAAGAATCTCGAGATCAAAATGTAGAAAACCACAAGTCTATCTCTTTCTCTTTGTAGATATTGATCCGCAAATATACTGTTCTTTTCCAACTTCCACTTATCACTTCTCACGGACAATTATTGACCATCGAAGTTCAAGGATCAGTTAAATCAACTATTTCACGACAATACACAAAATACTTATATAGCTCCAACAAATCTTTTTTCTTCTTCAAGTCAGATTAAAGTTTCCGATCCTTCACAAGTCAACTTCAAGCAAACTAATAAATACAGCAAAGTTCAAAAACGTTTTTGACTTTAACTCCACAATGAAAAGTAAAAGAACTGGGAACTTGTCACAGATAGATAAGATCTTCATAGAGATCTCCGACGCATCACGGTAAGCGGGCCGACCCGGACGCCGGCCGGCGACGGACTCCCCAAGCACTTCGTTTTCTGCTGCTGACCCTTCGCACGCTCGGCCTGCCACCTTACGTAATATGCCGAATTACCATCGACTTGCGATCTCGATTTATCGGTACAACCAGAGAGAAACCTGAGAGCGGCCATCCCTTTGTTCTTGCGGTGGATGCATTTTCCGACGCGCCGCCTGAAGAAGTTGATGTAAACTACGCTCGTCACGGTCGGTAGCGGTACATGGGTGCGTGTCCGTACTATGGTTGGTGTCCAAACTACTGAAAATCGATAAGGTTAATGAGTCAGCCAAGGACCGACAACAATCGCTCCGTCCTTGTCTCACGTATCACGTTACGGTAGGCGAGCTAGCAGCGGCGAAGCTGAAATTTCCTTTTAGCCGTCTCGCTCAGTCTTGCTTCTCTTACGCGCTGCGTTCCGTTCAACTTCAAAAATTAATATCTCTGGTTACATTTGTTGTAGAGAAATCTTTAAAAAAGCATTTTAAAGCTAAAGAGACAATCTTTTTGAAAAAATAGTTTATGTTACAAGAAATTGCAAATTCCAATTGTTATAAGCAATTAAAATGTTTAATTAATTTTTTTACTAAAAAGTGCATTAAAAAATTTTTTTAAAATAATGCTATCTTATTCTCTACTTCATTCTGAAAGTACACATATTTTTTTTTTATAAAGAAACGATGGATTCTATCTTTTTATATAATTTTAATGACTGAGATGCCGCGCCGTGCTTGCGTCTCTGGCTCGACCAAGTGGCACGGCACATCAATTTCTTCGGAAATCTCTTGTATGTACATACAGCTTATTAATAATATAATATATAATGTTGAATATAATCAAAATTATTCAAATCACATTTTTGTTATGAATATTACATTTTAACAATTGTGTAGTATTCTGGTAAAGTAAATTGTTTTGTTTTACTGTACAGCGCTGTATAATTTAATCGTTAATTTTCTTTTCTGTTTTGAATTGCCGGGATTTTCTGTAATAAATGTTATGCTCCAATTTTTCTTATCGGGAAATTAATAAAGTTATATAAAGTACAGTGTAAATTTCAACTTTGTTGAACACGCAGAAGATGAAAAAATAATAGCGTAGTCACTTACAGACTTGTAGAGCGCCAAAAGTCTGGGTCTAATAGGAATTGTCCGATAAGAAAATTTAAAGCACAATATCCATTGCAGAAAATCCCAGCAGTTCAAAAAACAAAAAAGAAAATTAACGGTTAAATTATACACTGCAGTAACAAAATGTACTTTATCATCAGAAACAATGCACAATTTTTAAAATGTAATATTCATAACAAAAATGTAATTTGTATAATTGTAATTATATTCAATTATAAATTATATGTTATTACATTATATTATATATTATGTCATTTATACTGTACATACATTCTTCCTACAAGAGATTTCCGAAGAAATCGATGTGCCCTCTGCTATTTGATCGAGCCAGAGCCACGAGCACAGTGCGGCACAACGCGGTGCAGCCTCAGTCATTAAAATTATATAAAAAATAAAATCTATCGCTTCTTCATAAAATAAAAAAATATGTATATACTATCAGAATAAAATAAAGAATAAGATAGCATTATTTTAAAAAATTTTTAAATGTATTTTTTAATAAAAAAATTAATTAAACATTTTAATTGCTTATAACAATTGAAATTTGTAATTTATTGTAGCTTGAAACTATTTTTTTTTTAAAAGACAGTTTTCTTAGCTTTAAATCCTTAGCTTAATTTTTTAAAGGTCTCTCTACGACAAATATAACCAGTAATATTAATTTTTGAAGTTGACTTCTTCATTTTTCACGAAAATTGTATTGCTTATAACTTGCAAAAAAAATATTTCGGACGAATAAAAATTATGTATCTGCTTATTTTATGTATATTTAATGTAAATAAAGTTTTACAATTAATTTAAAAAATACGAGGTTATTTCTCGTTCGATTTGACGTGGAATATTGCCCATATGCAGTATAATAAATTAAGGGGGGAACCTGCTATAGAACGTTTGAAAAAGAATAATTTTTTGCGATTTTTTTTCTCGGCTCCAATAAAACGAATCTTTTATAAACTTCTGGGGTGTTTCAGTACACATTTTGACATTAACAAAAAAATTTTTTTATACAAAAATATTGATTTTTAATATGAAATGTTAAGCGATATTCAGAACGTTTTTTTTTTTCATTCTCGTACACTCTAGCGTGAGTAATTTGTGTCCGTAACAAAAAAACAAAAACATTTCTTAATTTTAATGTAATTATCTTCTATGTGAACCTCAAAAACTTTTTAAATATCGAAAATTAAACAAATTGTGAGACTGAAGAAAAAGTTTAAAACTTTTTCTTCAAAAAATTTTTTTGTACAAAAATATTGATCTTTAATATGAAATGTTTATCGATATTCAGAACGTTTTTTTTTCATTCTCGTACACTCTAGCGTGAGTAATTTGTGTCTGTAACTAAAAAACAAAAACATTTCTTAATTTTAATGTAATTATCTTCTATGTGAACCTCAAAAACTTTTTAAATATCGAAAATTAAACAAATTGTGAGACTGAAGAAAAAGTTTAAAACTTTTTTTTCAAAAAATTTTTTTATACAAAAATATTGATCTTTAATATGAAATGTTTATCAATATTCAGAACGTTTTTTTTTTCATTCTCGTACACTCTAGCGTGAGTAATTTGTGTCTGTAACAAAAAAACAAAAACATTTCTTAATTTTTATGTAATTACCTTCCATGTGAACCTCAAAAACTTTTTAAATATCGAAAATTAAACAAATTGTAAGACTGAAAAAATACGCACCAAGTACCGCGTTTGACTCTCATGGCCAATTATATTGTATTTGAATTTTCAAGAGTCCTTAAGGATTTATTGTTTATCTTTTTAAATTTTAATTAATTGAGCCTTTTCAACATATTTTTTTTTGTCATTTTCAATTAGTTGAAGTACGCTGAATATATCTCATATAAAATTACATAAATACAGATATACTTGATGGAATACAGTATTAAATAATTATAAATGTTATTTAGGTTCTGAATGTAGAGATCGCTGGATTTCCTTGCGGAATCGATTTTCAAAAGAACAATGCAAATTAATACGATCAGGATCAGGAGCATCGGATCAGAAAGAATGGCCATTAATGAAAATTTGGCATAATAACTAGCCTATGTTCCGGACTTATAGGCTCACGTTTGCTCCACTTTACTAATTTGTGTTGTATATGTCCTAACAATTTGTAGAAATTGATCTGCGACATTCTTGTATGTTTAATAAATTGTTCATTATCTACTGTCGCCATGTCTTTAAATAAATTATGAAAATGTCCTGTGTCCTTCCTTTTTTGATTAATTGGACGTACACTCCAACGGCGTTTTCTCCTTATTCTTTTCATCAACGGTGCGTCTTCATATGCAGTGTATGCTAGCCCCAGAATTGATAAAAACATTCCACGCACAATAATTTCAGATAAATCCATCGTTTCTGTGTTTGAAAAATCCATTGTTTCAATTTAAATTTATTTATGACTTATAAAAAAATATGACTTTTAGAGGTTATGCGTTTTACGTTGTGACTGCCACAGTAACAGCGGCGTACTGACTATTATAAACCATCCCTTTACAGATTACGGTAACGGCCTCTACGGCACCAGCCTAAGTTAACGGTTACGGCTATCATAAACCAACCTTTACTCTTCTAACCTTCTCCACCATCCGATACGACCCGGCACATGCAACCAGCCCACCTCCGGCGGTCACCGCAGCGCCGCTCCGCTACTGCACTTCCGCGTCCTCTCTACTCACCAAAATTCGCGGATAACGTGCCACCGTCGGTACCACCGGTCTCCGCCTTGCTATCTTATATTATCCTCTTGGTGCTTGCGTGCATGTTCGTCTGTAGTCTCCTCTCCGTCCGCCACGGCCCGTTTCCACCAGTCATCCTATTTGCGTGCGCGAGTGTTTTGTTTACCTGCTAGTTACGCACGCCTGCGCAACACCCCGCTGCCACCACGTCACAGTTACTCCTCTCTCTTCTCCGTCCACCTATCTCTCCCTGCCCTATCCTAACCTCCAAATCTTCCTCTTGATATTCTCCTCCGATTCTTTCTTCATGCTTCCTTCTTCTTGTTTCCTCCATTTCCACACGTTCCACTGTTGTTCTTTTATCACCTCCTCTACTTTCCACCAACCTCCTTCCTTTTTCCTTCCCTTAACTCCATTTCCCCCTCGCTTTCCTTTCAGAGCCACCCGTTCCCTCCGACCTTCCCGATGGCAATCCGCTGACGTGAATGTAAAAAATGTTACGTTTGTCCCCGGTCTCCCCTACTTACTATTGATTTTTAAATCGTTAAATTAGAAACTAAACTACAAAAATTATAAAAAAAAATTGATTGCGTTGAATATAATTAATGGAATATATTTTTTAAGGTAGTTGTCTTCCTACGTACGTGCTAGTCATATGACTGCTTGTTGATTATCACGTTTAGAAAGACACGGGATAATTTTCCTATGTGAAAAATAATTTTATGAATTAAGGTGTAAAAGTTTACACGTGAAAAAAATTATCTTACTTCATATCGCAGAAATAAATTCTGCTATATTTTTCGTTTGACTCGGTTTTGATCAGCTGTGCATTCGAGCTGTCAGAGAGGTTACATACAAGGTAACATCAAATACCCCCCTAATATGAATTGAATTGTGCTAATTACTCCAAAAAGAGTTTCAAAATGCAAGAAAAGAATGCCAGTCGCTATCTTTAGCCGGCCAAGGAAAGCGTATCGCATAACCTATCAGTACAGTCATTAGGCAGCGACGCTGCCAAGTCTACCCAACCTCACCTCGACTACAAAAATGTCTGCTCGGCTGCCTCATTTTCACTTCATTTTCACGAATTCTAAATGAAATCTCCGATGAGCTATATATATTTTATGGTTGCGTTAGATACCTTGGAATCTAATCTACAAAAAGAAATGTTTTTTTTTACTTTGTCTAATAGAAAAGTGTGAAAATTTTGTAATTGAAACCGTGACGGAGGCATTTTTATTTGGAATCCCATATAGGATAGTAGTAGGGGAGACCGGGGTGAGACTGTCAAGAGGGTGAAATCGTCAAATCAAATATCTCGGAACCTGTATATTGTGCGAACTTGCTATTAACATTGTAAACGCGTCTTATGGTACCCATGTGACCAACGGAGTTTCGGCAGGTTACCTGCCGTGTTATGATTTTTACGAGGGCAAACGTGTTTTCGGACGGTGAAAGTGAAATTTTCTGCGCGTGGAAATTTTGTACTATCTGCAATAATATTTGCTCTCCAAATCTCCAGGTACGTGATTATAAAGAGTAATGCATGCTGAACACGAATCCAGTGTAGTTTTTTCATTATCGTTCATGTCTAATATTTCGTGGGCGATCAAACCTGAAACTTGTGTTTGGGGCTAATTCGTCAGTAAGCACTCAGGGCGGGTCCGGCAGTCTCGTCACTGTGGCGCGCCGGGCGCACGACTTCAGCTCACGGCGATTTTAGGTTAGGTTTCCCTGTGTTGTCCGTTGCACGTGCGTCATTGTTAGTACATTGCAGGGAAATAATAGTACGCACGTATCGTCGCAAAACGACTCCCGTCGACAAGGAGCAACTGAAGAATGCAGTTGTGGCGGTGAAAAAAGATAAAATGAGCGCTTATGCAGCCGCAAAACGGTTCGGTGTCCCGAGGACCACGTTGAACGACTGGCTAAAGAAGAACCAGGATGAAATAGAACACGTGGATGACGTGGTCGTACGATATAAAGGAGGTTTATCGGTGAGTACTTAACAATTATTAATTTTTAAAAGCATGCACTCTGCTCAGCAAAGTTGATATTCATGCGTCTTAATTTCAAATGTAGGTTATGAACGCGGAAACTGAAAAAACTTTGGTGGAATACTTAGTACATTGCAACGATATGTACTTTGGGCTATCTGCGAAGGAAACCCGTGGTTTAGCCTTTGATTTAGCCAAAAAATTAAATCTGAAGGTACCAGCATCGTGGAAAACCGCTCGCATGGCCGGTAAAGATTGGCTAAGCAGCTTTCTAATTATTTTTTAATAATATGTTCCGCATAAAGGTTTTTAAAAATAAATTTTCACATTTTTCTCTTAAAAAACAATTATTAAAATGTATCCTATCATTTTTCAGGATTAGATGTACGTATTTCTATTGAAAATGCAGTGTGACGGTCCGCCCTGGGGGGTGACGATTCCACCCCGCCATTTTTGAGATCTCAATTTTTCCACCGTTGTCGTTTTTGCTCTATACCGGTTAAACAAAGCGACGTAGACAAAAATTTTCCATATAAATTTTGTAGCTAAAGGTTCACTCTTTACAATCGTATACCACATTTAACAAAAATTATTTATTTTGTTGTTAAAAATCGGCACCGAAAAAAAACTGCCGGTCTCGCCCCGGTCTCCCCTAATTGTACGATTTTCGCGACTCATTTTCTAGTCTAATTAGTCGATAATGGGCCGCCTAAAAAATCTGGTGCAAAGCTGATCGCATATTTTTATATAATATCCGGTAATTAATGTAACATTCCTATTATATAAAAACAAGCTGCATAATATATTTTATTACCATCCGTCAATCAGATTAACAGATTCTCAATCACGGATTGACTAATGCCCGGTTTCTTCACCGTCGGATAACTATTTTTAGGATAAACTCACTCTTCGTCTCTTTCTAACCTAACTCTTAGAAAGAGACGAAGAGTGAATTTGACCTAAGGATAA
Source organism: Harpagoxenus sublaevis (assembly GCA_030770355.1). Taxonomy (NCBI): domain Eukaryota; kingdom Metazoa; phylum Arthropoda; class Insecta; order Hymenoptera; family Formicidae; genus Harpagoxenus; species Harpagoxenus sublaevis. The sequence continues at coordinate 245,475 of JASTWR010000199.1, read as the reverse complement.
AGTTATCCGACGGTGAAAAAACCGGGCATAAGACCGATTCAAAACGATAGAAACCGATTGAAATAAATGAATCCGCGCCGCGGTGTGAATCCGGTTCTTTAATCCAGAACTCACGGATTTATAACGATTGAAACGAATTGAAATGAATAACCGATTCATGTCCATTTCTACCAATGTAGATTAATTTTAATCTCGGTTTAACTTGCTTCTCATCTTTTTCTAGTTATAAGAATTAAAAAAAGATGAAAGGCAAGTTAAATCAAGATTAAAGTTAATCTGCATTGGTAGAAATAAACATTAAACCGATAGAAACCGATTGAAATTACATCCTTGAGTACAAATACGTTTCAATCGGTTTAATCGTTATGAATCCGTGAATTCCGGATTAAGAAACCGGATTCATACGGATTGGACTTTTTTCAGTCGGTTTCAATCGGACATTTTTAGCAGGGTGAACACTTGGGATAGGTGACAAGCAAAGGTGTCAACCTCGTCACTCCTCACTCAGGTTCCATTGTTGTTCCGAATAGGAGGGGATAAACATTGCGGCTTAAATTTTTGTTAGGCTAATGGCATAAAACAAAACGTAGGCTCTTACGTCTATCATAAACGTGAACGTAAAGCAAGACAGAGAAAACCGTAAACGTAACATAACCACAGTATAACCATACCCAGTAGCGACACTCAGCCGTCCGACCCGGTATGAAATTTTAGTGCGCATGTGCGAGTCCGTACATCTCACAATATGGTTGCGCCCAGTTGCGCTTCAAACATCGTAGGTAACCTCAACCTCCACAGTTTTATATGTTTTTTATTTGAATAAATTTTGTCTTTTTATTAGTGATAAAAAATTCCTGGCAAGAAAAGGGTATGACGTGCTACATTAAAATGAAGTTAATGAAGAGAGGTGGATATAGTTGTGCCATGAAGAGTTGTTCAAATATTTCTGGGCGTGAATCTAGTCCCAGTTTTTTTCGTTTTCCAAAAGACCCAGATAAGTAAAAATAATTTCCATTAGCGGATTTGTTAATTGAATTATATATCAAGTGTTTTCTCACTAATATTTTATACAAAATATCTTTCAGAGCAAAATTGTGGTTGGAAAAATGTGGTCGCGAAATTAACACGTCACCAGAAAATTTACATAAAAATTACAAAGTTTGTGGTGATTATTTTAAATCGTCGATGTTTTTAAACGATTTGAAAAACAGACCAACCACATGCAATCCCCGAACTAATAGAAAATAATAATAAATCTTTTGAATTATCAAGTGAAAACAACGCTGCAACATTTAATTTTAGTGATGATTCTGAGGAAAATACAGTAATATCAGGTAAGCAGTTTTGAACTGTGTGTGTGTGTGTGTGTGTGTGTGTGGTTGGAAATATCAAAAATTTGGTGAACATAATTACTATATTTCAGTTGAGTGTGATATCATTAAATCTAACTGTGATAAGCAACAATTGGAATTATTTGAAACTGGCTTTTCAGACAAGGTTGAATGTCAGTCAATATCAGGTAATAATTTTAGTTCAATATAGAATTAACTAATGCTAGTAACAAAAAATTTTAGTGAATTAGAAAATAAAATTGATGTATTGTTATTATAATTCATATTTTCGTTCTTTCTTTGTAATGAATGGAATATAATCATTAATTTTTTAAGTTTTGTAATTGATGTAATATTTTAAATATTACAGTTAACAACCATCACGGGCAATATGAACATGAGCAAGTGGAATCAGTGTCGCATCAGTATGCTCAAACAGAGCTACAACAGTTGGATCAGTATGCTCAAACAGAGCTACAACAGTTGGATCAGTATGCTCAAACAGAGTCACAACAGTTGCATAAGTATAGTCAAACATCGCCAAAAATTTCTAATCATTCCCCGCGCAAAAAAAATTTTGAGAGGCAGAATTGAGGCGTTACATCGAGAGGTTCAAAAATTAAAACAACAATTACAACAACAGAAAAATAAGATACAAACTTCAAAAATAAGACACAAAAAAATGTCCTTGAAAGAATATTGTAAAGCTACAGACAAATTTCTACCACCAGAGATTGCAAATTTTGTAAAAACTCAAGTACGTCTTAGTAAATGTAAGTCAGCCAAAGGACGAAAATATTCGCTTCCATTAAAAAAGTTTTCTTTAGATATATTCTTTTCTGGGGGAGGCAGAGTTTATAATTCTTTTGCACAAAAATTTATCCTTTCCAGTGTAAGAACCTTACAACGCATGATTGAACATTTGAAAATTACTCCAGGTTTGCATGATTTTGTTTTTGATGTTTTGAAAAAGAAGTTACAGGCTTCTTCGTCACCTCTCGAGAAGTATTGCATTTTATGCATTGATGAAGCATCAATTAAAGCAAATCTGTATTATAATATAAGTCAGGATGAAGTCATTGGGTTTGAAGACTTGGGTGATGGTAAATCATATCTTCCAGCATGTAATGTTGCAGTTTTAATGATCAGAGGGATTTGCAACAATTGGAAACAACCTTTGGCTTACTTCTTTCTTCATTCTTCATTCCCTGCTAGGAAATTAACAACCATTATTCCTCAAGCAATTACAAAACTGCAAAATGCGGGGTTTAAAGTAGTCGCGTTTGTTTCAGACATGGGAGGGAATTTTAAACTAACCGCTAAATACTTAGGTGTGACAGAGAACAATCCATTTTTTTAGTTAATAACGAGCGAATCTCACATCTTTTTGATTCACCTCATATGATTAAAGCTGTCAGGAATAATTTCCATGCCAATATTATTGAGTATGACTCTAAACCGATATCTTGGAAGTGCGTTGATGATTTATTTCAACAAGATCAAACTAGGCAATTTCGACTTGCACCTAAACTCACTGATAAGCATATGAAATTTTCAAATTTCGATAAAATGAGAGTATATTTGTCTACACAACTTTTCAGCTCTACAGTGAGTAGTAGCTTGAGGAAAATGGTAATTTCTGGAGCTTTTAAACCTGCGGTTGCTCCAATTGCTCTTAGAACAGCAGATTTTATCCAAAATATGAACGATTACTTCGATCTATTCAATTCATCTTTGGTTCAACACCCATCACAATTTAAACAAGCTTTTTGGGGAGCGCAATATCAATTAGAATTTCTTTCAAAAATTGAAGATTATTTATCCAAAATAACGATATTTAATAAAGCTGGTGTTAATATTTCTAATAAAGTTCAAGTTTTCAAATGCATGGAACACAATATAAATTCTCTTCTTCAAATGTGGGAACATTTGCAAAATGTGTCTCCAGAAATCCAATTTTTATTATTACGCCGTTTTACTCAGGACTGTTTGGAACACTTTTTTTCGGCTATTCGAGGATTGAACGGCAATTACGAATCCTACCCCAGTTCAGTTTTTTTATTCATTTAAAAAAATTTTTTAAATGAAATATTGTACTGCTGAAACTGGAAATTGTGAAAGAGACAGTGCTGATATATTTGTAGCTATTACAAACTTTAGAGAGGAGAATTATATGGATGTTGAACCCAAGACAGATGACATTGCACCAATACTTTTGGATGATCATGATTATCGTCAGATGGACGTAAATGAACAAGATGCGTTCCGATATATTTGTGGATACGTAATACGTAAATGTCTTCAAAAACATTCGTGTGAGATTTGTTCTCAATATGCACACTCGTACATCGACTTAAATGAAACTTCATATTACTGTTTCTTTAGGGCTTACAATTCTACTGAAGATAATCCTTTCGGAAACTTATCTATGCCGCATGATGATTTCGTAATATATCTTAAAACGTTGGAAAATTTATTTTTTTCTAAAATTGAGGAATTGATTGTACAAAAGCATAACATATAATTCGTACCCTCATTACCATTTTTGAAGAAGTTGAATTTATTCATCCGTGTCAACATTTTCCGCATAATTATTTATTGAAATTATATGCTCGGGTACGACTATTTTATACATTAAAATTTATTAATAAGCGTTTCAAATCGCAATCCGGACACAGAAAAATTATAATTTTACGTCACGATTAGAATTTAATATCTGTTAATTCTTTCCTTATAAATGCAAATTATTTAATATCTACTTTTATAAAAGCGACTGTGTTTTCGTTAATTAAATTTATTATTGAGGTTCGTTTATAATTTTATTATTATAAAACTAAATGTGTTTGGCAACTTTGTGAATGGGAAAATAATGTATGTGTTACTTGCTGAAATACATTTTTAATATTTCTGCTACTCCTTTTAACATTTCTGCTACTTTTTTTAACATTTCTGCTACTTCTTTTAACATTTCTACTACTTCTTATGTAAGTTTATTACACAGTAACAGCACATAGTGATAGTGAATATTACATGTTTTCAATTATTCCAATTATTGTTTCAGTTGACATTGACATCTGGAGGACATTCTTTCTACTGAAGGATGTCCATGAGGAACAATTAATTTAAAAAAATGGATATTAATATTTATATATTAGATACTAAAATTTTCGGTAAAAATTATGAAATTTTAACGCAAGTACTCGGAATAAACATAAGAATTTTTTAAATATTTTAATGCATTTTTTACTCAATGACAGGACAAATGAAAGTATTAGCTTTTGCGCCCAATGATCTATATTCGCTTTTGAGCTCAATAATTATATATACCCAGATAGCCAAACCTGAGCAGCAGATTTTGAGCAAAGTCTGTATTAAATTTTTGGTATCAGAAAGGCAACAAATTGCACGCAGAAACTGCTCTATCAGACGATGTTGTCAAACTGTAACCAGAAATGCGACAGAACCTGCTGACAGGCAATGTGAGAAGATTAGCAGTAGAAACTTGGCAGCAGATTGATGAAAAAGATCGAGCAGAGCCTGTTATGTGTGCAGGCTCTGCGCGGTTTCTGCTGGCAATCTGCTTACATTGCCTGTCAGCAGGCTTTGTCAACAGAACACGAACTTAATGCGGATACAGATGGCTATGGTTTTGGTGTGGATTCTGATCAAATTTGCTGCCAATCTGCGCACATCCTGCTAACATTTTGCTATCTGGGTATTTTGTATACATTTTACAATTCTATTTACACAATAAGTTACGAAAAATTTTAAAATAAAATGATACAAAATACACAGAAGTATTATTTTCATTTCTTTTTTCTACTTCAAGAAATTCTCTGGATTATAATTAAAATTGCGCAAAAAATATTTTATAATTACATATACTCATATACATTTCTTTATTATATATGTACATTTCAATCGTAGCGCCGGTACATCTGACAATATGGCGACGTACCACGTGACTTGAGGACAACTACATCAAAGGTGCCGACACTCAGTGTCGATACTGGGTATGGTTATACTGTGACATAACTACGTAAGTCGTGACACGATAGCTTACTGCAGTAAGCAAAATGTTAGCAGGATGCGCGCAGATTGGCAGCAAATTTGATCAGAATCCACACCAAAACCATAGCCATCTGTGTCCGCATTAAGCTCGTGTTCTGTCGACAGAGCCTGCTGACAGGCAATGTAAGCAGATTGCCAGCAGGAACAACGCAGAGCCTGCACACATAACAGGCTCTGCTCGATCTTTTTCATCAATCTGCTGCCAAGTTTCTACTGCTAATCTTCTCACATTGCCTGTCAGCAGGTTCTGTCGCATTTCTGGTTACAGTTTGACAACATCGTTTGATAGAGCAATTTCTGCATGCAATTTGTTGCCTTTCTGATACCAAAAATTTAATACAGACTCTGCTCAGAATCTGCTGCTCAGGTTTGGCTATCTGGGTGGGTACGTAAGTCGTGAAAAGCTATCGTGTCACGACTTACGTAGTTATGTTACGTTTACGGTTTTCTCTGTCTTGCTTTACGTTCACGTTTATGATAGACGTAAGAGCCTACGTTTTGTTTTATGCCATTAACCTTAGCTTTCTATAGAAAATAATCTGCGGCTGCTGTGGCACTTGTTAACATTTTTTTAAATTTTTTGGTAATTTTATTTAGTTTTAGCCTTATCCCCAGACAGCACACGGATATCTTAAAAACATCCTGTTGAGGAACCGCAGGTAATCGGGAGATGCAGTGTGAACGTATCTTCTTTGCAAACAAAAAGTTTATTGTAAAGGTACCATTTCATGCGCAGTGTGCAGCCGCAGCAGTTCGCTGTGATTGGTTGAAAATTTTTTATAACATGACACACTTTCGGCGCAAAATACATTTTACCGCATCTCGTTCTTCTGTTTTGAAGTTCAACCAAACGAAGAAAAGAGCAGCAAAAGCCGGATTCCGTCCAGTCGCTCGAAGTCAAAGTCAGGAAAGCGAGCAATATTTACATACGTACTTGTGTAGTGTTTGCAACAAATGTTAAGGAATGTATAATTGAGAGAATGGCGTTCAATGAGGTATAGAAAATGTTTATGAATAATTAATTGTAATGTAAGCAAAAGTCATAACCTCAATTTGTCAATATCACAAACGTAATTGTTAAACCGCAATTATTATAATTTTTTTAGCTTGGTTATTATAAAGTAATCTTATAATTTAGAAATTCATAATTTATTCTCTAAATAAAGAAATTTTGGTAGTATTACTTTTCTGCTTTTTAAATCGTTTAATCAAAAATTGTACATGTATAAACAATATAATCTAAATGCGTTGACTATTAATTTATTTTTCTGTTAGATAAAACGTGTTAATACTTGTGGAATTTGTGAAGAAATTACGGAAGAATCATTAATTTCAAATCATAAATGCTTGGAAGGATATAAACGTTTCTTCACCAATGAAAACAGATATTTTTATCCAGTATGCGGTAAATATAAATGAAAATAATGTGTGTTGTAAATTCTTGAAAAATGATGAAAATAAATGATATAACTGTGTATATAATGTATGTGATAATTTTTTATATACCTAGATAATGGATTAATAATGCGACGAAGTGCTATGGATAATGGTATAGAAAGCATTGTACTTGATGAGCCATCGAGTCATCCAGAAAAAAATACAGGTGAACATGGTGCGGTTGAAAAACCTTCTTCAGTCAATAATTCTTCTGATTCAACGGAACTAGAAGAATTGCTTATAGAAGAGGTTTCAAAATGGGAAGCATTATACAATTATAATCTACCTTTAATACAACGTAATAGAGCAATAACTGGTGAAACATGGAAAGCTGTTTCGGAAGCTCTGCAAGGTATTACAAATATGTGATATTGAATAACCTGTGAATATAAATGTTTAAACTTTTTGATGAAGATAAAATTAGCTGTTTCGCTAATATATTTTATTTATTTTTATAGGACGTTTGAGTCCATAAAAAGCTGCAAAAAAATGGAAGATATTGCGAGATACTTATTATCGTAAACTGGCGGAAGAAAAATTACCTAGTGGATCACCGCGACGACCTACTACAAAGCGAAAATGAAAACATTTTGATCAGTTGGATTTTTTGCGCGATGTATCTTTAAGAAAGAAGTATTGCATTCTTTTAAAATTATTTCAACTTTGAATTAACATTATATAGCTTTCATTCATGTTTTAACTGATATAATCATATTATTAAAGAACAACTTCAAATCTTTCTAACGATGAGGAAAATGAAGAAAATATTCCACCGATTACAAAGAAAAATCGATCTTGTAAGTATTTCGTGTTTTTAATATTTATCCTTGTGAAAATATAAAAAGTTATCACTTATTTTGTATTGATAGCAAACCTGTCATCAAAAAGCACAGAATCAAGTGTTGCAATCAACAAAATTGCAGATGCAATTACAACAATGAACGCTATCTCCGAGCCTATTCAATTACCAGCGTTACCACCTTTAGTAAAGCAAAATGAAGTAGATGGTCTGTTCCTAATAATGGGTACACAAATTCGGAAGTTGCCAGAGGAAGAAAGAAACACCCTTATATTTGAAATGATGTCTTTCTTCAGAGAAAAAATATCACGTCTTTCTCATCTTCTGTGACTTTTTCATGCAAACAATGCAAGGTAGTGTAAGAATAGCTTACACCAAAGTATTTTATTTATTTTTTATTATGTTTAAAAAGTCAAGATTATTTACTAGTGTCAAAGTATTTTTTTTCATTATTATTATCTTCTATGACTCTTATGTCCATTTCTATCAATGCAGATTAACTTTAATCTCGGTTTAATTTACACCTTTCATCTTTTTCTAATTTTAAGAGTTAGATAAAGATAGAAAGTAAGTTAAACCGAGATTAAAGTTAATCTACATTGGTAAAAATGGAGATTATGCAAACAATGCAGGGTATTGTAAGAATAGCTTACACCAAAGTATTTTTCTATTATTATCCTTTTTTGTTACTTTTTCATGCAAACAATGCAGGGTAGTGTAAGAATAGCTTACACCAAAGTATTTTAATTTTTTTATGTATAAAAAGTCTAGTTTAATTACTATGTGTTACATATTATAAAAATATATAGTGTAAAATATTTATAACTAGTGGATTTCATTTATTTAATAAAGTATATTTCATTAATCATTTGGATTTTTTAAATAAACTTAGAAAAAGTATTAATTCTATATACATATATATTGCTTATACAATTTAATAATTAATTACATTTACGCTTAATAGTACATTTTTAATAAGTTTTATTGTTGATTAAATATAAAATAATTTTTTAATTATATATATGTATAATAAATTCGTGAAAATTGCCATGGAACGGCTCCTTCTTCATAAAAATACTCAGTGAATTTGTTTCAAATATCTGCAGCTACTCTTGTATGCGTGTGTGTAGAAGTAGCAGCAATGTCTTGGAAAGTAGAATTATTACTTGTAACTATATTTCTCCAAGTACCCGGTATTATTGATCCATCATTTCCTTCTCTATCAACCATTTCAGGTGTTATAAATGTTTCTCTTCTCGACAAATCTTGCTTACGAAGCCAATTATGCAAAACTATTGTTGCTTTTACCATTTTCTCAGTAGTATCAACTTTAGCAATAGTAGATTTTCTATAAAATCGCCATTGTGCAGCAAGTATTCCAAACGCATTTTCGATTACTCTTCTTGCTCGAGATAATTGATAATTATAAATCTTTTGCTCAGTCGTTAGTTTACCTCTGCCAGGATATGGACGCATCAAATATGAAGTTAGTGGGAACGCTTCATCTCCAACTATTACATATGGATATGTAGTACTTCCTTCATAAATTTCATCTGCAGCCGGAACATTTATTTTCCCTTGTGCAAATCTTTGACCCATTTCAGACTGTTTGAAAATCCCACCATCGCTTTGACGACCGAATGCTCCAATGTCAACGTAAGTGAAAAGATAATTAGCATCACACATAGCTAAGAGTACAATACTGTGGGTCTTTTCATAGTTGAAGTAGGGGAGACCGGGGCGAGACCGGCAGTTTTTTTTCGGTGCCGATTTTTAACAACAAAATAAATAATTTTTGTTAAATGTGGTATACGATTGTAAAGAGTGAACCTTTAGCTACAAAATTTATATGGAAAATTTTTGTCTACGTCGCTTTGTTTAACCGGTATAGAGCAAAAACGACAACGGTGGAAAAATTGAGATCTCAAAATTGGCGGGGTGGAATCGTCACCCCCCCCCCCCCCAGGGCGGATCCGTCACACTGCATTTTTAATAGAAATACGTACATCTAATTCTGAAAAATGATAGGATACATTTTAATAATTGTTTTTTAAGAGAAAAATGTGAAAATTTATTTTTAAAAACCTTTATGCGAAACATATTATTAAAAAATAATTAGAAAGCTGTTTAGCCAATCTTTACCGGCCATGCGAGCGGTTTCCCACGATGCTGGTACCTTCAGATTTAATTTTTTGGCTAAATCAAAGGCTAAACCACGGGTTTCCTTCGCAGATAGCCCAAAGTATATATCGTTGCAATGTACTAAGTATTCCACCAAAGTTTTTTTAGTTTCCGCGTTCATAACCTACATTTGAAATTAAGACGCATGAATATCAACTTTGCTGAGCAGAGTGCATGCTTTTAAAAATTAATAATTGTTAAGTACTCACCGATAAACCTCCTTTATATCGTACGACCACGTCATCCACGTGTTCTATTTCATCCTGGTTCTTCTTTAGCCAGTCGTTCAACGTGGTTCTCGGGACACCGAACCGTTTTGCGGCTGCATAAGCGCTCATTTTATCTTTTTTCACCGCCACAACTGCATTCTTCAGTTGCTCCTTGTCGACGGGAGTCGTTTTGCGACGATACGTGCGTACCATTATTTCCCTGCAATGTACTAACAATGACGCACGTGCAACGGACAACACAGGGAAACCTAACCTAAAATCGCCGTGAGCTGAAGTCGTGCGCCCGGCGCGCCACAGCACAGAACATATACAAAGAGAAGTGCAAGCTCTGTGTGTAACATTGGAAACACGAAACGCCGCGCGATCGACGCGATCCTAGTGGTTTGGCCCTGTACTACGTTCTATATCTATAGCTACTAGCTGTATCTATAGCTACTAGCTGTGTTTCGAATACACTGCCAGTACTGAAAATCTATAATTTACGTTATACGTAAACTATAGATTTTCAATACTGGCAGTGTACATCGGAACACGGCCTATATGAACTGTAAATAATATAGAATAATATATCTTAATAAATAATGTTATTTTCGTGATTAAATGAGGGAATGCGCAATAAAGAACAAATTAATTGCATATAAAATGAAATACATTTTTATTTCAAAATTTATAACATGAAATACATTTGTATTTCAAAGCGTGTAACATATAATTACATTTCAATTTCAAAGTTTAACATAAAATACATTTTTATGTCAAAGTGTGTAACATAAAATACATTTTCTTTTCAAATAAAGTCTATAATAATAAACATTTCAATTTCAAAGTTTAACATAAAATACATTTTTATGTCAAAGTGTGTAACATAAAATACATTTTCATTTCAAATAAAGTTTATAATAATAGACATTTTAATTTCAAAGTTTAACATGAAATACATGTCAGTGTGTAACATAAAATACATGTTGATTTCAAATAAAGTCTATAATAATAGACATTTCAATTTCAAAGTATAACATAAAATACATTTTTATGTCAAAGTGTGTAACATAAAATACATTTTGATTTTAAATAAAGTCTCTAATAATAGAACACAACAGAATATACGATTCTATAATAAGTGGGAAAAAGAAAAAACCGTTAAAGCAATTAAAGAGTTCGAAAACCAAATATATGAAAGAGAAACTAAAAATGCAAATAAGCAGAAAATGCAACTAAATCACAATGATTTAAATTGCTTGGTTTTTTCGTAATGGCCTGAAGTTACCTCTACCGGTTTTTTCTTATCTTTAACATACTTATGTATTAAAAACTTTAAACTATCTTCGACGATTAGATTATCACATCGATGATTGCTACAGAAATCACTGCTGTAGTTATTAAAAAATATTTTTGTAAAAGCTGATTCTAAGTTTGACTTATGTCCATTTTCATCGCAAAAGTGAAATAATCTATTGTGTACGTTTTGTATTAACGTAATCACCTGATTACTTGGATACGTTAACGAATCTTTGTCTGAATATTCCTTAAAAACCGTGTACAGATGATGTTCTTGTTGTGTACAAAACAAATCAATTTTACATTTTGAACAATTTTCATCAGGAAGATTGTATGCATGTATTACGCTTAAGGGGATCCTGGACCGAAGGCCGAACTCCGACGATGTCGCTGTTTTACCGACAAAATTCTATATCTGTCCTTGTATAGACAATGATAATAGACAAGGACAGACAAGGTTATAGGTTATATTGCATTCAAAATGTTTGACAGGATGGATCTTTTTTATTAGAGACTTGTTCGTATTTTTATCGCTACCACAATGTTCATTATTTCTGTCCGAGTGCAGCTATGCTCTCGATTTATGCCGCTCACCTCGTAAAACTTTTATACGAGTGAATGTTTGAGTGAGCGTCTGTGTGATTATGTAATTTTACGCCTTTTTCGGTCTTTAATTGAGCATAGCTGGATTTGTTTTCGTGCGTACTTTATACCTGTCAAAGGATTTTTTAATCCGTAAAGCCAATTCGAAGATCCATCCTGTCAAAAAAATGAACTGTAATGTCGGTATCTTGCATCCCCTTAAGCAACTCTATAATCGTTGAATCCTATACGCGAGTAAACTACATATCACAGAATATTACATACTATTCTCTACGACTACATTAACATTACCGCTTTTTGTCGCTCATCTGTGAGGCTTCTTGTGCATACTCAAGTCGGTTATGTGGTGGACGGTCTTCTGACATGTTATACTTGCGTTGTTCGTTAGGCATGTGCGACTCCTCGTGTTTCGCTAGACTGGTCTTATTACTGCCTTTTAGGACCCTCGGTATTGCCTTCGGTAACAGCAGTCTGAAACATTAAACAATACAATAAGATTCACACACTTAAAAGATAGATTCACAAATATATATACAAATATATATATATATATATATATATATAAATGAAATTGGCAGCAAAAAGAATGCAATTAAAAAAAAGAGATAAAGCAAAATCAGAAAAGAAAGCAAAGTGTAACAACTGCAGAGAAAATATGATTCTAAAGGCCGGTATTCATAGTTATTTAAGACCGTCTTAAGTTCAATCTTAAGATGTCATGAACCAATCACAGAGCCGTATTAGCGTCTTAAGACATTACTTAAGACGATCTTGAAGACTATGAATACCGGCCTAAGAATTGAGAAAAATAAAAGATAGTCCGAGTGAAATATTTATACGTACTTGTTGATGTACCAGCATGTGTCTCTGTAGATTGTTCAGCCTGTTGAACTCGCGACAGCACACTTCGCAATCAAACTTCTTGTCGGGATCGTGATGCTTCTTGTGCATACTCAAGTTATGTCGGTTATGTGGTGGAAGGTCTTCTGACATGTATCGCACGTATACTTGCGTTGTTCGTCAGGCATGTGCGACTCCTCGTGTTTCGCTTGACTGGTCTAATCCATGAACCACCGACCGCAGTAAATGCAAGGAAGCGGTCGCGATTGAGAATTATGTTGCGTCAAGTGACAACGTAGTGCCGTGGACGTGGGAAAATTTTTGTGGCACTCCAAACACTGGAACGGTCGATCGGCAGTGAGTCTTTCGGTGGATAAGAAGAAGAAGAGCCCCTGATACTCCGCGATCGCGATCCACGAGGCACCACCGAAGTTCAATATGGCAGGCAGTAGGCACAATGACTTTTCACTTTCACTCCGAGTCTCCGACGCCGACCATGCCCGATCGACGTTCGGCTTGCTTCGGCTCACGATATGCGCGCGCATTACCCCCCGATCCTGTTTGGCCCTGCCGCCATGATGTTTCTCCCCTTCTCCTACGAGTTTCACCCCCATGCGCCACAGTGACGAGACTGCCGGACCCGCCCTGAGTGCTTACTGACGAATTAGCCCCAAACACAAGTTTCAGGTTTGATCGCCCACGAAATATTAGACATGAACGATAATGAAAAAACTACACTGGATTCGTGTTCAGCATGCATTACTCTTTATAATCACGTACCTGGAGATTTGGAGAGCAAATATTATTGCAGATAGTACAAAATTTCCACGCGCAGAAAATTTCACTTTCACCTTCCGAAAACACACGTTTGCCCTCGTAAAAATCATAACACGGCAGGTAACCTGCCGAAACTCCGTTGGTCACATGGGTACCATAAGACGCGTTTACAATGTTAATAACGAGTTCGCACAATATACAGGTTCCGAGATATTTGATTTGACGATTTCACCTTCTTGACGGTCTCACCCCGGTCTCCCTTACGCTGAACCAGATTTTTCAGGACTCTGCAAAGCAAGGAAAAACGCATGGTAATAACAATGGGAGAACTTATACAGGATGTTATTAAAAACACACAACAAAAATCAAAACATTGATCTAAATAATCAGGAAATATCTGTGTTTATTGCCCTCCAGAGTCTGATTTTGAATATTTATTCAACGTAATTGTATACCATCAGGGGTGTCAGATTTAAGCCGGGACGTACCCTGCGAGCACAAGTACATGCTTTCTCTTGTGTGCGTGTCCCCCACCAGTCGACTCTCGAGTGACTCCCTTGACACTCGTGTCATATACAGGCATAAATATATTACAATGTTCCCAGATAACATTTTGACGTCATAAAGACGTCTAAAAGACGTCATAAAAATCCCTAGACGTCTTAAAAAAATTTCAGAAAGACGTAGTTTAAACGTCTTTGGGACGTCTTATGTCACTATTTACGACGTCTTTAGTACAATGCATTAGGACGTAGATTAGACATTATTTTAAGACGTTTTTTAGATTTTTTAAAAACATTTAAGACGTTTTTTATAGCATGCATGTTGTCTGGCTATAAATTGAGAAAAACATGAAAGAGAAGAGCTAACGTTGTGCAGTGTGCTTGTAGTAATTAATATACTATTATATTAATCCAAAAGTATATATGTATATGCCACTTCATTATAAGAGAGTATAGACTCCACGATATAACTGATACAAATTGTGCCGTACTTATATAACATCGCTCATCGTATTTTTCTTACGAGAAACGGATCTCATCAAAAGCCATCTATCGGTCGGATGATGCGATCGAAAATACGCCGTTGTAGCAGAGAGAAGGATGAGAGCGGTCATGGGCGCATTTTAGCTGTCACCTTATTCCGTGGCGCCTCTATGTCCATAAAATGTGGACATTGAACTACGTATCCAATGTCCACGAATCCCGTAGGTAATGTCCACGATTTTGTGGACCTCTTCCGTGCTATGTCCACGATTTTGTGGTTCTCTTCCGTGCTGTGTCCATGATACCGAAAATCAATAAGGTGAATGAGTCAGACAAGGACCGACAAACAATCGCTTCGTTCTTGTCTCACGTATCACGTTACGGTGGGCACGAAGCGAGCTAGCAGCGGCGAAGCCAAATTTTCCTGTTATCCGTCTCGCTTCTCTTACGCGCTGCGTTTCGTTCAATCTCAAAAATTAATATCTCTGGTAATATCTGTCGTAGAGAAATCTTTAAAAAAGCATTTTAAAGCTGAGGAGACAATCTTTTCGAAAAAATAGGTTAAGTTGCAAGAAATTGCAAATTCCAATTGTTATAAGTAATTGAAATGTTTAATTATTTTTTTCACAAAAAAGTACATTTTTTTTAATTTTTAAAATACTGCTATCTTATTTTCTACTTTATTCTGAAAGTACACATATTTTTTATTTTATGAATAAACGATGGATTCTATTTTTTATATAATTTTAATGACTGAGATGCCGTGCCGTTCTCACGTCCCTGGTTTGACCAAGTGGCACAGCACATTGATTTCTTCGGAAATCTCTTGTAGGAAGAAATGTATGTATAGTATAAATGACATAATATATAATGTTAAATATATAATCAAAATTATACAAATCATATTTTTGTTATAAATATCACATTTTAATCATTATTGTGTAGTATATTCTGGTAAAGTAAATTGTTACTGTAGGTACTGTATAATTTGACCATTAATTTTCCTTTCTGTTTTGAAATTGCCGAGATTTTACGTAATAAATTATACTAAAATTTTTCTTATTGAGAAATTTATAAAGTTATGAAGAACAGTGTAAATTGCAATTTTGTTGAACTGCAGTAGATGAAAAGTAATAGCATAGTCACTTACAGGCTTAAAAGACCGAGAGACTTGCCGTAGAGCGCCAAAAGTCTAGGCCTATATAGGAATTTTTCGATAAGAAAAAATAGAGCATAACATTCATTACGTAAAATCTCGGCAATTCAAAACAGAAAAGGAAATTAATGGTCAAATTATACGTAGTACAGTAACAATAATTTACTTTACCAAAATATTGCACAATAATTATTAAATTATAATATCTATTGATCATAACAAAAATGTGATTTTTAAATAATTTTGATTATATTCAACACTATATAGGTATTATGTTATTCATATTATATATATATACTAATATACATTCTTCCTACAAGAGATTTCCGAAGAAATCTATGTGTCGTGCCACTTGGTCGAGCCAGAGACGCGAGCACGGCACGGCACGGCACGGCATCTCAGATATTAAAGTTATATAAGAAATGGAATCCATTGTTTCTTTATCTTTATAAAATAAAAAATATGTGTATTTTCAGAATAAAGTAAAAAATAAAATAGCATTATTAAAAAAAATTTTTAAATGTATTTTTAATAAAAAAATTAATTATACATTTTAATTGCTTCTAACAATTGCAATTTGCAATTTCTTGTAACGAACTATTATTTTCAAAAAGATTGTTTTCTTAGCTTTAAATTGCTTTTTTAAGGATCTCACGACAAATATAACCAGAAATTAATTTTTGAAGTTGACTTCTTTATTTTTCACGAAAATTGTATTGCTTATAACTTTTGCAAAAAAAAAACATTTTGATCGAACAAAAAATACGTATCTGCTTATTTTATGTATATTTCATGTAAGTAAAGTTTCACAATCAATTTAAAAAATAAGTCATTTCTCGTCCGATTTGACGTGGAATTGCCCATATGCATAATATAATCCTATATAAAAGATGTGTATTTTTTGAAAGGTATAGCAAGATAAGGGAGGATAACACATGCGGCCCATAAACAAAATTAATTTGGATTAGGGGCATTTTTAAAGGTATAATAATTGATAACATTATCTGTGGAGAATTCCATATTTCTTTCTCGCTCCATTTCCGGAATATCATAAAAATACCGTATTTTTTTCTCTGCCGCTATTATCATAGATATCAAGCTGAGGTTGGTCTCATATATCATAAATCATTTAAGGCATTATGAAACATACGTTTTTCTTTAGAATTTTTCAGGCCAAAACTTGACTTGCAGAATCGTTTAAAATATTCAAGAAATGTTTTCGCACGCTCCTTAAGACGTAAAACCTTGGAAAAATTTAGAATATACCTATATGTTACATAAAAGAGTAATCTTCCCAATTTTTTTCAGATTTTTTCAAACATGCCACCATATTTTAAAAAAACTTATTTGTTTAATCGTTTCGTAATAATAAAAATTAAAATCAATAAATACATTGCTTTATTTAACTACAATAATATTGTTTTAATTTTCTTCAATATTCGTGTTATTGATGATAAAGATAATAGCTGTCATCTAAGCAGTTTCTAAGTTGATAATTCACGAACCAATTAGCCTGTTTAATTATGTAAGTAAAGGACAAAGAATTTCCGAAGGCTTATAAGTTAATGATTATTTACATCTTTATAAATCACAATTTTATGTTTACTTTAAGAATATAAGATTTATGTACAATCACATATATTTATTTGTTTCAATATAAAACAATTTAATCTTTATCACTATAACTCTCGTCAATAATTGAGTAAATTCTTCCAGTTGTAAAAATCTTTGTTAAGATTTCTGCTGGTATTTCTGCCTGGATTTCTTACTATTCCTGCCAAATACCGGACATGTAAAAGATAATAAATAATCACAGAAACATGTGAACAACAACGAGTAGTCAAGTCCATTCTTACACATTTACACGTGTATCACAAAATTACACTTTACCTAACAGAATTAGGTTTATATTGGACATATAGCACTTGTATACACTTCTTTGTATATTTTTTATGAATCTCAGTTATTTAAGAAAGAATCTTGACTTATTGAAGTTTTTGAAGGGTCCCGGCATATTAATAAAAAAATATACGAAAGTGTATATAAGTGCTATATATCCAACATAAACCTAATTCTTTTGGGTAAAGTGGAATTTTGTGATACACGTGTAAATGTAATGGACGTAGGACTATTCGTTGTTGTTTACCTGTTTCTGCGATTATATTTATTATTTTTTACATGTATTTAGCAGGAATAGTGAGACCAGCAGAAATCTTACAAGAATTTTTAAAACTGGAAGAATTTACCCAATTATTGGCGAGAATAGTGATAAAGATTAAATTGTTGTAATTATATTGCAACAAATAAATATATGTTATTGTATATACTTAAATCTTATAGTTTTTAAAGTAATCATAAAACTGTGATTTATAATAAATATGTAAATAATCATTCACTTATAAGTCTTTGAGAATTTTTTGTCCTTTACTTACATAATTAAACAGCCTAATTGATTTGTGAATTATCAACTTAGAAACAGCTTACAATGGAAGCAATCGATTGTTGTAAAAAAAAAACAAAAAAAATAATTTTAAAAAATTTGTATCGATCCGCATTTAATTTTATAAAATTGCAATGTTAATAAAAATTAATATTATTATTTGATTCCTTTCATTATTCTACGTATAAAAGTGTAAAGATAAAGTCATTAAAAAGTGAATACTTTGCAAGATATTTCATATTTTGTATTAAAAATATCATGACAAAATTTGAAATATCTCAGGAAATTTTTAACAAAAGAGAACTTTATTATAGGGTTTTGAACACGTCTCGACAAGGGCTACAAGAATATGCAATAAAAAATAGGAAATTTTATTTAAGGAAACATCAATCACATTGACCTGGCCTTGAAAAGGTTACTCAAGGTCAAGTCCATATTTTCATCATGTGGCCCCCATCAAACCATGTAACTTTTGTCTGAAACACTTTTCTGTATCTTCCACATTTTTCGAGATATTTGCCTGCGGCATTTAAAATAGTCCACCCTGTATATGTATATATATATACATATATATATATATATATATGTCAAATGTATTTTTTGGGACATCCTATTTTTGCAATTGCAAACCATATTAGATAAACCCCCAAACTTTGCATAAGTGTTATTTTTTTAAATAAAGCAATACTTTGGTTGTTAAAACATTTTTTATACTCAACGTTTACTACGAGGACTCATGAACGTAATGTATTTTCCTAGGACATGTCCTCGAATTATACTTTAAACAGACTATTCGCAATTAAAGTTAGCGTTAAAATATGGTGAAATAAAATCAAATACGGTAAAATACGGCGAAATAAAATCAAATGCGGTAAAATACGGTAAAATAAAATCAAATACGGTAAAATATAGTGAAATAAAATCTAATACGGTAAAATACGATGAAATTCAATCAAATACGATAGAATACGGTGAAATAAAATCAAATACGTTAAAATATGGTGAAATAAAATCAAATACGGTAAAATACGGCGAAATAAAATCAAATACGGTAAAATACGGCGAAATAAAATCAAATACGGTAAATACGGCGGAATAATATCAAATACGATAAAATACGGTCAAATACGGTAAAATACGGCGAAATAAAATCAAATACGGTAAAATTCGATGAAATAAAATGAAATATGATAAAATACGGTGAAATAAAATTAAATACGGTAAAATACTGTGAAATAAAATCAAATACGGTAAAATACGGTGAAATAAAATCAAATACGGTAAAACACGGTGAAATAAAATCAAATACTGTAAAATGCGATGAAATAAAATCAAATACGGCAAAATATGTATACGGCGAAACAAAATTAAATATGGTAAAATACCGTAAAACAAAGCAAAATACGAGAAAATAAGGTGAAACAAAGAAAAATACGGTGAAATAAAATCAATAGTGATAAAATACGATCAAACGAAGTAAAGTACGGTAAAATATGATACAATGTTCAATAATTCGTAATCATAATCATATTACTGTGACAAAAATGCTTAACAAAAATTCGTGAAATCCACTAAAAAGACATTAAAAATGTAAAAAAGAACGCTAAGTATGTTTCACGCAAAATAATTTTATGCATATTAGGAAAATATAGAAAATATTTACTTAAAATACACAAAAGAAATAAATATAATGGCATGAAAAAGGAGTGATTGGGGTTGGCTGCATTGGAGTAAGTAATAGAAGCACGTCTGTCAAACGCGTCAGCTTATTTACGGATTTATCTGCCGTTTTCATCGCCCTAGGGCGAATTTGTTACAGGTATTTGCATGCGCAGTATTGCAAGTGTATTTGCAGATATAAGGAAGCAGTACAGGAATCGTAAGAGACGCATTTGGAGATTCTGCGTTGCCGCGATTTTGGAGGTTAGGAAATAGGAGGGAAGGTAAAACAGAATTTGCCTAGGCACCAGCGGCCGGGTTCGCAAAACCACCAAAAAGCGAACAACGACCCTGTGGTACTCCTGATAAAGCGAATAGAGAAAGAGGAGCCACCTAGTGGTTAAAAACAAAGGAAAAAGAGTCGGTAACGAAAATCTCTACCGGATTAATGAATAAAACAGGAGAAGGTCCTGAAAGGCAAAAGGAGTCAAAACGAAAAGGAAGGTCGACCCACGCGGAGCATCTTGGAAGGCAAAGGGCTAACAGTGCCGAATCGATAATTGCCTCGTTCAAGAGGAAGAGGGAAGAAGAGGAAGACAGGATAAGAGCAGAGAAGGAACTCCTTGAAAAGTTCGAAAAAACAAGAGCGGTGAGCAGGTCTCCCCCAACTAAGAGATCAGAAAAAGCAGCAGAAGTAGAAAGGTCGCAAGAGGAGAAAAGTGCAGAAAACGAAAAAGGACTAGACATGGACAAAATAGACAAACTAACGGAAATAATATTAACAATTAAGAAAGATACAAAAGAGATAAAAAAAGAAAATAAGGTAATAAGACTAGAATTACAAAACTTAAGAGAAGAATGGAAAAAGAAACAAGAGGAGTGGGAGAGAGAAAAAGGGATAATGGAAAACAGATTGAAGGAACTGGAGATCAAAGAAGAACAAATAGAAAAGAAAATGACAAGAATGAAGCAACTGGAAGAGAAGGAGGAGGCAAGAGAGAGAAGAGAAAGAAGGAACAACATCATTCTGAAAGGTGTAGATTTACCGAGAGAAGGTTCACCCAAGGGAACGATAGAGCATATAATGAGACACGAACTGCAAGTAGAGGCGGACGTGGAGGACGCGTACTGGATAAGAAGAGAGCAGCGAGGAAGAATGATTGTAGCGAAACTAAAAAGCTGGCAACAGAAAAAAGAAGTACTGGCAAAGAAAAGTAAGCTGAAAGGTAAGAAACTGTACATTGACAACGATTTAACAAAGAAGGAAAAAGATGTGCAAAAAGAGATAGCAGAAATTGCGAAAGTGAAGAGAGAGCGAGGAGACCAAGTGAAGATAGGCCACAGGAAACTAACAGTCAACGAAAAGACCTTCATATGGAGGGAAGAGTAAGGACTGAGAGAGTTTTTTCAGAGCAGGCAAAGCCCTTCAAGCCCAAACAGAGCGAGTAAATGCACAGAATAAAACAATAACAGCCCGGCACAATATAAATGAATGCAAAGACAATAAGGTAAAGCAAAAAGAGATTAAGGTATTGATTTGGAATACGGCAGGAATTGCAAAAAAAAACGAAGAATTTTGGGATTACGTACGAGAATTCGATATAGTCAACCTCACGGAAACGTGGATAGAAGAGAAAGGATGGAAGAAAATGGAACCCCTGATGCCAAAAGAATACAATTGGGAAACACAGCACGCAGTAAGAGACAAGAAGAAGGGCAGAGGAGCAGGAGGTATGATAACAGGTGTGAAAAAAACCATCAGGTTGGAAGAGGTACAAAAAGAAACACAAGGAATAATTAGTTACAGCGTAGAAATTAATGGAGAAAAGTGGAAAATCATCTCAATCTACAATAGAGAAGGCAAGAGGAAAACACTAGAGAAACAG
Source organism: Harpagoxenus sublaevis (assembly GCA_030770355.1). Lineage (NCBI taxonomy): Eukaryota > Metazoa > Arthropoda > Insecta > Hymenoptera > Formicidae > Harpagoxenus > Harpagoxenus sublaevis. Next base: position 223,801 of record JASTWR010000199.1, on the reverse strand, counting down.
GAAGAAAAAATTGAAGAAGAAGAATGGAAGAAAATGATAGTTGGGGGTGACTTCAACGCTAGGATAGCAGAGAAAGGAGAGTTAGTATGGGATGGAGAAGACGAAGGAAGCAAGAGGCACTCGAAGGATAAAATATTGAATAGACAAGGAATCGACCTGTTGGAAAAAATAGAGAAGATGGGGCTAAGTTTGCTAAACGGAAACAAGGAAGGCGACAATCAGGGGGAATGGACATTCACGGGAGCAAAAGAAAATTTAGTAATAGACTATGCAATTGCAAGGCACTCGAAGGATAAAATATTGAATAGACAAGGAATCGACCTGTTGGAAAAAATAGAGAAGATGGGGCTAAGTTTGCTAAACGGAAACAAGGAAGGCGACAATCAGGGGGAATGGACATTCACGGGAGCAAAAGGAAATTTAGTAATAGACTATGCAATTTGCAATGCGGAAACATGGGAAGAAATAAGAAACTTGAGGATAGGAGAGAGGACAGAATCAGATCACCAGCCGTTAAGATAGAACTGAAGGCGACGACGGAGGAGATAAGAAATAAAGAAGAAGCAAAAGAGATAGAGATAGAAAATTGGTCAGAAGAGGGAATAAGAATATACAAAGAAAATCTTGAGAGGAGGAAAACCGAAAAAGAAGAAATCCAAGAAGAATGGGAAGAATTAGCAGAAGAAATCCGAAAAGCAATAAACAAAAAGAAGGTCAGGAACAAAACGCAAAATATGGGAAAAAAACCTTGGTGGGACAAGGATTGCAGAATCAGCAAAACGAAACTGAATCGATCACTCAGACAAATAAAAAAGGGAAACATAGAGAGATTAGAATACATAGAAGAAAAACAGACACGGCAAACTCTGCGAAATAAAAAAGAAAGAAGAAAGAGAAAGAGAGCAGAAAAAAATAATGGAAATAACTAATGAAACGAGAAGAGGAAGAGAGAAGCCGGATAACAGCATCGGAGAAGAGCAATGGAAAAGACACTTTATGGAGATATTAGAAGGAAGAGATACAAGAGAGGAAAACAAAGCACCAAAAGAGCAGCAAGAAGAAGTATTAGAAAGAGGTATAGAAGAAAGTACTGATGGTATAACGGAGGAGGAGGTAAACAGAGCAATAGCAAAATTAAAGAAGAAGAAAGCAGCGGGAGAAGACGACATAAAAAATGAAGCTTGGTTACATGCAAACAAGGAAACGAAAAAAAAACTAAAAGAAATTTTACAAAAAATATGGCAAGGAGGAGAGATACCAAGTGGATGGAAAGAGGGAAGAATATTTCCAATACACAAAAAGGGCAGCAAAAAGGAAACAGGAAATTACAGAGGGATCTCACTTCTGCACACAGCATACAAAATATACGCGATAATTCTGGAAGGAAGGCTAAGACAGGAAGCAAACCGGCTTAAAATATTACCAGAAACACAAGCAGGATTCAGAAAAGGAAGAAGCTGCATAGATAATATATATGCATTGAAAACAGCAGCAGAGAAGGTGTTAGCAGAAAAGAGGGGAAAGCTATACGTATTTTTTGCAGATGTAAAGGCGGCTTTTGATAAGGTAGATAGAGAAGTGCTATGGAATAATATGAAAAAACAAGGTATTAGTAAAAGACTAATAGAAAGAACAAAAGAAATATATAAAGAGACTACGACTAGAGTGATATCAGGAGACAAAGTAACAGAAAGATTCTGGACAGAGAGGAGACTAAGACAAGGCTGCCCCCTAAGCCCATTACTCTTTATAATATATTTGGCAGATGTTGAGGAATTCTTGAAAAAAAGGCAAGTCGGAGGGGTTGTAATCGGCAGAATAAAAATATTTACACTTGCATATACAGACGACCTGGCAATGATGGCGGAGTCTGAAGAGGATATAAAAAAAATGTTGAAAAGCCTGGAAAAATATCTTGAAAAGAAAAGACTCACTCTAAATGCGGGTGTCTAAGATACTCGTTTTCTGTAAAAAGGAAAGAAGCAAAGAAAGAAAATGGAAATGGAAGAATGAAGAATTGGAAGAAGTAAGGGAATTTTAATATCTGGGTTTCACGTTTAAGAAGAATAACAAGGACGATGCACATATAAAAAACGTAGTTAAAGGAGCGGCAGCAGCCATGGCACAGATATGGGGAATAGGAGAGAGGAAATTTGGAGGAGACTTTAACAGAAGAATCATGATGTTCAATGTTATGGTGAAAAGCATCATGTTGTATGGAGTAGAAGTATGGGGATGGAGAGAATGGAAAGAAATCGAAGCGTTACAGGAAAAGTACATAAGATGGATCCTAGGATTGGACAGGTGCACCCCAGGATACATAGTCAGAGAGGAAGCAACAATAGAGAAGATATGCCTAGAAGCAGGAGGGAGAGCGATAAGGTACCAAGACAGAATAAAGAACGAGTCAAAAAACGTGATACTAAAAGTGTGCAGAAGAGAAATGGATAAGATAGAATGGGAAAGTACAAACTGGGGCAAAACAATGAAAGAACTGTATGAAGTAGGAGGAACGAGCCGTTGGGAAAAAGAAGCTAAGGAAAACAAAGGAATAAATACAGTAGAAGAATGGATGAAAAAGTATAAAGAAGAACAGCTGGAAGAAAGGAGAATTAAAATAGAAAAATCAGTTCTAGCAAAAGATTACAAAAGGTGGATAGGAGTAGGAAGAGCGAAATACTTGGGACAGAAAAGAAAAGGAAAACGACTGAAGACTCTAGCTAGATTCAGATGCTGCAACAAATGGAGAGGAAATAAATACTGGGAGGAGGACAGTAAGAGAGAATGTAGATTATGTGGAGAGAAAGAGGAAACCTGGAAACATATTCTGACGGAATGCATAGAAACCAAGGCAAAATGGGCTTACCGGAAGCAGTAATAATGTCAGAAAGCGGAGAAGGAGTGGAATGGATGCTGAAAATCATTAAAATGAGGAGTGAGAGAGAATTACAGAGAGGACGTAGGAAGGATGAGCAAGATGAAGAATGAAGAAAACACGAGGATATGTTATGTATAGAAATAAGGAAAAGTTAAACCATATATCCCGAGAAGGGAAACATTATTAAATAATTAAAAAAAAAATACTTGAGAACTATTCAAGGCAAGATCACGATATTATGTCTCCCTCGAAACCATATAACTTTCATCTAAGACATTTTTTTCTAAAACCTCGTTCTTACCGAGATATTTATTTGATGCGAAAGTTTAAACGGGACGCCCTGTATATATTTAAATGAAAAAAGTTTAAATCAGACTTAGGATCTATTGGACAGTAGGTTATCTATAAATTATATATAAAACGCATACAATGAGGTCACCTTAATATAAATATTTGAAGTATTTTTAAGATCAATATTTTCATTGTCTAAAATTTATTCATCCACAGAAATTTATTTACATTTATATTATCTAAAATTATTATATTACTTGTTAAAGACACGAGATCTCGATCCAGCTTCTTGGATCAGAATATTGAACAGGTTATCTATAAATTATATACAAAACGTATACATTGAGGTCACCTTAATATAAGTATTTGAAGTATTTTTAAAATCAATATTTTCATTGTTTAAAACTTATTTATCCACAGAAATTTATTTACATTTATATTATCTAAAATTATTATATTACTTGTTAAAGACACGAGATCTCAATCCAGCTTCTTGGATCAGAATATTCTTAGAACGGCCAGAGTAGCGCTATCTAATGGGTATTTTAATTTTTTTTTAAATATTAGTAACTGATAAAATTTATGCTGGGCTCAAACTATACGTATAACATGCGGGAGAGTGTATATAAGAGATTGTCCCCGAATAATACGTTTCATATATGGATAGTTTGAGACCAGTCCTCAAAGTATACAAATGTCCCCAAAACATACATGCGCTTGAGATTTTGTCCCCATTAAATACCTGCCGGTTTCAGATATATACATATATACAGGGTGTCCCGAAATTCGCGAATCAAAATACCATAGCAATAAAGTTCTCGAAAAAATAAATTTAAAACGTATTTGCCACTTTTCGTTCCGAGCAGTAGTTTCTGAGATAAAAAGGTTTAAAACATGGCCAATTACAGATTACGATTAAACGGAAGCCTGTCCGTGAGTCGCGCGTCGATAGTGTTAGTGACCGCGAACTTCACGCTCTCACAGGTATTAGACAAAAGATTGTTTGCGTGACATCCGTATAATACCGCGTGTTGCGTGTAATATTTGTTGCAAATTAGATGATGCTGTTAATAAACAACGTGTGTTTAAGCAAAATTTATCTTATTCATTACGTATTGAATATGATAAATTTATAATTCATCAGAATTATATCGCTACTAATTTGTGTATTACAATATCAGTAAAAAAATTCCCGAAAAAATTATATGTAAAAACATAAAATAAATTTAGAATTAATATTTTGTCTAGACATAATAATTTAATTCTGCAATTATGTGCTTAATAACTATAGCTTAATAATAATTCGATGAATTATAAGTATGTCTAGACATAATAATAATTTCTTTTCTTTGAATATTAATTTAATTTGGTAGAATTTTTACGATGATATTAAATAGCAAAACGGCGTGCCATACATATTAATTTTTAAATGCAATTCTTAGCTTCTTCATGTGTATAATTAAAAAATAAAACAAAGAATAAAACGAGAATAAAACGAACCATTAATCCTATCGCTAAATTAATTTTACATAAATAAAATAAACTAAGTAAACTAAGAGTTTACTACTTTTAAAATCTAATACTACCGTGTAATCTTTTATAATTTAATAATGTAATATCCCTTTAATTGAAAATTAAATTTTGTAATTTATGACTTGTTCAATTAACAATTGTTGTTTAAATTTTTAGTACATAATTGGGCCAAAATTAAATCAATTAATTCAAAAGTAAGTCACTAGCTGTAATGACAAATGGAATTACTTTACCTTAAAATTCGCATAGTTATAAATCAGTATGCACGTAAGTAGTAATATGTATGTATGAGTAGTAATATCACGTAAGTAATAATATATAACCAGTACATTTTTGAAAGGATGAATGAATGAATGATAAGAAAGAAATAATAAAATAAATGTTTCGATATAATTAAAGACTAAAGAGAATGAAGGAATAGATGTATAAAATTAAAAAGATTAGAATTATTGTAAAGAAATACTGATTCGTATGTATGCCACTTGATTGCAATTATTTAACTCTTATTCATATTTCTTATTGATATTGTGATACACAAATTAGTAGCGATATAATTCTGATGAATTATAAATTTATCAAAAAGTAAATGTTTGTTCCGCCAATAATAATTAACACAAAAAGAATAGGTAAATATGCATATTAGGTCAAACCTTGCAGCCGGAGGCTGCTTCGGAGACGCGTATCCCGGAGACGGTAGTCGAGACGCCGATTGCGGAGCCGGAGGCGACCAACAGCGGCGAGGTACCGCGAACTACCGGCCCGACGATCATCGGGGACGAGAAGCTCGACGTGCCGAGGTACGTGGTCAAGGATCAAGGCTGAACCGCGTGCGATCGATGCGTCAGGTGTGCACCGACGCGAGCCATAAGTGGCAATAATGTTTTCTTTTATTTTTATATTATCCTACGCATCGGGATTATCTCGCGTAATATGAATGTTCATTTTGATTTTCCTTTTGTTTGCGTTATCTCTCTTGCTTAGTATAAAGTTATAGTACAAAATAGCATTTAGATCACTCTGATAGTCGGCATAAGTTTTGATAGGTATATACATGTGTAGTTATAGATAACCGACTGATCGACCATAGAGGTCTGCGTTAGATGTAAGACTTATCACAAGCGTACGTCACAGATGGCGCTTTAAGTATTCCTTTCGGTTTAATTTTATTTGGTGCTCCATCGGTAAGAATACCGCGAGTCAATAGCGAGATCGCGTTATCGGTGAACGCCCACGGCGACACATAGCGATCCGATAAATTTTGTTTGTCGAATAAAAGTTTCTTTTGGTTCTTCCTCTCGCGTTATAGGGGAAAAACCCGTGATTCAGCGTTATCGCGCGGAAAGCGTTTACAGATTCGTGAGTGAAGGCGCGGTATTATGTGATCGACACCGCGTGCAAGTAAATAGTGTCGTGAGACAGTCTCGCAACAGCTGGTGACGCGGATGTACTAGTCGATGCCGGTGAGACCCGGGAATGCGATTTCCGTCACTGAAGCGTTCTCGTGCACCGAGATACGTGCACGAGCGTTATCCGCGGGAGAGGATGATAGTGAGGGCCATGATGGGCCATAAGAAACACGCCTCACGTGTTTTCAATTGAATTCAACGAGCGTGCAGCAAAAGCTCTGCACGGACGTCTTCTCCTGGGGGAAACGATTCCAATCGATTAATGGGGTGTCGGCAAACGCGACAATATGGTTCCCGTCGAGGTCCGATACCCGTGCAAGGAGATTCGTGCTCGGACAACTTTTGCGTAAACTAACGATGGATCCGTGTTTGTTGAGCACTAACGAACCCAGGAAACATAGTTTTGTCGAAATCCACCGACCGTGCAACGAGATAGCTGCACGGGCCTTATGTTACAAAATGGCCGACACGGAGGGGTTCGTGAGAGGCTGATAAGCACTACCATCAAGGTCCCGTTCAAATCCGACCGCTGTGCAACGAGATCATTGCACGAGCGCGGTATAACGAAGCGAACGTTATAGGAGGGCTTATGAGATGCCCGCCAACACGTATATAGGGGTCCCGTAGCGATCTGACCGTCGTGCAGGAAGATCCATGCACGCGAGTCGCGCAACGAAAAAAGGTATATGGGAGTGTTCGCGGAGCGTTAGATAACGCGAATATCAAGATCCTATATCGTTATGCAGCGAGATAGTTGCATGAGCGGCTCTGACGCGAAAACGCGTAATATCCGTCAATATCAGATTATAACGATCGCGCATGCGAAACGCGATTGCCGTACGTATTCGAGAAGGTGTTTTGCGTCGTAAAATCACGAAATTCATACATATCATGTGAATATTTCGTGTAAGGAATATTCGTAGCGTTGCCGGGAGAAAGTTCTGGTAAGCGACAAACACATTGGAAAGTCCCAACACATTCCTGCGTGTTTGTCAGACGTATTTGTCTACTGCGTAGTAGCGATCAGGCGATATGACGTCATCACTCGAGACAAACAAGAGTGGGGGTAACCCTCTGCGGTGGTACGTGCGTCGTAGCGAGCGACGGTCCCTGGTCAGTCCGTCGGGAGAGCTCAGACACATAACACGTTTTACGCGTATACGAGATTCTCGTAACAACCGACGAGACCCGCGTACGGAGCGATATCCGGGAGTTCGCGAATTACTTGAGTTTCGCAATACTCAATCCCTGTGCACGATATACGTGTAACAGTGGTTAGTCCGCCGGGAGAGCTCGAACAGATAACACATTTGATACGTTATAGAAGTTCTCTATACAACTGGGGAGACCCGCGTACGGAGCGATATCCGGAATAACGCGAATATTATATATTTCGCGAAAAGTGAAGATAGTGCGATATATATATACGCATATCGATAAAGAGCAGTCGACCGGGAGATCTCAGAGAGACAACACTAAGCGTAACTGTCCAGTATTCGCGAACGTTCTCAAAAGATAGATTCTCGATACAACCGGCGAGGCCCGCGTACGGAGCGATATCCGGATATATCACGAGAAGCGGTGATAGTGCGTGCGACTTATGTCAATATAACGAGATTTCACATCCGTGTACGAAACAACGGACAATCATACGGGAGAATACGCCATATTCTCACGACGACCGGTGATACCCATGTTGCGGACGGAAATTCGGATTTATTCGAAAATTGTCAATTTTACACGCGACACGCGAACTGTGATATACGATAACGGTGATACACCACGAGTGACTGTAAATCATCGTTGATCGAACTGTAATGACTATTTATTCTAAAATAGTGCTCGGAATACCCGGGTACTCGAGCACCAGCCCGCCCGCCAGTCATTTGTTGCACACGGGTGAAGACCGATTCCGCGGGTACCCGTATCACACGGGTACCCGTGTGACACAAGTACCCGTGTGATACGGGTACCCGTGTCACACGGGTACCCGTGTCACGCGGGCACCCGTATCACACGAGTAATCGTATCATACAGATCCAACCTCATAAACGAGTGCCCGCATTACACATGCACTTGCATATCAGACGGCTAACGCATGACAGTTTAACCTAATCAAGTATAACTAACCACACACAATAAAGATATTAAAAAATTTACAAGATATTTAAAATAACTTTTATTGTACCATATTTTATTGCAAAATTTGTTAAGATAAAATTTTAACATTGATTAAATAATTCTGTAAAAGAGAAAAAACCAAAAAAAGGAAATACAAAAAAAAATTACGAAGAGAAATTGTTTGCAACTGTAAAATATATATATTACAATAATATGTTAATATGACTACATTGTTGCACTTACAAAATACTTTATTTTGTAAAACGTAAAATGTAAATATATGTACATAATGGAATATGTATAGATACTTCTTAATTCTCATTTCTTATTAGAATACATATTACAATTATACATTTATTATAATAAAACACAAAAATAGAAGTGCATTTAATATATTCAGTTTTAATTAATTTCCATTTTATTATACATGTGTATATATATATGTATATATATATATATATATATATATATATATATATATATATATATATATATACACATGTATAATAAAATGGATATATATATATATATATATAATACAATGTGTAATAAAATGTATGTAATGTGGATTAATGAAATTTGTGATAATTGTAAACACACACACACATATATATATATATATATATTCGCAATTATTATAAATTTTATATGGGAAAAAATTGTCTATTCTCATATAAAAATACTAAAAGGTTGGTTGTATCTGGAGCTAGGCAGCTCCGTTTGCGCGTAACAATATTGCCCGCCGATGAAAATGCTCTTTCAGAACTTGCAGATGTTGCGGGTATGGCCAAATATTTTCTTGCAAGTTCTGCTAGCGCCGGATATAATAATTGTGCAGCTCACACTTTACAACTAGCCGTGAATGATGCACTGCAATTGGAGGAAATAGCATGTATCATACAAAAAGCAAGGAAAATTGTAGGACACTTCAAACATTCCGCGCTGGCAACGCAAGAGCTACATAATACTCAGATAAGACTTAATTTTTCGGAAGAAGCGTTGATTCAAAGCTGTCCCACAAGATGGAATTCAACGTATTATATGTGTGAACGACTATATAAAAATAGAACTCCTATTTTGGCAGTATTTAATAATACTTCCGTGACAAAACCAGCGCAAGCACGAAATTTAGAAATGGCCGCGAGCGAATGGTCAGTTATAGACGAATTAGTAACACTTTTGAAGCCTTTGCAATGTGCAACCACCGTATTTTGCTCCTCATGCGAAATTACGATATCTTTGGTTCGCCCGGTAATACGCGGCATCATAGACAATCACCTGGCAGAAGATATTTTGGATGGAAATCTCATCCGCACATTGAAGTGCATACTTCGTCAATCCCTTACTAGGCGCTTCAATATGGAATCGCAGTCTAATCAGAAAGTTAGTGTACATCAAATTGCAAGTTTTCTCGATCCTCGCCACAAGACATTGACAGCCGAATCATGCGAAGCGGAGAAAATAAAAATAAAAGATTTTATTAAGGAAAAATTGCAGGTTAGCATATTTTTTCTTATTCAATAATTGTCTATATTGTAAATGTAAGTATCTCTTTTAAAATAAAAAATTATATGAAAAATAAAGCTGCATATAATAAGCCATTTGTTTATTTTGTGAATATCAATATGCAACTTTTAACGCCTTAAGCAAATAAAACATTTTTCTTCTATAAATTTAATCATTTCATTACTTTATATTTGCTAATTTTATATTACAAGAAAAAGTAATTGTGTAAGATATTGTAAATATCAATTCTTTTATGATAAACTTGCCTGCATTATAAGATTTGTGGGTTATTCCACGCATCCTTGATCCCAAGTTTTATGCTTGAAATATCCTTCTTCTTGAAGTTATTATAATAAACGCGATCTAAAGAAAAAAACATTGCAAAGATAAAAATAGGAAATGTTCTATTACAGACATTAGCTTCAGTCGATGCACCCGAAGAAAATTCACAGGAGATTGTAACTGCTTTGGACTTCATCTTTCGAAAAGGAAATTCTAATGAGGAAACGGGCTGGCAAAAACAATTAGATTATTATGTAATGGAACCAACAATTAGTCATAATAAATCACCTCTCGAATGGTGGAAGACGCGAGCGAAAAAATATCCGGCGCTAGCAGAACTTGCAAGAAAATATTTGGCCATACCCGCAACATCTGCAAGTTCTGAAAGAGCATTTTCATCGGCGGGCAATATTGTTACGCGCAAACGGAGCTGCCTAGCTCCAGATACAACCAACCTTTTAGTATTTTTATATGAGAATTGACAATTTTTTCCCATATAAAATTTATAATAATTGCGAATATATATATATATATATATATATATATATATGTGTGTGTGTTTACAATTATCACAAATTTCATTAATCCACATTACATACATTTTATTACACATTGTATTATATATATATATATATATATATATATATATATATACATATATATATACACATGTATAATAAAATGGAAATTAATTAAAACTGAATATATTAAATGCACTTCTATTTTTGTGTTTTATTATAATAAATGTATAATTGTAATATGTATTCTAATAAGAAATGAGAATTAAGAAGTATCTATACATATTCCATTATGTACATATATTTACATTTTACGTTTTACAAAATAAAGTATTTTGTAAGTGCAACAATGTAGTCATATTAACATATTATTGTAATATATATATTTTACAGTTGCAAACAATTTCTCTTCGTAATTTTTTTTTTGTATTTCCTTTTTTTGGTTTTTTCTCTTTTACAGAATTATTTAATCAATGTTGAAATTTTATCTTAACAAATTTTGCAATAAAATATGGTACAATAAAAGTTATTTTAAATATCTTGTAAATTTTTTAATATCTTTATTGTGTGTGGTTAGTTATACTTGATTAGGTTAAACTGTCATGCGTTAGCCGTCTGATATGCAAGTGCATGTGTAATGCGGGCACTCGTTTATGAAGTTGGTATCTGTGTGATACGATTACTCGTGTGATACGGGTGCCCGCGTGACACGGGTACCCGTGTGATACGGGTACCCGCGGAATCGGTCTTCACCCGTGTACAACGAATGACGGGCAGGCGGGCGATTGTCAATTTGCCATGTTACCCGATTCTTTTTCCGAGCACTATTCTAAAATAACGAATAAATACATTGTTATACAAAAGTAATATCCTGAGTGTCTGAATTCATTCGATGATATCCCGTGACCTGTCCTGAGTCACTTTCTAAGCGGTAGATACACGCGAGATCACCGTTCCTGCAAAAATTAAGTGCGAGTAAATGCACATTGCTTGCGATATAAGCATACGATATACGATACTTACCTGCGATTCTGCGACGATCCTGATGATGGTAAATCCGTGACGATCCAGTGGTCCTGAGCATCGTTGGTAGTAAGCGGCTTCTACGAAGGAGGTCCATCCGTTGAGACGAGACGCAGAGCGGCCAGCAGCAGCGGCAGTCCGGAACACCTGAAACAAAGAAAAAGGGGAATTAGTCGACAGATACGGTTAGTAGTATACTTACCTTCTCGATTTAACGGGTAAAATCGAGTGGCGACCGTGCTACACGAACTTTGATGAAATTCGGCAGTTTGACGAATGAGTCGTATCACGCGTAATCTTACGTGCCCGGTTACAACCTCACCGATGACCTTGGCCTTGACATATGTTGTCAAGGTCACCCTCCTGAGTGACCTTCAGAAGGTTTTAGCCGGCGGTCATTGTTCGTTAAAAAGTTATTAACAAAAAGAAAATTTAAAATATAGCAGTGATTTTGAGTATTGAAAGGCATAAACGACTTTGACCTTGACATATGTTGTCAAGGTCACCCTCCTGAGTGACTTCAGAAGGTTTTAGCTGGCGGCCATTGTTTATTAAAAAGTTATAAACAAAAAAAATTTGGTGGGGAAAATTATTTAAAGCAGTGAATTGTTGGTATATTAAAAGGAAAGTTATTTAAAGCAGAGAATAGTTGGTATATTGAAAAGTATATACACAATTTTATGTATTAGAAAGTGTAAATACAAGTATTCTCTGCTTTAACCATGGCAAAAGCATGTTAAAGCTTTGTTAAAGCAAATAATAGTTAGTTATTGACAAAACCTATAGGTTAGTGACGCGCTTTACAAGTATGTTCTTTGTAAGTTGAGGCACATACAAAGCACACACTAATTGTAAAGCGCGTCACTAACCTATATGTTAGTGACGCGCTTTACAAGTATGTGCTTTGTAAGTTGAAGCACATACTTTTCTATTCTCTGCTTTAAATAACTTTCCTTTTAATATACCAACAATTTACTGCTTTAAATAATTTTCCCCACCAAATTTTTTTTTGTTTATAACTTTTTAATGAACAATAACCGCCAGCTAAAACTTTTTGAAGGTCACTCAGAAGAGTGACCTTGACAATATATGTCAATGCAAGGTTGTTTATGCTTTTCAATACTCAAAATAACTGCTATATTTTTTAAACTTTTTTTGTTTATAATTTTTTAATAAATAATGACCGCCAGCTAAAACCTTCTGAAGGTCACTCAGGAGGGTGACCTTGACAACATATGTCAAGGTCAAGGCCATCGGTGAGGTTTGACCTAATATGCATATTTACCAAAGAATATATTTAATTCCGACAACAATTGACCAATCAATACATAAGAACTTCACAACGTTTTAACCCAGGGTTCGGGTCCTTATCAAGTGATCTAACGAAACAAAATTAAAGCAAGGCGTCAATAACATCGTCACGGTTTAAAATAAAATGTAACAGAAAATGAATTTCTTGTAGTCAGTACAGATTTAAAGAGCGAAACCAAAACTTAGATTACCTGATGGAGAAAAGAGAACCATCGCTAACACATTCTCAATCTACCGCAAATGAGATTTTGACCGAAACATCATACATGAAGAGGCTAGAAATTAATAACACTGAGATAAGTATGACGTCAAGGCAAAACGAATTAAAAAGAAAGTACTCATTTACAAAGAGAATGTCCAACGATGGCATCAATTCATAATTGCGTAACACACTAGCGAAACTTGCAGTATTACATTAATAGGATTGACAATTTTTCAAAGCACAAAACGAATCATGTTCACGCGATGGACAGTAGGAACAGACTGAAGGTCTCACAAAGGTTTGAAAATTAGAAAGAACGATCGAAGGTTGTACACGTAAACATCGCAGCAAGAAACAATTATATGTTCGAGATGACGTTATCGTAAATCGGATTTAATTTATCTGTGTCTCTTTGGAGATTAATAGTATCCGAAAATTTTTTAATTAGTAACATTTCGGCAATTTCTCTTTTTTTGGTGTGCTTTTCACGATGCAGTATCTCCACCTCAGACCATTTAAAGTTATGGCCGTAGGATGCGCGATGCTTGCTGACAACGGAACGCTTACAATCGTCTTTCTTTATATCATTCACATGCTCCGCAATGCGCGTTTTTAAATGACGTTTTGTTTGTCCAATGTAGGACAAACTGCAATTATCACAATTGATTCTGTAGACTAATTCGGTAGAAAGATCTTTATCAAGACGGTCCTTTCCTCTCCTTATGATAACGTCTAATCTTTTAGGAATGGTGTGAACAGTATCGAGGCCGATATTATTCAGTGTAAGACGTATATCCTCACCAAGACCTTTAACATATGGTAGTACGACGCATCTACGTGGATCAAATAAATTAATAGGAGTGCTATCAAAATCCCGTTTATGACGAAGTTGTTTAGTTCTAATATTAATGTGTTTGTTAATAAAATCGATGGGAAAAGAATTGTTCAAAAGTATCTTTTTGACTATATTAATATTAGATTCATGGAAACTTTCATCCGACAATAAAATAGCTCGATCGAGAAGGCTCGTAATCGTGTTGACCTTATATTTTAGTGGGTGGCTAGAAAAGTAGTTAATGTAACGGCCGGAGAACGTTGGTTTTCTATACCAATTGGTGATCAACCGGTTTCCATCCCTAATGACCACAGTGTCGAGAAACGGGAGAGAATTGTTGCTTTCAAGTTCATAAGTGAATTTAAGTCGTGGATGATAGCCATTGAACAAAACAAGTACGTCATTTAACCTTGCCTTAGGTATTATGGCAAAGATATCGTCTACATACTGACGGTAAAACTGAATTTTGAAATCGAGTGCACTTAGGCAATAACGCGTGAACATGATTCGTTTTGTGCTTTGAAAAATTGTCAATCCTATTAATGTAATACTGCGTTTCGCTAGTGTGTTACGCAATTATGAATTGATGTCATCGTTGGACATTCTCCTTGTAAATGAGTACTTTCTTTTTAATTTGTTTTGCCTTGACGTCATACTTATCTCAGTGTTATTAATTTCTAGCTTCTTCATGTATGATGTTTCGGTCAAAATCTCATTTGCGGTAGATTGAGAATGTGTTAGCGATGGTTCTCTTTTCTCCATCAGGTAATCTAAGTTTTGGTTTCGCTCTTTAAATCTGTACTGACTACAGGAAATTCATTTTCTGTTACATTTTATTTTAAACCGTGACGATGTTATTGACGCCTTGCTTTAATTTTATTTCGTTAGATCACTTGATAAGGACCCGAACCCTGGGTTGAAACGTTGTGAAGTTCTTATGTATTGATTGGCCAATTGTTGTCGGAATTAAATATATTCTTTTTGTGTTATAAATTTATCTTATTCATTACGTAATGAATAAGATAAATTTATGCTTAAACACACGTTGTTTATTAACAGCATCATCTAATTCGCAACAAATATTACACGTAACACGCGGTATTATACGGACGTCACGCAAACAATCTTTTGTCTAATGCCTGTGAGAGCGTGAAGTGCGCGGTCACTAACACTATTAACGCGCGACTCACGGACAGGTTTCCGTTTAATCGTAATCTGTAATTGGCCACGTTCAAACCTTTTTATCTCAGAAACTACTGCTCGGAATGAAAAGTGGCAAATACGTTTTAAATTTATTTTTTCGAGAACTTTATTGCTATGGTATTTTGATTCGCGAATTTCGGGACACTCTGTATACACATATTTACGCATTTTGAGTGATATTTTGAAGCACTCAACATATATGCGTAAGAAAAACTAAGAAAACCTAAGAAAATTACGTCTGAGGTCTTAATAATTTAACGTTTTTTCCCATTTTCCTCTATTTTTCACGTTTTCCCCACTACAGGCGTAATTTTTATGGTCATTTTCGGATTCCACGACTCAAAATACATAAGAATACGTAGGATTTATTCGTTTCCCTTACAGTTCCCAAAACCTCATTTTGGAATACCCTCCTTTGATGTATAATTATCCAAATTATTGATGTATATAATTATTCAAATTTGATGTATAATTATATATATTTATGTATATTTATATATATTTACATGTATTTATTTATATTTATATATGTTTTTATATATTTATATATGTTTTTATATGACAATTTTTTTACCGGTATTGGTCGAAAGATAATATAGAGATATTCATAATTGCTCAATTAACGTAAAATTAACTATACGCTATGCAAATAACTTCGACAGCGCCGCTCAACGGTCACTTTCCGTAACTCTTGGAGTATTAATAATCCGAAAATGAATAATATTCCAAGTGATACTTATAATTTATTTTTAAAAAATTGAGCAAATCGAATGTGTTGTGTAGTTGGATATTTCAATATTAAACGAAAAAATCCTGAGCTACAATTTTATCGATTTCCTGGACGCCTATGGGAAAAAATAAAGAGAAGAAAAAAAATGGATTGCGACAGTACATTGTCAAACGTAAGTTTACAAAAAAGAGTGGTTTGTATCAAATTTTCTTTCGATAACTATTAAAAGAAAATAAACTAAAAATCAATTTATATTATATTTTAAATTTAAGAAGTAAATGTTTCTCTTAATTAAAAAATATAACTAAAATTAATTTTTTATAATAAATTTATACAATCAAAAATTTTAGGATAATTATAACTTCGATGTAGAATTGTAGAGTACAAGAATTTGTAAAATATTATAATTAATTATACGAATATAATATGAGGACCCGGTCCGGCGGGTGGAGCGGGCGGTGGGCGCGGAGCAGCGGTGTTTGTGCTTAGAAGGTGTCGGGAGAATGAAAAGCGAGAAAGTGGAGTGAGGTGATTGAGGTCAAAGAGTTGACTTCGAAGAATCCGAGGAAATGGGGGTAGCCACGAGAAAGGTGCGGTAGAGGAAAGAAGGCGGAAGGTTTAGAGATTGCACTGGTGGTTAGGGCGACGAGAGGATGGACGAGGGGAGAGAGAAGTGAGATGAGGTGAAAGAAGGTGAAGTGCGACTGCGTGGTTCGCGGGTTGCCGGAATGGTAGTCAGCGGATGCACAGGTGGTGCCGCGACAGGAGCGGCGGAGAGTCGAGACGGCGCTGGAGGCCAACCGCAATTGGTTGGCACCACTGCGGGACGTCGAGACGATGATTTTCGGAACGCACCACGTGCTTCCATAGCGAATCGTTGGTGCGCGGCATCGCTCGCTGTGTGTTTGAGGTGTCGAGTAGAAGGACAAAAGCCGTATGCTGTTGAGTTTCAGTGGAAGGTGAGAAGCGTGGAGATTAAAGAAGGAGGGGCGAAAGGGACAGGATGAGAGGAAGGAGAAGCCGGACACGGAAGTCGAAGAATAAAGAGAACAGAAGGAAGGAAGAATAAAGAGTGACAGCAAGGAAGGAGAAAACGGCGAGAGAGCGGCGGAGGAAGGAGGAGGAAGAGAAAAGCGATGGACGGAAATAAGAGAGAGAGAAGAGTGAGGAAGTAGCCAGAAAGCAGGGCTTGAGTGGAGGGTAGAACGTGATGAAAAGAGCGGAAAGCGAGGGAAAGAAGAAAGGGAGGTGGTATGATGGGAAAGGGCAAAAAGGAGGAGCAGAAAAAGGAAGAAGGTGAGAGGGGTGCATTGGGAGAGTCGAGTGGGCGAGAACAGCGGGGTGAGGAGAGCGAGACAGGAGAGGGGAGAGGTGCACTTGGACACGGTACATTTGGACACCGTTCAATTGGACACGATCATTTGGACACGATCTATTGGACACCGTTCGTTTGGACACCGTTCGTTTGGACACCGTTCGTTTGGACACCGTTCATTTGGACACCGTTCGTTTGGACACCGTTCATTTGGACACCGTTTATATGGACACCGTTCATTCGGACACGAAAATACGCGACTTGTGCACTTGGACACGAAAATGAGCGACCTGTGCACTTGGACACGAGAATGCGCGGCCTGTGCAGTTGGACACGAGAATACGCGACCTGTTCACTTGGACACGAAAATGCGCGACCTGTTCACTTGGACACGAAAATACGCGGCCTGTGCAGTTGGACACGAAAATGAACGACCTGTGCACTTGGACACGAGAATGCGCGACCTGTTCACTTGGACACGAAAATGCGCGGCCTGTGCAGTTGGACACGAGATATTAAGCGAGGTCCACCCTGCCTACCGGCGGAGGGGGTGCGGGAGGGGGGCCGAAGGCCCCCCTTGCACCCCCCCGCGTGTGTGTATGTGTGTGTGTACACCATGTGGCTGCGACATATTTATCATCGAAAGTTATTTCGCATTTTCGTGTCCAAGTGAACTGGTCGAGCATTTTCGTGTCCAACTGCACAGGCCGCGCATTTTCGTGTCCAAGTGAACAGGTCGCGCATTTTCGTGTCCAAGTGAACAGGTTGCGTATACTCGTGTCCAAGTGCACAGGTCGTTCATTTTCGTGTCCAAGTGCACAAGTCGCGTATTCTCGTGTCCAACTGCACAGGCCGCGCATTTTCGTGTCCAAGTGAACATTTTGCGCATTCTCGTGTCCAAGTGCCCAGGTCGCGTATTTTCGTGTCCAAACGAACGGTGTCCATATAAACGGTGTCCAAATGAACGGTGTTCAAACGAACGGTGTCCAATAGATCGTGTCCAAATAACCGTGTCCAAATAAACTGTGTCCAAATGTACCGTGTCCAAATGCAGGCCTCTCCAGGAGAGTGGGGAAAGGGGCAGGAAAACGTGAAATTAAACGGGATAGCGGAATTGACAACGGAATTGAGGGAGTTGAGTCAGGTTCTTGAGAAGGAGGTTATAGGTGAGTTGTGTGAAAAGGTTAGGCAGATTAAGAGATGCATGACAGAAGGGCGGAAGGCAGCAAGAGAAGAGGATGACGAGGATAACACGCAACAGGGGGACAATCCGAGGAATAAAGTGACTAGAGAAGGAGAGAGAGGGAGAGAAGACGGAAAGGACTAGGAGGGAGACTTAGGAGTAAGAGAGAAAGAAGGGAGGGCGGAGATCGACAGGAAGGAAGATGGGAAGTGGAGGATAGAGAAGGAGAAAGAGAGAGAGGGGGAAGAGAAGGAGGACGAGATGATGGAAGAAAAGCGGAGGCAAATGGAGGACAAGGAGGAAGAGAAGGGGAGCAGGGTAGATTAGGCGGAAGAGGTTGGGAAGGAAGGAGCGAGGAAGATGGAGGCAAGAAGAAAGAAAAAGGAAGAAGACACGGATGGAGGGATGGAGAAGGGTGAGAAGGATGTTGCGGAGGGGCACAAGGAGGAGAAGAGGGAAGTGCGGGGAGATGCTCTGAGATTATTAGGTTGATAGGATGGGTTAACGAGCATTTGAATATGAAAGTGAAGGAGAGAGGCTGGGGTACGGGAAAAGTAGAGGAGTGTGAGAAGACTAAGGAAAAGGTGGCGGAGTGCGAAGAGAAAGGGAGCGGGAAGAAGGTGGAAGGTAATATGGATAGAAAAAACAGAGAGTTGTTGATGAGGGAGGATTGGTGGGTGGTAGAAGAAAGAAGAAGGAAGGAAAGGTGTATGCAGGAGGAAAGAGAGAGAGGGAAGGAGGAGAGAAAGGAGGGAACGAGAGGTGTACGAGAAGGATGAAGAAGAGCGCTTGAGGAGAGAGAGGCGATGGAGGAGTATGGTATGGATGGGGGTGAGAGAGGAGAGTCCTCGAGAAAGAAGGCAGACAATGGAGTGGATATGGATAGAGTAATGGGGAAAAGGATAGGAGTGAGATGGGTGGAGGAGAAGCAAAGAGATGGGGGGAAACGGTGTTGATTGTGGAGCTGGAGGAGGAAAACAAGAAGGAATTGTTGAGTAGGGGGTGGGAGATATGGAGAAGATGGGAGGTGGTTGAAGAGTATTTGACGCTGGAGAAGAGGGGTCTGAGGTGGAGGGCTTTGGAGAGGGCGAAACGGGAAAACTGGGAGGGAAAGGACGTAAGAATGGGTAAGGGGGGTTATGGGTGGAGGGAAAGGAGGTAAGGTTGGGACGAGCTAACGGGAGACAGGAGGAAGATATAGGAGATGCGATGGGACAGGGAGTAGGGTGGAGGAAAGGGGACAGGGGGTAGGGTGGTGGAGGAGAGGGGTCAGGGTGAAGGGACGGGTTTTGGGGAGAAGAGGGGGAAGGGATGGATCTTTGGTCTATCTTTTATTTGTTGTCTTGATTTATGTGCAGAGGGGCAGAGGAGGACAAAATGATGAAATGGTGAGAAAGAGATCAAAGCAGAGAGAGAAATGGAGGAGATGGATGGAACGAATGAAGACGGGACGACGGGAGAAGTACGGATGGCCAGAGAAGGAAGAGACGGAATGGGAAGAAATTCACGTAGGAGCGGCAGGGGATGGATGGGGGTGGAGGGAGGGGGTATAGTTTGCAGAGATTACACGGCCGTGAAGGGGTGGTAGGGTGATAGCATGTGAAGGGTCGCCTACGGCCAGGTCGGATGTGTGGATATTTTTATATTGTAAAGGTTTGGGTACGTTCCTGAAAAACGCCATACTTCTGTACCCCTTAAATTGGGCGGAATAAACGTTATCTATACGAATATAATATACATTGTTGAATTTATGCAAATAAATTATTAAAAAATCTATTATTTAGGAGTGAAAAAAATGTAATATAATATTCTGTATCTGCAGCGGGACATCTCTTTTTTCGGTTTTTTTGATACGAGAATTTAATCTTTCAACTCTTCTCGTGTCTATAAATATTTTTTATGAAGGGATAGAAAATAAAGTTGGATTAAACAATTCTTTCTTTGGATTATTATTCACTCCACCAACGAAGTAAATAGTACAAATTCTAATGTTTTCTGTCGGAACCAAAGGCTATTTGTCACTCTTAATGGATTTTTTAATAATTTATTCGCATAAATTCAACAATGTATATTATATCTCGAAAAAATCCAAGTAATATCTTTATTTATAAAAAATATTACAAGTAACACATCACAAAATTGTGTTTTCTTTTATTCAATCCAAGTGATTATCTATAAAAAAAAAAGAAATGATCTGTAAATTGCGCCAATTATAAAGAAAGAATATATATATTGTCTCAAAAAATAATTGTTGCACTACTTTCATGAAAAATCTGTACATTGTGTAAATTAGAAAAAGAATGTATGATAATTTTATAAAATTAAAATTTTTTTATTTAAATCCAACAACGGCCCTTCTGGCCAGATGGCGAGAGTATCTGGCTGACCCGACTCTCGCCGGCAGAAGGACCGTCGACGCCGTCCGACCCTGCCTGGCTGAATGGCTGGGCAGTCGGGGGTACCGGGGGCTCTCGTACCATGCGACACAGGTGCTCACGGGCCACGGATGTTTTGGCGAGTACCTGTGTCGCATAAAGAAGGAGGCCACCACGCGGTGCCACCATTGTGACGAGGAGAGGGACACGGCGCAGCACACGCTGGAGTTCTGCCCGGCGTGGGCGGAGCAGCGCCGTGTCCTAAAAAGCGTGATCGGAAACGACCTCTCCCTCCCGGCTGTCGTGGCGGCGATGGTCGGGGGGGAGGAGAAGTGGCGGGCATTCCTGGCCTTTTGCGGCCAGGTAATGTCCGCCAAAGAGAAGACGGAAAAAACCAGGAGGGGGGAAGAAAACCCCCCTACTGATAGTGAGGAAGGCGACGACGAGTGGCTGCCGCCGCCGCGACGGCGACGGCGGCGCGACCGGCGCCGCCGCCCGACGCGAGCGGGCGCCCCCCGGGCCGCGGCCCGGAACAGGGCAGGGAGCGCTGGAAGTCTGGGGCGGCCGTCGCCGCCGTTGACGCGGCCGCGTGCGCTGCGCCGTCGCGCGGGCGGTGGTGGCAGTAGTGAGGATGACAGCGGGCCATGGTTGCCGCTTAAACGGCGCTGTGGTCCGCGTGTCCTGTCCTCCTCTTCACAAGACGAGGAGGACAGATGACGGTAGGGAGGGGGCGGATGATAGCCGGCGGAGGTCTGCCTGCTCTCCGTCCGGCGCTGTATTTTATCCGCCCCCTCTCGGGGGGGCCCGTCGCCGCGGAGGGTTGTGTGCCGGTGCCCCCCCCCCCCGCTTTAGCGGCGAACCCATCCCGATAGGGATATTTGCGGGTCCCAGCTTTCTTGGGAGCGGGGCCCGCCCGCCCCCCCCCCCTGTTCGATTACGACGTCGGGGGGAGCACCGCTGCCCATAAAAAGGCAGCAGGAGTGGTGCCGTACCTCCGGGCGCCTCCCCCGACGGGAAAAGCGCCCGGAGGATGGGAGGTCGACGCCCCGGCGGGGACTCTGGGGCGTCGACCCATAGACTCCCATAACAACGAGAGGGACGGCGGGGTGGGTGGTGTCCACACCCCGCCGCAAACAGATATATTGGCTCGTATGAGCCACAGAGCCCCAAAGGCTCAGCGCTGGGAGCCGAAAGGCTCGGCATCGGGGAGTGCACCGGACGCAATAATCAATGTTCCCGGGCACTCCCCCCAGCGATGCCAGGTAGGACACCCGCAGGGTTTTAGTGGGCAGGGCATGCATGCAGTATCGCGGGCAATGTGCATGCTATGCAATCCCACACTCCCCTCGGGCCCTCCCCGGGGTCCGAGGGGGTCTTCCCCCCTGTCAAACTGGGGACTACTGGGCAAACCGGGAGCCTATTAGCTCTCGGGATCCCAGTAGTGGAAGATTTCCCTGCGTGAAAAAAAAACAAAATTTAAATCCAACAAGAAAATATAAGATATTTAAATACATATTTGTATTTTTTAGTGGATATAACAATTTTATAAAATTAAAAATTTTTAGATCCAACAAGGAAACATACAAGGTACTTAAACAATATAAAGTTTACAAGTTCATATATGTATTTTTTATAAAATAAAACATTTAATTACAAACAATTACAGACAGAGGTTTAAACAATTATAACATTACAAAATAAACATGTTTTATTAAAATTAATACATTTTTTTTGTAAAAAAAACTTGGCGCTGCTAGACCTCGAAATATAATAAAGTACTAGGTCGAGTTACATTAGTTACAAATTAAAATTACAAAAAGCTTTTTTCGCAATAAAACTTATATACTAAAGAAACGTAATCTTAAACCTACTTCGCATAATCGCTTTGACAACGCACGCCTCACAAATGTAAACTTATCCTATACTTATTCTATACTTAATTCTAATTGTTTTACAATATATAACGCCTTATAAAACGTTAACTTATCCTATATTTAATTCTAATTGCTTTCACAATATTTAACGCACGCCTTAAAAATTTATATTTATCCTATACTTAATTATTAGTCGCATCACTCGCCGTCACTGCCCGTATCACTCGCTCGCACATACACACGTTGATCATTATTATTATTATTACTTCCATTGCATTCTTCCTTGAATTATTTTCATCGTTGTCCTTATTTAGTTAAAATTATAATAGTACTTCATTATATTTCGAAGTCTAGCAGCGCCAAGTTTTTTTTACAAGAAAAATGGGTAATTATGCATATTAAGACCCCACTCGCCAATGACCTTGACCTTGACGTATGTTGTCAAGGTCACCCTCCTGAGTGACCTTCAGAAGGTTTTAGCCGGCGGTCATTGTTTATTAAAAAGTTATAAACAAAAAAGTTTGAAAAATATAGCAGTTATTTTGAGTATTAAAAGGCATAAACGACCTTAACCTTGACATATGTTGTCAAGGTCACTCTCCTGAGTGACCTTTAGAAGGTTTTAGCTGGCGGTCATTGTTTATTAAAAAGTTAAAAACAAAAAAACTTTGATGGGGAGTTATTTAAAGCAGTGAATTGTTGGTATATTGAAAGGAAAGTTATTTGAAGCAGAGAATAGTTGATATATTGAAAAGTATATACACTATTTTATGTATATTAGAAAGCGTGAATACAAGTATTCTCTACTTTAATCATGGCAAAAGCATGTTAAATCTTTGTTAAAGCAGATAATAGTTGGTTATTGACAAAACCTATAGGTTAGTAACGCGCTTTACAAGTATGTGCTTTCTAAGTTGAAGCACATACAAAGCACATACTTATAAAGCGCGCCACTAACCTATAGGTTAGTGACGCGCTTTACAAGAATGTGCTTTGTAAGTTGAAGCACATACAAAGCACACACTTGTAAAGCGCCCCACTAATCTATAGGTTAGTGACGCGCTTTACAAGTATGTGCTTTGTAAGTTGAAGCACATACTCTCTATTCTCTGCTTTAACTTTTCTTTCAATATACCAACAATTCGCTACTTTAACTAACTTTCCTTTGTTCATACATGTACTATTTCCACATAAATATTAGTCATTTATGTCTATTAAAACTCAAAATAACTGTTATATTTTCAATTCTTTTTTGTTAATAACTTTTTAGTAAACAATGACCGCCGGCTAAAACCTTCTGAAGGTCACTCAGGAGGGTGACCTTGACAACATATGTCAAGGTCAAGGTCATTGGCGAGTGGGGTCTTAATATGCATAATTACCGAAAAATGTATTAATTTTAATAAAACATGTTTATTTTGTAATGTTATAATTGTTTAGACCTCTGTCTGTAATTGTTTATAATTAAATGTTTTATTTTATAAAAAATACATATATGAACTTGTAAACTTTGTATTGTTTAAGTACCTTGTATATTCCCTTGTTGGATTAAAAAATTTTTAATTTTATAAAATTAGTATGTCCACTAAAAAATACAAATATGTATTTAAATATCTTATATTCCCTTGTTGGATTTAAATAAAAAATTTTAATTTTATAAAATTATCATACATTTTTTTTCTAATTTACACAATGTAAAGATTTTTCATGAAAGTAGTGCAACAATTATTTTTTGAGACAATATATATTGTTTGGCGTATCGCCTTGTATATATTTAGTTAATAATTATTAATTGCATTTTTCTTTTGCCTTCGTTTAAAATTATATATATATTTTTTGTTCTCACAGTACTTGACTAAGCTCGTTTAGTATTAAGTCCATTAGTTAGAATAGTCATATTTAGCATTGTTTACGCGTATTAACGCGAGACGTCGGTGGATCGCGATCGGTATAATTTCGCGAATTTATGCGACTCACCAATTGGTGCTGCCATCGTTTATCCACCGACGGCAGCAATCACCCCCCAAAAGGGGAACAAATACTCGCTCGCGGCTCACGTTACAGAACCGCGAGCTCACTCATCGCCAAAAGGTCTACAGTCGCGCATCAAGACTTTCGGGCCACCCGACCGCGCTCTCCCCCGTCTTGGAGACCGATCTCTCGCCTTCTGCTCGCTTGTGCCTGCTTGTGCTCTATTCTGCGAATTTCTATCTTGCTGCACCGGTGTGAATGCTGCATGCCGGAATAGACGGAACAAGGTCCAGCGGCCACTAGACAGGACGGGGATCGGCGGATTCACCAAGGAGACGAAGGGCGACCGAACGGTGAGTCGCTTTCGCTTTCGCTTGCATGCGCATCTTCGTTTTTCTCGCTTTATCGCAACTTAGTCGCGAGGGGATTATAATTACCCCCTTCTGGTCCTTCGAGCAACCTGTAGTACATCTCGCCTCCGGGGATAGTAGATACCCCCCCCCCCGCTCATATATATTCTTTTTTTATAATTGGCGCAATTTACAGATATCATTTCTTTTTTTTTATAGATAATCACTTGGATTGCGCAATTCCGTATGAAGCCAAGCACCCAGCATTGCTACCTAGTAAACATCGACTCACGGAACTTATAATCAAACGCACCCATCGTCTGCACCTGCACCCGGAACGTCGAGCGTTACAATACCTTTTGTCGCAAAACTTCTTGATCCAGGGGAGTGATCAGGCAATTAAACGCTGCCTGTCGCGCTGCCCCCCGATCGCGTACGTCAGGCTAAGCCCTTTGCTATCGCTGGAGTCGACTGTGCCGGGCCATTCTTAGTTTATCATCGTCGTTCTCGCGGAGCAGCCCCGTTTAAGGCCTACGTTTGCCTGTTTGTTTGCTTCGCTACAAAGGCAGTTCATCTGGAACTCGCATTCTCTCTATCCACCGAATCGTTTTTGTCGGCTCTGAGGCGCTTCATTGCTAGGCGCGGCCGCTGCTCGCGGATATATAGCGACTGCGACACTGACTTTGTCGGAGCTCAGCGAGAGCTCGTTAATTGCATGCAAGCCGCCTCGGAGCGAAAACAAATTCAATGGTCGTTTAACCCTCCCTCGGCGCCACATTTCGGTGGCCTTTGGGAGGCCGGGGTCAAGCCCATAAAGACCCTTTTGAAACGCGTGGTAGAAGCGCAGATCCTCACCGTGGAGGAATTCGGTACTCTTATAACGCAGATAGAAGCCATCCTAAACTCCAGACCTCTGTGCCCTACAAGCTCCGATCCTAACGACCTCGGGGTACTCTCACCGGGGCACTTCCTTACCTTGGAGCCCCTCGTAGCGGTTCCGTATCCGGACCTGGAGCCGGTGCCAATAGGTAGACTTGATCGATGGCAACTGGTGCAACATTTGCACCAACAGTTTTGGAGACGCTGGCATGAAGAGTATCTGCACACTCTGCAGCAACGACCGAAATTGGTCATTGGCGGATGCGGTCTTTTTGTAAATAATTACCGCGAATTGTAATAACGCGTGGCGTGTTAATAGTTATAGTTTCGCGCGTAATATCTCTCGTTCGCAATTCTTTGGTTTCGCTTCGCGACGAGAATACTCGCGTGAATTTCTCGCTTGTCGTAACACGTGCCATTGTCGTTATCTGCATTTTGTCGCGCATTTGAAATTGTCGTGGTAATTATTCGAATAATAATTATTAATGTATAGAACCCGAAATATTCAAGTCTAGAATATTCTCGGGCAAGCCATACGTTTTCGCCTAGCTGTCGGCGGCCTTGACGCTCGGTCGCGGGCCGGCCGCGCGTACACAGTTTTTTCTACGTGGACTCGCGCTCAACAATTGCGCAACCCATTATCATTGTTGCTGCTGAGTCTATTTTGGTGCGACTCGAAAACATATTATTCCGATCGTCGGAATTCTTACAAATATATTTACCGTCGATCGAATATTATTTGTCGGTACTGGTTCCGGATATTAAATATTCTGCACTCCTGTAATTGTTCGAATTGAATATCGGACATATATAATATCGTTGTCGTAATTATTGCTCGTGTCGTATCGCTTGTTCTCGCAATCGCGAGTTGCAATAATGCGTGGCGTGTTAATAATCTATCGTTCACGCGCGATATCTCTCGTTTGCAATTCTTTAGTTTCGCTTCACGACAAGAATACTCGCGTGAATTTCTCGCTCGCCGTAACACGTGCCATTGTCGTTATCTGCATTGTCGTAAATTCGCAATATACCGTTCGTGTCGTATGCCGTTGTCGTAGTAAATTCTTGTGACGTGGATTGCTGCTTGCGTCGTATACCGTTGTCGTCGCGTCGTGTGCCTCGTGTCGTAACATGCGCGCGACGCACTCTCGCGTCGTATGCGTCGTGTCGTGACACGCGCGCAACGCATCCTCGCGTCATACCGTTGTCGTCGTGTCGTAACACGCGCGCGACGCATTCTCGCGTCGTATGCGTCGTGTCGTGACACGCGCGCAACGCATCCTTGCGTCATACCGTTGTCGTCGTGTCGTAACACACGCGCAACGCATCCTCGCGTCATATGCCGTTGTCGTCGTGTCGTAACACGCGCGCAACGCATCCTCGCGTCATACCGTCGTCGTCGTGTCGTAGCACGCGCGCAGCGCATCCTCGCGTCGTACGTCCCGTGTCGTAGCGTCGCGCGCGACACATCCCTGTTGAAGCTCCGATCCGGCGCAACGATTGCTCGAGTGCATTCCTCGTCGTAATCGGTTAACCTGTGCCAGTCTATCGATGTGCTTGAACATTGATACATTATATTGCTATTATCGATAGATTATATTATTGTTCGTATATCCTTGCAGCCTATCTTCCTGTAATTAACATCTCGTTATTAGATAGCTGTCGTGCCTTGAGTCTCGTTTGCCTTGCGCTTGGTACCGTTTTCGTTTGGTTGCCGTTTCCGATCATCATGAGTGGAGCCCAGAGAACTAAACGCGAGTTGTGCGTGCGGCGGATGAGGGAGATTCATGATCTCTCAATGCTCGTCGTGGATAATGTCGCGCAGAGACCGAATTTTCTCGTTCGATACCCCACCGTGTCTAAGTTGATCGAGGATTTTGAGACCACACATCTCAAGATAATCCAAAATGCCTCGGACGAGGAGTTCACCGCGGAGGACGCTATCCGCCTGAATTTCGATCAGATGCGTTTCCGGTAGTCGGGCGCTATGAGAAGTTCGTTGGGGCCGATCGAGCGACCACCTCGTCCCCTCAGGCCCCGATTCAAACGTCGTCCATCCGACTGCCTAAAATTTCACTTCCGCAATTCTCGGGAGACCTCGCTCTTTGGCCCTCGTTCATCGCGTTATATAACACCGCCATTCACGAGAATCGGAACATCTCTATGGAGAAATATCAATATTTATTGGCCTCACTAAAAGGGGAAGCGCTCAACGTCGTGAAGAACTTCCCTCTTTCCGCGGATAACTACGCGATAGCTTATGACTCGTTGGTTTCGCGATACCAAAGCCAACGAAATTTGGCGGATTATCACGTGGATCTGATGCTGAACGTCAAGCCGTTAAAGTCGGAGTTGGCCGCGTCCCTGCGCACGCTGTTGGATACCTTTATCGAAAATACGCGGGCATTAATCCTGTTGGAGTTTCCCACGGATTCTTGGGATTATTTACTTCTCAAATTCTTGTTGGAAAAACTCCCGCGTTCGCTTCGTGAGAAGTTCGAATCCGAGCACCGGGCGAAAGAGATACCAAAATATACGCAGCTTACAAAATTCCTCTCGGACCATTGTCGAGTCCTCGCGTCTGTGTCGGGCTCTTCAAACATTTCGCTCAAATCACCATCGCCTTCGCCGAGAAAATCTACGTCGGTTTCGTCGCTTGCAACTTGAACCGCCGAGTGTCCGGTGTGCAAAGAACAGCATCTCGTATTTAAGTGTCCTCGATTCTTAAATTTATCTCCCAGGGAGAGACATTCAACGGTAAAAACCGCGAATCTGTGCCTGAATTGCCTTCGCGCGGGTCATGGCGTAAACAACTGCCCGTCGACATGGGTATGTCAGTCGTGTAAGGCCAAGCATCATACGCTCTTGCACTTCGAACGGAATTCGAGTACGACGAGTGCCCCTACGGCTGCCGAGGCCTCCTCTGAGTCGGAAGCTGAAAAGATCTCGTCCCCGCAGGGTAATGAGTCCCTCGTCACCATGACTAGCGTGGTAAAATCGAGCGCGATCGTATTGTTGTAAACGGTGCAGGCCGAGGCTCTCGACATACACGGAAGTCGCATTCTGTTGGACAGCGCGAGCCAATTAAACTTTATTTCGGAAGATTGCATGCGAAGAGGCGGCTTCGGACGAATCAGGCGTCACACCATAGTCTTAGCGGTAAACGATACCAAGGCGGCTGCCACTCGAGGCAGTACCTCATTCGTGATCCGGGCACAGGGAAATAGCAGCACTCGTATTCCAATAGAGGCTACGATTCTTCCACGCATCTCCGCCCAATTACCTAGTAGTCAGATTGAACACAGAGCGTGGGAACATTTAGAGGGATTGAAACTTGCGGATCCACAGTATCATCGACCGGGCCCCATCGATATCTTGCTTGGTGCAGAGATCTTTACATCTCTACTCCGAGACGGCCGCCGTGTAGGGAGAAGGGGCGAACCGGACGCCTTCAACTCTATTTTCGGCTGGGTTCTTGTCGGCTCGGTGTCTACACAGGCCCCTCAATCCACACATTCGTTTCTGACTCTCGACTCGTTAGACGCATCTCTTAGTCGATTTTGGCAATTAGACGAGATCCCCATGGCTCCGTCATATTCGCAGGAAGATAAACGTTGCGAGGAATTATTTTCGCGGACCACGCGTCGCAATGTATCTGGTCGCTTTGTAGTGTCGTATCCTTTCGTGAAGGATAACCCTCGCTTTGTCGGCACGCGAAATTGCCTTGAATAGATTTCGCGCTCTTGAACGTCGCTTTAAGTCGGATGCAGAGTTCAAAATAAGTTATAGCAAATTTATGCAGGATTATTTAGATAGCGGTCACATGAAATTAATAAAACAGCCGTTCCCGGTGGACGGTCCTGTTTTCTACCTGCCCCATCATGGGGTATTCAAATCCGATAACACGACCACGAGGTTGCGCGTCGTGTTTGACGCATCGGCTCAGGATCTGAATGGCGTCTCGCTGAATCAAATGTTGCGATCCGGCCTTAAATTGTAGCCAGACATAGTCGTAGTATTGGTGAGATTCCGGATCGGCCCCGTGGCGCTTACCGCGGACGTCAGGCAGATGTTCCTTCAGATCTTGGTTGAACTCGGTCAGTGTGACTACCAACGGATAGTGTGGCGTTTTTCAGAAGACGACCCAATCTCAGATTATCTATTGCTGACCGTCACCTTTGGATTGACGTGCTCTCCGTACCTAGCAATTGCCTGCTTGTTGAGGTTAGCGGCTGAAGGCAAAATAAGTTACCCGTTGGCTGCGGCCGTCTTAGAGAAGTGTGTCTATGTCGACGACGTGGTAGCAAGCGTCGAGTCAGTAGAAAAGGCCCGTGAGCTTCGGCGGCAGTTACAAGCTTTGCTTAGAACCGCGGGCTTCGAGCTCAGGAAGTGGGCCAGTAGCCATCCGTCGGTTTTGGTTGATCTCGACCCGGAACTTCGCAGTCAGTCGTTGCTGTCTTTTGAATCACCGGAGGATCAGTTTCTTAAGGTTCTTGGACTTCGCGGGTACTCTCGGTCGGACAGTTTCGGCTTTCAGGTCAATCCGTTGGACAGAGACTGTACCAAGCGCACCATTCTCTCGGAGTTAGCTCGGATCTTTGATCCACTGGGTTTTTTAACACCGCTTACGTTCGCGGCTAAACGATTGATCCAGCAACTTTGGATCCTCAAGTTGGAGTGGAACGAGAGGCCTCCTTCGGAGATATGTTCTAGGTGGGAAAAATACAAGTCGGAGCTCCCCGCACTAACCTCCGTTCGCATACCTCGTACTATCGCAGCTGACAACGTAGTCCGGCGAGAAATTCACGGATTTTGTGACGCGAGCGAGCAGGGTTACGGAGCCGTTGTATACATTAGAACCGTTACCGAGAACGGTGTCGTGATCCGAATGCTCAGCGCCAAATCAAAGGTGGCCCCGCTTAAGGCCGTCACACTGCCGAGACTCGAGCTTTGCGCGGCGGTTCTGCTTTCGAAATTGTTAGAATGTATCGGAGATATCCTCCGGCCTGAGGTTTCGTTCGACGCAACATACGCTTGGTCAGATTTAGAGGTTGCCCTTGCTTGGATACGCTCCGCTCCACACCGTTGGAAAACGTTCGTGCGCAATCGCGTTGCCCGCTTCCAGTCCAACACAGATATCTCTTGCTGGAAACATGTCGATACCAAATCTAACCCAGCTGATTGTTGCTCAAGGGGCTTGTTGCCTCAAGAGTTAGTGGACCATCCGATTTGATGGACTGGCCCTGCGTGGCTAATTCAATTTGAACCCTCTCAAGAAACAATATCGGAAGTTGATAATCTTCCTGAGGAGGAGGAGGAAAAATCTCGCGTTTTTGTCTCCACAAATCCTGCTGATGTCGTAAACGCTGCTACTGTTGTTGATTTGCTTCTCGATCGCTTCTCGTCGTTAGATAAACTCGTCAGAGTATTTGCTTATTGTCTACGCTTCGTTAATAGACTCAAATCCAATTCGCTCAATAGAACTCTCGTTGTAGATCAATTCAAATTCCATTCGACCTTGCTATATCTCGTTAATTTCGTTCAATCTCGTTGTTTTGCAGAGGACATCGGTAGATTAAAACGTAAGCAGAAATGCTCTAAACCTCTTCGAAACTCGCCCCCTTCTTGGATGCACGCGGAGTCCTCAGGGTGGGCGGTAGACTGACACATTCCGCAATTTCGTATGAAGCCAAGCACCCAGCATTGCTACCTAGTAAACATCGACTCACGGAACTTATAATCGAACGCACCCATCGTCTGCACCTGCACCCGGAACGTCGAGCGTTACAATACCTTTTGTCGCAAAACTTCTTGATCCAGGGGAGTGATCAGGCAATTAAACGCTGCCTGTCGCGCTGCCCCCAGATCGCGTACGTCAGGCTAAGCCCTTTGCTATCGCTGGAGTCGACTGTGCCGGGCCATTCTTAGTTTATCATCGTCGTTCTCGCGGAGCAGCCCCGTTTAAGGCCTACGTTTGCCTGTTTGTTTGCTTCGCTACAAAGGCAGTTCATCTGGAACTCGCATTCTCTCTATCCACCGAATCGTTTTTGTCGGCTCTGAGGCGCTTCATTGCTAGGCGCGGCCGCTGCTCGCGGATATATAGCGACTGCGACACTGACTTTGTCGGAGCTCAGCGAGAGCTCGTTAATTGCATGCAAGCCGCCTCGGAGCGAAAACAAATTCAATGGTCGTTTAACCCTCCCTCGGCGCCACATTTCGGTGGCCTTTGGGAAGCCGGGGTCAAGCCCATGAAGACCCATTTGAAACGCGTGGTAGAAGCGCAGATCTTCACCGTGGAGGAATTCGGTACTCTTATAACGCAGATAGAAGCCATTCTAAACTCCAGACCTCTGTGCCCTACAAGCTCCGATCCTAACAACCTCGGGGTACTCTCACCGGGGCACTTCCTTACCTTGGAGCCCCTCGTAGTGGTTCCGTATCCGGACCTGGAGCCGGTGCCAATAGGTAGACTTGATCGATGGCAACTGGTGCAACATTTGCTCCAACAGTTTTGGAGACGCTGGCATGAAGAGTATCTGCACACTCTGCAGCAACGACCGAAATTGTTTAAGCCATTACCTAATCCGGTACAAAAAGGCACGCTGGTCCTATTAAAGAATGAAAACGCTCCTCCCCTTCAGTGGAAGCGAGGGCGAATAACAGAGCTACACCCGGGTCGCGACGGCATCTCTCGGGTCGCCACAGTGAGGACAGCGGATGGCTCTCTCACTCGTCCTCTGGTGAAATTGTGTCCCTTGCCAATGGACAATTCACCAGGGGAAGTTAAGTATAAAAATACATTGTATTTTTGGTGGGCGGTATGTTTGGAGTATCGCCTTGTATATATTTAGTTGGTAATTATTAATAGCATTTTTCTTTTGCCTTCGTTTAAAATTATATATATATTTTTTGTTCTCGCAATACTTGGTTAAGCTCGTTTAGTATTAAGTTCATTAGTTAGAATAGTCATATTTAGCATTGTTTGAGATCGCGCTAATAATCTCATATGTCGCAAGTATATGTATGTGCATGCTGAGATAAACCGCCTATAATATTTTGTGATACGTTATAACATGAGTTTTTCTAGACTCTTTATTTCGTTACACTTCTCGAAGCTTCGTGACATTTCGATTCTTCTCTGTATATATATATAAAAACCTCATGTTATAATCCTTATTTTGCGACAAACAACAACAATGTTAAACGACTTTTCGTTGTTAGCTTGCGCGCTCCGACGACGCAGGCAGCCGAAAGCCAACCGCTATGCTAAGACTCGCGTCACGCGCCTATCAGGTGCGGCTCCTTGCGCGAGAGCCCCCTGACTACCAATCGCGCTCGGTGGTCTGGGGTCACCTCGTTTGTTTTAATTTGATTGGCAATCAGCAAAAGACCTGCCCCTTTTCGTAACAGATAAAACGGCCTGCGTCGCCGGAGACTCTTGCTCAATCTTAGTTCACCCGCAAGTATTATTCAAACCGCTAGTGCAACCGCCTTTCGATCCTCGCATTTTCGCTTACGCTTAAACTCTAACTTCGCACGCCGCACTCTTTGCTTTTTGCTTATTGCGATTTCCTCCTGGAAAAAAGACTGTATAAATAATTGAGTTATTGGACATTGTAATAAATTACTATTTGGAACTTCACTGTGCAACAATTGACCATTCCTAGTGCTTGTCCTTCCTGCTCCGCGCTATCTCTATCGCGTCCGCGCTCTCACGAACATTTTCTGGTCCTTCGAGCCGGATCTCGCCGGCAACCGCGATTCGGGAGTGCCTGCAAAAGAGAAGACAACCATGAGTATGGACCAAAGCGCCCTACTGAGCGGTCAACGCGACCTCCACGGCCGCATATCCCGCACAGTGGACAACCTGAAGAAGATGGGCTCAGCCAACATCACTCTCAGCGCCGTCGAAACTCGCATTCGCATCCTCGACGAACTCTGGATGAAATTCGAGGCCCAACACGAGCTTATACAAACTTGCTACAAGGATGGGTACACTGAGAGTGAGTACGCTAAATCCGAATTGATTGATATCGCCGAGAATACCTACGTGCAACAAAGAAGCGTGCTAACCGGATACGCGGAATGCTTCAGGACCGTGCCGCCTTCGTCGCAATTGGTTACGTCGCAAGAACAAAGTAACGAACGTGCTCCAAAGACCTCGTTGCCTCACATAAAGTTACCGCAATTTTCGGGTGCCTATGAAGATTGGCCGTCCTCTTGCGACCTTTTTTTGTCGGTCATCGGGAACAACACAGCCATATCAAACGTCGAGCGATTCCATTATCTTCGGTCATGTGTACAAGGAGCAGCTGAAAAATTAATTCGTTCGTTAAACGTTGTCGGAGATAATTACGACCGCGCATGGGCGATCCTCAGCAAGCATTACGAAAATAAAAAAGAGCTTATACGCTCCAACTTTGCGATGTTTACCGCCGTCGCGAAAATGAAAGGAGAAACCGCAGAAGAACTTAGCCGAATTTTCAACGCCGTCACAACCGCCGTCAACGCTCAGGAGAGTATCGGCAAGCCCATCGAGTCTCACGGGATGGATCTCTTCAACCACCTTGTAGTCGAGCTTTTTGATCCGCGAACGCGTCTCGAGTGGGAGTCCTCCACCTGCGACTCCGTCAATCCGCCGGATCACGAGACACTCACTGACTTTATCACAAAGCGCATTCTGACACTTAACGCCGCGAAACCAAAAACCTCGTTTAAAGTTTCGGAGTCGCCCCGATACGCGAAAACTCACGTCGCGAAACACGGTTCCGATCCACAGTGCGTGCTGTGCAAGGGAAAACACACGTTGATGACTTGCAGCGAATTCAAGGCCAAATCAGCCAATGAGCGAAAATCCTTCGTGGAGACAAACCGATTATGCTTCGATTGTCTCGGTAATCATCTCGTAGCGAAGTGCCAATCCGTAAAGAACTGCTTTATGTGCAAGTCTCGGCATCACACGATGCTGCACGAGGCTTACGCTCTCGCGCCGAAACCCGCAGAAGTCAGCACACACGTCGCGCGTCAAGCTGACGACCGCAAAGCGATCCTTCTCGCTACCGCGCGAGTATCTATTGCCGACCGCCATGGAGATCCTCACGCCGTTCGGGTTCTCATCGATCAGGGATCCGAGGTGTCAATCATCTCAGAACCCCTAGTGCAGCAGCTCCGCCTGCAACGCTCATACTCCACCGTAACGATCTGCGGAATCGGAGGCTCAAAATCGGGATCGATTCGCGGGAAGGTGACCGTGAGCCTCACCTCCAAAACAACCGGAACAGTAATCTCCGTAGTCGCGTTCGTCTTGCCGCGCCTCTCGTTGTATCAGGGCTCGACAACGAAATGCACAACAGTCTGGCCGCACATTCAAGGACTTCCACTGGCCGATCCACAGTTCCTGGCCAATGATCCAGTCGAGTTACTGCTCGGAGCTGAAGTTTGCTCATCGATCTTCGAAGAAGGCATCCGCAAGGGCGGACCTCAAGCTCCGATCGCCCAAAAAACGGTCCTTGGTTAGATC
Organism: Harpagoxenus sublaevis; assembly: GCA_030770355.1. NCBI lineage: Eukaryota > Metazoa > Arthropoda > Insecta > Hymenoptera > Formicidae > Harpagoxenus > Harpagoxenus sublaevis. The sequence goes on along the minus strand of JASTWR010000199.1, from coordinate 188,495 downwards.
ATCTCAGGGGGCTGCGGTGCAACAGCTCTTCACGGACACCGCGGTTCACACCAATGCACAGCAGACCATGAGCTACTCGAGCTTGTGCGCTGCTTCTGGGAGCAGGAAGCCGAACCTTCCACTCCCGCCGCACTTACACCAGAAGAACAGAAATGCGAGGAGATCTTCGTGCGAACCCATGAGCGCACGGCCACGGGGCGGTACGTTGTAAGATTGCCGTTCTCCACAACGCCAACAACTGTCGCCGAAACTCGCAAATCAGCAGAGCGCTTGTTATCGGTCATGGAGCAACGATGCAGTCGAAACCCTCGCTTCGGTGAACTCTATCGAGCGTTCATGAAGGAGTACGAGGACCTGGAACACATGACGGTGGTAAACGCTTCATCAGAGGACAACAAGCGAGGCAAGTGCTACTTGCCCCATCACGGGGTGTTCCGAGAGGCCAGCACCACAACCAAGCTCAGAGTCGTGTTCAATGGGTCACAGCGCACAAAGTCCGGAGAGTCGCTGAACACTCACTTGCTCGTTGGCGAGAACCTTCTGCCATCGCTTTCCGACGTACTATTGCGTTGGCGCCTACACCCCTACGCGATGGTGACAGACATCGAGAAGATGTATCGACAAATCATCATTCACCCCGACGACCGCGTTTTCCTGATAGTGCTCTGGAGACACAACGAAGCTGATCCCGTGCGCGAATATCAGCTAAATACCGTGACGTACGGTCTCGCGTGCGCGCCGCACCAAGCTATTCGAACTCTCCTTCAGCTAGCCGAAGATGAAAAATCGCGATATCCCCGGGGAGTATTCGCGCTGAGAAAACACAGATACGTCGACGACATCGTCACGGGAGCGGACACCCCGTCCGAAGCGATCGAACTACAAACGGAACTTCGCGAGTTGTGCACGGCGGGCGGGTTCCCTCTTCGAAAGTGGGCCGCGAACCGCAAGGAAATTCTTGCGATAATTCCTCAGGAGCACCGGCTCCACCAAGAACCGCACTCGTGGCAAACCGAAAGTCACTCCACCTTGGGCCTGCAGTGGTACCCAAACGAGGATAGTTTCGCGTTCGTGATACACCCGCGCACAATCACTAAGTTCACAAAGTGAAGCGTCCTCGCAGAAACCGCGCGTTTATTCGACCCGCTAGGATGGCTGGCTCCGGTCGTAATCCGCGCAAAAATTCTCATACAGTCGCATGGCTGCGGAAGTTAGATTGTAATGCTCCGCTCCCTCGTGAAGACGCACACCGCTGGGAGCTCTTCTTCAAGGAGCTTCCCACACTCCAAAGCCTCCGCGTAAATCGATGGCTTGGCACCGGCCCCGGCAACCAACAGATTCAACTTCACGGCTTCGCCGACGCGTCCGAACGAGGATACGCCGCTGCTGTGTACCTCCGCATCTCCGCAGACGGCTCCGTAGCCCTGCATTTACTGACGGCCAAGAGCAAGGTGGCACCCGTAAAACAAGTGTCACTGCCGCGCCTCGAACTTTCCGCCGCCGCCTTGCTCACAAATCTCGCGAAACACACGCAAATCACTTTAAGTCTGTTCTCAGCACCGATATATCTCTGGTCAGACTCCAAGGTCGTCCTTCACTGGATCCACGGACATTCCTCACGATGGAAGACCTACGTGGCGAACCGCGTGTCTCACATACAGCTGCAGCTCCCCGACGCTCAGTGGCAACACGTTCCCGGTAAGGACAATCCAGCCGATTGCGCTTCCCGGGGGATTGCTCCGAGTGAGCTCCAGAAGCACCCGCTGTGGTGGACGGGACCGGCCTGGCTACGCAAGGACGCGACCTACTGGCCAACCGAGGATCCCGAGCTGCCAGAGAACGAGCTGCCCGAACGACGAGCTGTAGTGCAAACGGCCACCGAGAAATTCGAGGCCGAACCCGAGATGCTCCTCAGGTTCTCCTCTCTGCACCGGCTCCTGAAAGTCACTGCCTGGTGCTCTCGATGGCGACACTCCGCTGCCCGCACCGCACTCACTCTTCAACCAGACGAGCTGGACGAAGCTCTATTTCGATGGCTTCGCGTAGTGCAAGGATTGCACTACGCTTCCGAAATCACCGCAATCACAACAAACGGCACTGTATCACATCGAAGTTCACTAGCAAACTTAACTCCGTTTCTAGATGATCACGGCGTGCTGAGAGTTGGAGGACGCCTGAAGCACGCACTGCTATCTCACGACGAGAGGCACCCGATGATCGTTCCACCATCTTTGTGGCTCACTCGACTGATCATCGACTCCTGCCACCGCCGGACACTGCACGGGGGAGTGCAGCTCACACTCAGCCTCATCCGCCTCCGATTTTGGGTCCCACGAGGCCGGACCATGGTCAAGCAGACACTGCATCGCTGCATCACTTGCACGCGATGGCGAGCTGCCACTCCGCAACCTACAATGGGAAATCTACCACGAGGAAGAGTCACGTTGACGCATCCGTTCCTCCGGACCGGCTTGGACTACGCTGGCCCCATCCTCGTCCGCACGAGTAAAGGACGAGGGCACAAGGCTCACAAGGCATTTATCGCCGTTTTCGTCTGTCTCTGCACTAAGGCGGTACACCTCGACGTGGTCTCCGATTATACGACGGAGGCATTTCTGGCCGCATTCCGTTGCTTTACGTCACGTCGAGGCCTCTGCGAGGAAATTTATTCGGACTGCGGCACAAACTTCGTCGAGGCTGACCGAGTCCTGCAGGACCTCTTCCGCGCGTCGTCGACTGACGCCCGCCGCATCGCTAACTACGCAACCTTACAGGGTATCAAATGGCATTTTAACCCGCCTGCCGCACCGCACTTCGGAGGACTCTGGGAGGCAGTGGTGAAATCCACGAAACACCACCTTTGACGGGTGATCGGAGAGACCACCCTCACTTTCGAGGAAATGGCCACTTTTCTCGCTCAGGTTGAAGCCTGCCTAAATTCACGACCGCTGCAAGCTCTATCCGACGATCGAGACGACATTTCCGCACTCACACCGGGGCACTTCCTTATCGGGGCTCCTCTCCTGGCCGTGCCTGAGCCGTCACTTGAGGAGAAAGCCGACAGCACGCTCTCCCGGTGGCAACACTTACAAAAAATGCGCGATCACTTTTGGTCACGGTGGTCGCGCGAATATATCCAAGGAATGACAGCCCGACCAAAGTGGCACAAAACTGAGAATGTACCAGACGTCGGAGCCCTATGTCTCATCCGCTCCGAGATCACTCCACCGAGTCGATGGCCACTTGCCCGAATCGTAAGACTGCATCCCGGAGACGACGGCGTCGTTCGAGTCGTGACAGTCCGGACTTCTACGTCAGAGCTTGTGCGACCACTCTGTAAGGTCGTGCTACTTCCTGAGACCAAGGATTCCACCACCGCCTGAAGATACGTGAGACAAACGACACCCTCAATATTCTCTTTCGTTTTTTTAAAAATAGAAGTATCGTTCACTTGGCCCTCTGCCACCGCACATTCACTTTCACTGCACTTACTCACAGTTCATTCACTTAAAATCGAGTCGTCAAATCTCATGAAATACGCGTGATGTTATCCGATCGAGAGCTTCGCGTGCAATCGTAATGCGCAGTCGCGAGGCCCCACGCCGCGGCCCGTACGACCCTCGCGCCGTAGTAACGTGAAGTCATCGATTTATCGACCATCCTTCGATTAGGTGGAAGGGAGTGAACTTCCCATCGACCGCGATGTGTTGGGATCTGGCACAGGATCAAAGAAATATGCGACGGATTATAAGTTCTGAACGACAATATGTATTGATTTGCTCGTTACAAGGAGACTACCACGTTTCGACTAAACGACTCGCGTGTTTGTCCGTACGACCGTGACTCGCGGAATTCTACGAGACGACTTCGTCTTTGAAAACGTAAACACATAGAGCAGTCTCTTACAAACGCGATAGATCTATTGGCCATAGATTACCAGAAGTAATGAATATTTACAACACTTCCCCTTAATCTATGGCAATTAATTCTTATCTATATTCAATCCCAGAGCGTTTATACAAACTTTATGTTTCACATTTGACAAACCTTTGGTCAGCACATCTGCTGGCATTTTTTCAGATGGTACATACTGCACTTCAATGCGGCCGTTCTCAATACATTCTCTAAAGAAGTGGTACCTTACATCGATGTGCTTTGTACGGTTATGATAAACTGGATTTTCTGACAATTTAATGGCGCTTTGATTATTATTGAAGATGATAATCCTTTTTCCCTTTCCTTTTCCCAAAAGATCGGAGATAAGATTTCCTAAGTACAAAGCTTCTTTGTACTTGGCTTCTGTCAGTCCTATATATTCAGCCTCAGTAGAGGATTGAGAAACTAAACTTTGTTTTTTACTTTTCCATGAGATGGGACATTCACCTAATTTGAATATATATCCTGTATAGGACTTTCGGTCAATTCTGTCGCCTGCCAAATCGGCGTCTACCCAACCTAAAAGATCAAAATTCTCATCTTTACACTTTTTAAATTCTAAGCTATAATGAGAACTTCCCTTTGAATAGCGCAACACTCTTTTTGCACAGTTCCAGTGTTGTTCAGTTGGGCAGTTATTGAAGCGACTCAACGCACAAGTTACATATGATATATCTGGCCTAGTATTTATCGCGAGATACATTAAACACCCTATCAAACTCTTATAAGGCATATCTTCAACTATTTCTTTCGTTTCTGATATAATCTCTAAGAAGGACGTTTTAGTTGGACTTTGCACAGGATTACATTCTAACATTCCAAATTTTTTAAGTACAAAATCGACATATTGTTCCTGGTCAAGATGCAAAGTCCCTGCAGTTTTGTCCCTACTTATTCTCATTCCCAGGCATTGATGTGTTTTGCCTAAATCCTTAATTTTAAATTTATCTTCTAGTTGGACAACTAAGTTTTTCATTTCTCTTTCATCATTATAAAGTATATAAAAATCATTTACATACAGGCACAGAACAAGAATAAGATTGCCTTATAATACACAGTGTTCCGTTTTCAAACGTTTAAAGCCAATTTCTAACAATACTTTGTTTACTTTTTTATTCCATGATCTGGATGCCTGTTTCAAACCATAGATTGACTTTTTTAATAAGCATACTTTATTCGACGATTTAGCATCTTCAATGCCTTCTGGGAGTGACATATATACTACCTCCTCAAGTTCCCCATGTAAGAAGGCAGTAGTTACGTCAAGATGATTTATTCCTAAATTAAACTGAACGGCTATTGTAAAAAGAATTCTGATAGTAGACCGCCTAACCACAGGTGAGAAAGTCTCAAAATAGTCAACACCATGACGCTGATTGTAGCCCTTGGCTACCAGTCTGGCTTTGTAACGTACACTTCCGTCAATTGCACGCTTAACTTTAAACACCCACTTGCATCCAACTATTTTGTCATTCACCGGTGGCTCCACTAATTCCCAGACTCCATTTTCTTGCATCGAGGTCAGCTCTTCCTTCATGGCCATTTTCCATTTTTCCTTGTCCGCCCTCTGCATTGCTTCCTTCACACTGCTCGGATCATCCATGTAATGGCCGCATACGTCACGTAATCAGGGTATTGTTTAGTTCTGGTCCGCATCCGCCTCGGGTATCTTCCTTCCGATTGAAGTTCCTGGTCGATTTCTTCCTCGCTGGCGCTCTCGATTTCTATCAGGCTGTCATCCAATTCTTGGGCATCTTCCCACTGTTCCATTATTTGTGGATGTTCATCTTCGTCGCCATTCGTTTCCGCTCCTATGGCATCCGAAACAACGACCGTTTCTTCTGCACCCAGTTCCTTGATGCCCTGCTTATTGGATTCTTCCTCAACGCTATCAGTATCTAGAGCTTTTTGAGTTTTATTTTTTATGAAATCTTCCAAAAAGATTACGTCTCTTGCTCTGATGGCTCCTTTGGTCTCTCGGGATCAATAAGCCTGTAGCCCTCTTCACAATGTCCAACGAATATGTGTTTTTTGCCCTTTGGATCCCATTTTGTGCGCAGCTGATCAGGGATATGTACATAGGCGGGACATCCGAATACCTTTAAATGGCTAAGGTTTATCTTCTTGCCAGACCATTTTTCCTCAGGAACCACCTGCGTTATTGCTCTGTGAGGCGCTCTATTCTTGAGATACACGGCTGTTTCACATGCTTCCGCCCACATCTTCTTTCCTAGACCGGAATCCATAAGCATGCTTCTTGCCATTTCGCAGATTGATCTGTTCGTCCGTTCTGCAATCCCGTTCTGCTGCGGGGTATACGGCACCGTCAGCTGGTGAGCAATACCATTTTCTTTTAGAAAAGATTCTAATTTCTTATTTGTGTATTCAGTTCCATTGTCAGAGCGTATTGCCTTAATTCTTAAGTCAGTCTCATTTTCTACTTTAGATTTGAATAATTTGAACTTTTCAAATACCTGATCCTTGGATGCTAAGAAATAAGCGAATATTTTCCTTGTATAGTCATCCACAAAAATGAGCATGTACCTTGCCCCTCCTGCCGATGCCTCAGACATCAGGCCGCAGACATCAGTATGAATAAGTTTCAGTTTTTGAGACGTTTTTCCCTCACTAGCCTTTGCGAACGGAAGGCGATGCTGCTTCCCCTGAATACATGACACACATGGTTTATAGGGTTTGTTTCCATAAAAAATACCTTCTACCATGCCGTTCTTCAGCAGATCCATCCTTTTTTGGCTCAAATGTCCAAGCCTTTTATGCCATAGTTCTCTCGAGCCCTTTTTAGCAGCAGAAGCTAATGCAACATCCTTGGGTACAGCTTCGACACGATCCAGTCTGTATATACCACCCTCTTCCGATGCTGTGAGCACAGCTTCTTCTTGTACGCTGCATTCCGCCTCCACAAACAACTGACAACCTGCAGAACTAAACAACACACACAGACCCTTGTGCACTGCTTTGGAAACCGACAATAAATTTGCAGCTAGTTTCGGTACGTAAGTAACATCTGAAATCACTCTAAGATCCCTAGCATTTACATTTATGACCGCATTCCCTTTCCCAGCGCTTGACAGTTTTTGATCATTGGCACAAGTAACATCTAATACCTTGCTTCTACCATCTTGCATGTTGTGTAACCAGTCTTTTCTCGAGGTCATGTGGGACGATGCACCAGAGTCTATATACCACACGTCTGGATTGAAGACTCGCGATGATCCCAGAGCTGTTAGGAGAGTCCATTCCTTAGCTTTTTTCTCATTACTTCCCTTGGCACTGGGTTGTTCCTTGGATTTCTCCTGCTGTTTCTTTAATTCAGGACATTCATTCTTGAAGTGTCCTTTATTTCCACATCCGTAACACTTGAATCTTTCTTTAGGGTTCTTCTTGGCCGTTTTCTTGCCTTTGACATAAAGAGCTGATTCCTCCGAAGTCGCTTCCTGCAGACTATTTTTCATGTCTTCCTGCAGCAGCTTTCTCCGTACCATTTCGGATGTTATTTCTGTGCCGGAATTTTCCAGAGCCATTCTCATTGGTTTATATTCTGCTGGGAGACCTCGCAGCATGACTACTGCAATCAGATCGTCATCTAAAGCTTTGTTAATGTCTGCCAGTTTCTGTGCTGTTGACATAATCGCAGTAATGTAGCTCTGCATGTTACTGTGTTTCTCAAGCTTCTGATCCAGCAGATAATCAATCAGCCCTATCCTTCGATTGACACCTTTGTCTTCAAATACTTTTGCCAGCTCGTCCCAGGCTTCCTTCGCCTTGCGAGCATTCATGACGAATGGGTAGAGGTGAGGCTCGACACTTAGGCAGATCGTGGTTAGGGCGTCCGCATCCTTCTCCGAATCAACCGCCCCTGCACCATACGCCTCTCCAGTCACGTAGCTCCAAACCTTTTCACGCATTAATGTCATTTTCATGGAAAATTTCCAAGTATTATAATCTTCCGATCCCTTCAATTTATTTATGCTCGGCAAGACTACGCTCCGAGCCGGTGTAACTTGCGGCGCTGTATTTGGCATATTTCCTTATATATGCTATCCTACAGGCGACAGTCTTTTATCACTCCGCAGCTTCTATAATAAATTCACCGGGACCACGCGGTTAGTCTTTTCTCACAGGTAATCCGTCTTTCACTCACTCACATTCAGCCAAAATCACTTTCTACAGTGTCCACAGATTTTCCAGTGTCTCTGGGCCCATAACCTGTTGGGATCTGGTACAGGATCAAAGAAATATGCGACGGATTATAAGTTCTGAACGACAATATGTATTGATTTGCTCGTTACAAGGAGACTACCACGTTTCGATTAAACGACTCGCGTGTTTGTCCGTACGACCGTGACTCGCGGAATTCTACGAGACGACTTCGTCTTTGAAAACGTAAACACATAGAGCAGTCTCTTACAAACGCGATAGATCTATTGGCCATAGATTACCAAAAGTAATGAATATTTACAACACGATGTTTCGTCATATGATGACGAGGCGGGCGGGAATGTTTGAGATCGCGCTAATAATCTCATATGTCGCAAGTATATGTTTGTGCATGCTGAGATAAACCGCCTATAATATTTTGTGTACGTTATAACATGAGTTTTTCTAGACTCTTTATTTCGTTACACTTCTCGAAGCTTTGTGACATTTCGATTCTTCTCTGTATATATATAAAAACCTCATGTTATAATCCTTATTTTGCGACAAACAACAACAATGGTAAACGACTTTTCGGTGTTATCGTTGTTTCGTTGTTATCAGGTGCGGCTCCTTGCGCGAGAGCCCCCTGACTACCAATCGCGCTCGGTGGTCTGGGGTCACCTCGTTTGTTTTAATTTGATTGGCAATCAGCAAAAGACCTGCCCCTTTTCGTAACAGATAAAACGGCCTGCGTCGCCGGAGACTCTTGCTCGATCTTAGTTCACCCGCAAGTATTATTCAAACCGCTAGTGCAACCGCCTTTTGATCCTCGCATTTTCGCTCACGCTTAAACTCTAACTTCGCACGCCGCACTCTTTGCTTTTTGCTTATTGCGATTTCCTCCTGGAAAAAAGACTGTATAAATAATTGAGTTATTGGACATTGTAATAAATTACTATTTGGAACTTCACTGTGCAACAATTTACCATTCCTAGTGCTTGTCCTTCCTGCTCCGCGCTATCTCTATCGCGTCCGCGCTCTCGCGAACAAGCATTGTTTACGTGTATTAACGCGAGACGTTGGTGGATCGCGATCGGTATAATTTCGCGAATTTATGCGACTCACCAATTGGTGCTGCCATCGTTTATCCACCGACGGCAGCAATCACCCCCCAAAAGGGGAACAAATACTCGCTCGCGGCTTACGTTACAGAACCGCGAGCTCACTCATCGCCAAAAGGTCTACAGTCGCGCATCAAGAGTTTCGGGCCGCCCGACCGGGCTCTCCCCCATCTTGGAGACCGATCTCTCGCTTTCTGCTCGCTTGTGCCTGCTTGTGCTCTATCCTGCGAATTTCTATCTTGCTGCACCGGTGTGAATGCTGCATGCCGGAATAGACGGAACAAGGTCCAGCGGCCACTAGACAGGACGGGGATCGGCGGACTCACCAAGGAGACGAAGGGCAACCGAACGGTGAGTCGCTTTCGCTTTCGCTTGCATGCGCATCTTCGTTTTTCTCGCTTTATCGCAACTTAGTCGCGAGGGGATTATAATTACCCCCCTCTGGTCCTTCGAGCAACCTGTAGTACATCTCGCCTCCGGGGATAGTAGATACCCCCCCCCCCCGCTCATATATATTCTTTTTTTATAATTGGCGCAATTTACAGATATCATTTCTTTTTTTTTTTATAGATAATCACTTGGATTGAATAAAAGGTAACATAATTTTGTGATGTGTCTCACTTGGGTTGTAATATTTTTTTAAAATAAAGGTATTACTTGGATTTTTTCGAGGTACAAAGATAACTACGTGTATCACTTTTTGCTTAGGTTTTTTCGAGGTACAAATATATTACTTCGATTTTTTCGAGGTACACCACGCGCGCTTGGCGTCTTTTTTTACCTTTTTGAAAAAGGTAATTTTGTACGAATATCATGCGTTTTTGTAATATTACGCATCTTATATGAACAGTATATCTTATAAACAGTCTGTACAAGATGTGAAGCTGAAGGTGTTACAGACAACTATATTTCTACGAAAACATCAATTTAATATTTTGCTTAGTTTTTTAGAAATAAGAATCTATAATCCTTTTAGTTTTACATCCTGTATATATTTTATGACATAAGATATAATCGCAATGTAGCGTGATTAATGCTAATGCTAAAGTGGTAAAATCCCACCACCACCCCCTCTCCGTCTTTTATAATTGAAATGTAGTCATTGATATGTATATTAATAAAAAATGAGAGACATATGTTTAATGCCTCATAGAAAATACATACCATTTTAGTTTTTTCGAGATTCCAGTAAAACTGCAGATCAGATTTCGCTTTATTTATGCATAGTAGCACAAAAAAATTATGTGATATCATATTCATCATATTTTACAAGTTATAATGGATATGTGAGGGGATCAAATATATATTTGATTCCCTCTATCACATATCCATTATAATTTGTAAAATATGATGAATATGTAATAAAGAGTAAAGAAATATGATTGTTCTTATTTGTTGAACTAATCGCACTGCAAATGGTTATAATTCACATTGAAATGTATATTTTTAACAATTTTGTGATAGTACAATTATTTCAACAAACAATTAAGGAAGGAAATAGAAAACACTATACGCATTTAATATAATAAATATTTATACAGTTTTATTTGTTTTATATTATTAAGAAAATGTACCCATCAAAAGTTGTCATTCTACAAACGGTCGATTTCCTGTCGCAATGACTAAATTATGTTGCGGCGCACTCTTTCGATCTGTACGTTGCGTTGTATTCACCGCATATCGAAACTGTCATTAAATGATGAAAGCTATTTATTGACGTTGTACAAACCTTGAAAAAACATTATAGGACTTTAAATAATCAAAATAGATATTTAGTCACATTCTGTTGATTTTTTCTCTTTTACATTTAGATATTTTAATTTACATAAAAGTCCTGAACCATCTTTGTTCTATAATGCTTAATACAGCAGTAATTATTGAGTAGTCAAATTTAGCACCGGGCGTTAATGAGCGTACGCCTGCCTAAAGGAAGGCATTGATTGGATTGACTTTACTCAACACAACTCTACTGCTGTATTAAGTATATTATAGAATAAAGATAGTTCCAAGATTTTTTACAAAAAATAGCGCTGTGCAATTAATGGGCGCTCTTTAAGAAACACTCCGCATAAGAATTAAAAGCCAGAATATATTTAAAAAAAGAAAAAAATGTTTATTAATTAAATAAGAAAAATATCTTTACCATATTCTATGAAGTTAAATTTAAGACTGCAATATTATATGAATTACATATTAGCCAATGTAAATTTCTTATCTTTCACAAATGGCGACAAAAATTTATACATATGTGCTGACTTCATATATTTTACTTCTCTCAATCAATTCCAATATCTTATTTCACACTTCTTGCGGTAGACTTTGCAACTTGTTAGTATCCGTAATTTTTTCTCTGTGAAATTTAATAAAAGTTGCCGAATGTGTTTCTAAAAATTTTGCATTACACGAAAACGCAAGCTGTATAAGTTCCACAGCATTTTCAATCGTAATATAGCGTAGCAAACAGTGTTCAAACGTTAATTTTAAAGCTAGTACATCATACTTATCAGTTGCTGTTAATAAATGTTCAAGATTGCAATAATTTTGTTCTATTGAACCAGTTACAATATCAGGGTGATTCAAAACAACCTTTTACCGTTGAAAGTACAGATTCGTGACAAAATTCTGAGACGACTTTTCCTCTTGCAAAATTTTGTCCGAAGCTTACTTTCTGTGTTATAATGCAAAATACTTACCCTATCGCTGGCCGAGTACAAGAGGTAGACAGGAGCGGCGCGACTCACCATTAGACGCGGGCGCTTACGTCGGGTGCCCGCTGCGCGATCAGTCGATCAATCAATGGATCGAGCTGCGTCCCAATATTTACTGCCAGCACAAAAAATCTACAGTTCACATTATGCATAGATTTTCAGAACTGGCAATAACATTGGATAACGATAACCACAATGATACACGCACACACATGCAAGCACGTTCACTCACTCGGGTTACTGTTTTCTTTCACAAACTTCACTTAAATACACTTAACTTTACACTTTTTACTCATATACTTAAAAATGTGCAATTATTATTAACAATACACAATGAGTCGCTTACCATGTTTACGCAAGCGTTACTTCTGTAGTAAGTTACTGAAATTATCGTTTACGATAATCCACTCCGCGTAAACGGAGGTCTCTGCATAATTCCCTCCGCATAAACGGGAGTCTAGCAGAATTATCGTAAATTACTACAGAAGTAATGCTCGCGTGAACGTGGTAACTGTCAACTCGCTGTGTTTACTGTTTACAACAAGATGCACTGTTATCCTTTGAGTGTAGAAAGGTGTTGAGGTGCGCGCCATCTCTAGGTTACCGACGCGTATCTTTCCGGGAAACCGATCCACGATACACTCGGTTCGCTAATATCAGACTAGCACTGCACTACGTTACACTGTCGAGTGTAAACGTCCAATTGCATGGTTAATGCCTCAGAATTTTAAACACGGAATTTGCGCTTTTTACTTTGTTTTCGGAAAAAATATTGTTGCAAATTCTCTGAGAGATGTTTCTTGTAATAAAATATTTGGTTGCCCTAAAAAGGGCAGATTTGTTATCTTTATAATAAATGTTCGAAGTGGCCACCGTTTATCTCTATGCAAGCTCTCCTGCGTCTCAATAGGTTTCTTGGAATCTTCTCCATAATGTCGTCTTCGATAGTCCAAATGGCATTGTGGAGCTTGTCATTTAATTCTTCCACGTTCTCGGGAAGCTTTTTGTGGATCATTTTCTTGCAGTATCCCCACAGGAAAAAATCTAATGGATTGAGGTCCGGAGATCTTGCGGGCTATCGGTTTCGCGCATCGCGTGGTGCGCGGGTGTCGCGTGGCGCGTGGCGCGTGGGATGATTTGTCGAGGGGGCGCGGGAGGGGATATCGACCCCCCGCGAAGATCGTATAAATAGGATGAAACAATCAATTCCTGCGTCAATAATCCCTCGATTATTAGAAGAGCCAAGAGGACGAGACATGGCAGCATACACAAGCGAAGAATACTACGATATGCTGATGGCACTCGGAGAGTGCCACGGTCAGGTTGCCGTTGCTGCTAGACGATACGCCGAGATGTACCCCAACCGAGGAAGACATCCGTCGGCCCCCGTTATACTTGCGGCGGCTCAAAGATTGCACGAGACCGGCAGCGTCTTACCGGAAAAAAAAGACACCGGTAGAAATCGCGATGCGAGAAATGTGCGGAATGTCGAGACAATCCTTCGTGCTGTCGAGGAAGAACCCCAAAAAAGTATTTGTGTTATTGCTCGAGAGCACGGATTGTCTTATTCCACTGTCCAGAGAACTCTGAAGGAAGAGAAATTGCACGCCTATCACTACACCTGCGTGCAGGACTTACGAGACGAAGACTATGAAAATGGAAGAATATTCTGTGAAGATTTTCTAACGAGAGTAGATGAGGATCCGGAATTTTCTTTTCGTGTAATATTCAGCGATGAATCGCTATTTACACGGGAAGGAATTTTCAACTCGCACAATATGCATGTGTGGAACGACGAGAATCCTACCGTCACTCGAGTTAGAAATTTTCAAGTTCGCTGGAAAACAAATGTCTGGGCTGGGATAATGGGCACGAAAATCCTAGGCCCAGTTATCCTTCCTGACATCTTAAATGGCGCATCGTACTTGCAATTTTTGGAAGACAATTTGCCAGAATTTTTAGAAGACATACCACTGGCGGACAGAGGAAGAATAATATTTCAACAAGATGGTGCTGGTCCACACAACGCAAGAGTGGTCACAGAATATTTGAATCGGCAATTTCCCGGGCGTTGGAAGGGCCGATACGGCCCGATACGTTGGCCCGCAAGATCTCCGGACCTCAATCCATTAGATTTCTTCCTGTGGGGATACTGCAAGGAAATGATCTACAAAATGCTTCCCGAGAACGTGGAAGAATTAAATGACAAGCTCCACAATGCCATTTGGACTATCGAAGACGACATTATGGAGAAGATTCCAAGAAACCTATTGAGACGCATGAGAGCTTGCATCGAGATGAACGGTGGCCACTTCGAACATTTATTATAAAGATAACAAATCTGCCCTTTTTAGGGCAACCAAATATTTTATTACGAGAAACATCTCTCAGAGAATTTGCAACAATATTTTTTCCGGAAACGAAGTAAAAAGCGCAAATTCCGTGTTTAAAATTCTGAGGCATTAACCATGCAATCGGACGTTTACACTCAACAGTGTAACGTAGTGCAGTGCTAGTCTGATAGTAGCGAACCGAGTGTATCGTGGATCGGTTTCCCGGAAAGATACGCGTCGGTAACCTAGAGATGGCGCGCACCTCTACACCTTTCTACACTTAAAAGATAACAGTGCATCTTGTTGTAAACAGTAAACACAGCGAGTTGACAGTTACCACGTTCACGCGAGCATTACTTCTGTAGTAATTTACGATAATTCTGCTAGACTCCCGTTTACGCAGAGTGAATTATGCAGAGACCTCCGTTTACGCGGAGTGGATTATTGTAAATAATAATTTCAGTAACTTACTACAGAAGTAACACTTGCGTAAACATGGTAAGCGACTCATAGTGTATTGTTAATAATAATTGCACATTTTTAAGTATGTGAGTAAAAAGTGTAAAGTTAAGTGTATTGTGACGTGACATTGTCGGGTCCACCGCCCAGACGGTAGCTCGGCCGAGGGGAAGGTCGGGGATGGCGCCTCGACCGGAGTACGGGAGGGTTATTCGCGACTTAATTAATTTGCGAGCGAGCTTTGTAGATACGACAGGTGGTGCCGGAGCGGATGATCCACGGAGGACCGGTGTAACGACGTATTTCGCAACGAGGGAGAGAAGGAAGCTTGGGGAACGCTGAGCGGAATGGCTGGCTGACGGGCGAGTCACTTGGGCCTACCGCCGCGGAGACGCGCAGAATGCCTCGCACATTGCACCCCAGGCCGTACCGTCACACAAGGAAGGGCGCGACACCGCGACTGCAGCGCGGGTAAGCGACCCGGACGCCTCCCCGACGATATCAAGGACACCGAGCAGCATAGCCATGGCCTGGCCAGCCGGGCTAAAGCTGAGAAGGGCCCACACCTGATGGCAGCCGATTCAAAGAATCGCGGGCAGTCAGAAAGCACTAGAAGCGGCGCCGCGAACACGGGGCGCGCGCGACGGATCGGCGGGACGATACACCGCGAGCTTGGAGCGCATGCGCGGGGGCCCAACGTGATCTCGCCGGGCCGGCCGCTCTTCACTGTCGAGCGAGCGCTTATCGAGGAGCCATCCCCAGAACGCAGCCCCAAAAGAGCGAATCGGCCAAGCAGCGAGGCAACAGCGAAAAAACTTGTAAGATCTCCACTCCGGTGCTACCGTATTACCGTTGGCTCGATCTCGGCCATGGCATTAGACCATTATTAGTAACCATTACCGATTTGGGTAATACTGAAGGAGACGGGCCTCCTCACCGATTTCGACGAAATTAGGCTTAATCGATTCGTTTTCGCTCAAAACGAAAGAATCTGGCAGAAAAAAGCGTCGCCCCGCCCCGCGAAGCGAAATATTAACTGTTAAAGTTGACGACTATCAGGTTAGGAAACCTGTTATACCGACGCGATGTAGCGACTGTGACCATGCCCCGCGCTCCCCGCGGCTACATACGCATGTTCCGTAGGCACACAGAAAAGGACAGAATAGGTCACGTGACACCTATCTGATTGGTATATATCTGTAGCTGAAATAATTTGTGACGCGCTTTAAAAGTACTTAATTGTTTAAAGCGCGTCACTAACCAATTTCAAATGTTACTAACCTACATAGGTTAGTGACACGCTTTAAACAATTAAGTACTTTTAAAGCGCGTCACAAATTATTTCAGCTACAGATATTAAACTTCCAAGTTAACGAAACAGAAATAATTTGTTAAAGCAGAGAATAGTTGGTATATGAAAAGTACATATTTATATGTACAATGAATAGTTGGAATATAAATATATACTTTTCATATACCAACTATTCTCTGCTTTAACAAATTATTTCTGTTTCGCTAACTTCGACGCTTAATATCTGTAGCTGAAATAATTTGTTAAAGCAGAGAATAGTTGGTATATGAAAAGTACATATTTATATACCAACTATTCATCGTACATATAAATATGTACTTTTCATATACAAACTATTCTCTGCTTTAACAAATTATTTGTTAAATAATTTGTTAAAGCAGAGAATAGTTGATATATGAAAAGTACATATTTATATTTATGCATTATAAGTATGCATAATTGCATACGTTTCAAATTCGCGCACTTTTGCATGCGCGAACGCCCACTAAGCATGCGCATGTAGTCGCGGAGCATGTACGTAGTCGCTACATCGCGTCGGTATGACAGGTTTCTTAACCTGATAGTCGTCAACTTTAACAGTTAATATCTCGCTTCGCGGGGCAGAGCGACGCTTTTTTCTGCCAGATTCTTTCGTTTTGAGCGAAAACGAATCGATTAAGCCTAATTTCATCGAAATCGGTGAGGAGGCCCGTCTCCTTCAGTATTACCCCGATTTGAATACCGTTTTACTGATACCGACTTCCGTCGGAAATAACTTTGTGCTCGCGAGCCCGGCCGAGATCGTGCCTGGAAAGTATATTATGAAGCCCTCCCCGGAAACTCTTGCGCGGCCGACAGTCATTCCGTGTTTCTCGTGTCGAAATCATGTTTTACCGTATCGCGTCCATTGTGTCGAGACTATCGTTGTCTTGCGTATATTGCGTCGATTACCGCTGAGTGTCTGTTTCTTGTGTCGAGATAGTAATGAGCGTACCGCGTTTAGTGTGTCGGGACTACCGGTATTTCGCGTTTAGTGTGTTAAAGACGCGATTAGCATCGCGTATCGTTGTCGCGCCCGTTCGGGGAAAATTCCACGGGCGAGCAGTGCGGTAACGCTCCCCGTGAGATATTGCGCCGCGCTATCGCGCGCGCGTGGATTTGTGTGCGTACTCGAAAGGAGTCCCGCGGATACATTGTGTCGCCGGTGCATGCAAGTATCGTCGCGGTCTTTCGCCGGGGAAAGTGGTACGGGCGTATCACATTGTTGCCGTATAGAGATCATTTCGCGTCTACCGATTAGTTGACCGCGTGCGTGTGTCGCAGCTATCATTTCGCGTATGTCGATTAGCTACCGTGTAAAGTGTCGTCCGTTGGATTTGCGTTGGACAAATGTCGTTTCGTGTCTGCCGGTTAATTGCCGTATCCATTGTCGTTTAGCGTACGCCGCGAGCGGGGCGGCCGAGTGTGTGTGTGAATCTAAGTGCGTGTGTGATAATTTGCGTGGCGGCAATTCGCGTACCGCGGGCATGCTTCTCGCGTAAGAGAACTTGTAGAGCATGAGACTCGCGTTTAACTCGTGTGAATGAGATGCGTGGCTGAGTCGTGTGTATGAGATTCGCGTTCCGCGAGTAGTACGGTATCTTCGCGATTGCGAGTAAGGTGACGTGCTTTCGAGACGTTACTTCAAGCGGTGGTCGCCGGCGAGGCGGTCCGACTTCGCTTCACATTATTATCCTTTTGAAATATATGATTATTTATTATCTAATTTTGTGTTGATTGCGCTGCGCTCCTTCTCCTACTCTCCTCACAACGAATAACGGAACCGACGCCCTGAGCTTGCGTTCGGGCTGTAGATGTTCATGTATTGAGTTGACGAAACGTGGTGCGCATAATCGCACCTGGCGCCCATACGGAACGTTTAGCGAAAAGAATCTGTTACCGTAGATACCTCGAAGTAAGTCTATCGCGGATACCTCAGAGCTACCGTCTGTCATTTAGTGAATTTGCGGCAGCGCCCCTTCGGCTAGCGAGACCGAAGGAAAACGGGTCGCAGTATTTAAGTGAAGTTTGTGAAAGAAAACAGTAACCCGAGTGAGTGAACGTGCTTGCATGTGTGTGCGTGTATCATTGTGGTTATCGTTATCAAATGTTATTGCCAGTTTTGAAAATCTATGCATAATGCGAACTGTAGATTTTCTGTGCTGGCAGTAAATATTGGGACGCAGCTCGATCCATTGATTGATCGACTGATCGCGCAGCGGGCACCCGACGTAAGCGCCCGCGTCTAATGGTGAGTCGCGCCGCTCCTGTCTACTTCGAGAGGCCTGCACTTGGACACGGTACATTTGGATACAGTTTATTTGGACACGGTCATTTGGACACGATCTATTGGACACCGTTCGTTTGAACACCGTTCATTTGGACACCGTTTATATGGACACCGTTCATTTGGACACGAAAATACGCGACCTGTGCACTTGGACACGAGAATGCGCGAAATGTTCACTTGGACACGAAAATGCGCGGCCTGTGCAGTTGGACACGAGAATACGCGACTTGTGCACTTGGACACGAAAATAAACGACCTGTGCACTTGGACACGAGAATACGCGACCTGTTCACTTGGACACGAAAATGCGCGACCTGTTCACTTGGACACGAAAATGCGCGGCCTCTGCAGTTGGACACGAAAATGCGCGACCTGTTCACTTGGACACGAAAAGGCGAAATAACTTTCGATGATAAATATGTCGCAGCCACATGGTGTACACACACACACACACACACACACACACACGCGGGGGGGGGTGCAAGGGGGGCCTTCGGCCCCCCTCCCGCCCCCCTCCGCCGGTAGGCAGGGTGGACCTCGCTTTACAATTTAGCATAGGTTAGTGACGCGCTTTACAAGTATGTGCTTTGTATGTGCTTCAACTTACAGCGCATACTTATAAAGCGCGTCACTAACCTATGCTAAGTTATAAAGCAAGATCCACCCTGCCTATCGGCGGAGGGGGTGCGGGAGGGGGGGCCGAAGGCCCCCTTGCACTCCCCCGCGTGTGTGTGTGTGTGTGTGTGTGTACACCATGTGGCTGCGACATATTTATCATCAAAAGTTATTTCGCATTTTCGTGTCCAAGTGAACAGGTCGCGCATTTTCGTGTCCAAGTGAACAGGTCGCGTATTCTCGTGTCCAAGTGCACAGGTCGTTCATTTTCGTGTCCAACTGCACAGGCCGCGTATTTTCGTGTCCAAGTGAACAGGTCGCGCATTTTCGTGTCCAAGTGAACAGGTCGCGTATTCTCGTGTCCAAGTGCACAGGTCGTTCATTTTCGTGTCCAAGTGCACAAGTCGCGTATTCTCGTGTCCAAATGAACGGTGTCCATATAAACGGTGTCCAAATGAACGGTGTCCAAATGATCGTTTCCAATTGAACGGTGACCAAATGTACCGTGTCCAAGTGCACCTCTCCCTCTACTTCTTGTACTCGGCCAGCGATAGGGTAAGTATTTTGCATTATAACACAGAAACTAAGCTTTGGACAAAATTTTGCAAGAGGAAAAGTCGTCTCAGAATTTTGTCACGAATCTGTGCTTTCAACGGTAAAAGGTTGTTTTGAATCACCCTGTATACTAAAATCTGTTTAAAAATATGTAACTCATTATTCGTTGTTAATTCTTTTGTCATATTTATTTTTTTCTTATCTGTAAGGCTTAAACAGATATACATAAAGTAACTACTGTTAGCATTGCACAATAATTTTTTTGATATAACATATTGTTTTTCTCCTACCATAAATTTGATTAATTCTTCATCTTTACACTCATTCAAGGTCGTCTTTAAAACGTGTCACGTTTTTTAAAAATTCTGTTGAAGATGCGGTAATAAATTCATACATATAGTTTTATTTAGCAGATTATAAAAAATTTCAAACTTGCAATTTACTATAAGTGTATCTTCCTGATCAAACGAAAACTTCTCTGCCGAGAACTCAGTTAACACTTAACAATGTCATATTCGACATACGACCCGAAATGAATCCTTCTGACAAAAATCTTGCAGGTGATAGCATTACAGTAGTGGCACATGAACCTCCAAATGCGTTATTAGTAAGTATATATAATTTTATTGTTTTTATCTGATTATCTTGACGTAAAGCATTCATTAGAATCGCATTGACCTATTTCTGGAAACGACGGAAACGTTACCGTATCCATGATCGTAGAAAAACGCATAAATTGATTAATTTTCCATGTATGGTCAAGTATAGTCTATTCAATACGTGTCTGAAAATAGCTCTTAGTATATGCAGGTAAAAATGGTGAAGATACTGTCCGCTCCTCTTCCGGGCTATTCTCAATAGAGGTATTCTCAACTTCTTTCTCAGAAATCTAAAAATAATTAATTAATTTATAAATGATGAAAAGCACCAACATATCAAAATGTCTTAAAAGTTTCTATGCTTTTTAATAAAATGGATTAAATTTTAATCAAATATCCTAACATGTAATAAGACATAGCTAAAAAGCTCCCCTTACTCTTTTACTGGGCATATTCCGAAAAGTATTGACGGTACTGAAAATCCATATACTATACGTAATAATGTAAATTATAATGTAAATTATGGATTTTAATACATTTTTCGGAACACACGCTTCATATGCTGCCTAAAATATGCTAGCAAAATGATAAACTAACGAATAGATTCGATGAATGATATATCATAAATTTCTTTCATTATGTAGGATACATTACATTCTCGCTTTACTTGACAGGTCCAATATTACATTTGGACAATATTAATATTGTTTAGGAATAAATTTCTTCCACCCGGTTATAGAGTTCCAAGTTTCATAGTTCACACTTTGCCCTATCCCTTATTTTCGAATTATTTTCTTCCAAAGCGATAATATAGTTTCATTTCGAATCAAGCGCATAAACTAGATTAACAAGAGATACCAAATTAACCAAAAAGATCATATTTGTTTTATCTTTAAAACGAATCTCTAGACTTCGAAATAATTTGTTATCAAATTTAACTCAAATTTGTGTGGCCAATTTATAAAATTTTTGTGA
Source organism: Harpagoxenus sublaevis (assembly GCA_030770355.1). Lineage (NCBI taxonomy): Eukaryota > Metazoa > Arthropoda > Insecta > Hymenoptera > Formicidae > Harpagoxenus > Harpagoxenus sublaevis. The sequence continues at coordinate 167,416 of JASTWR010000199.1, read as the reverse complement.
AGCATTTTCTTTCATCGTCAGATGATTGAGCCATATCTCTCTGTACATGATTCGCTCAACATCACATGTCTCTGAATCTGAATTAAAAATAAAGGTAAATAAAGTATTAGAAAACTAAACAACAAAATATAAGTTTATTTATTTTTTTTACTCACATTATAATTTACCTTGCTGTTAGATATTAAGAGAGGATGTGTACCATTGGAAGTTTTACCGGGTTTTAGCCAATACAATGCAGGAGAATTTGGACTTGTTTCATATTGTTTGTACAAGCTTTAACCAAGCCTAATCGTAAAGAGTGCTATAAAGAAAGACAACACACCACAGAATAAATTTCAACTCTCAGTTTCCAGGAAGAAGAATATAATTTCATATTAGACATAATAGTTTTGTATATGAGAAAAACAGTTCCCAGTTTTAATATAACATAGTTAGAGTTTAAGAAAATTATTACCTTGTTTATTGATATTAGTTTTAATAAGTTATATGCAGTTAAGCTTGAGATTAATAATTCAGAAATCTAAGAATAATCTAAGAATATTTTATTAGAGATTTATATGAAGGAAAAATCAGCTGATGCTTGACCTTGAGTTGTTTATCTTATAATAATTAATTAGATTCAATCTTTTCACTTTCTTAGAATCGAGAAAAACTAGTATTTTTTAAATTAGGTTTGAGTATTTATTTATCCATAAATATCAAGAAATTTCATATTAAGCATTAGATAATGATCTTCCTATCAGTAATAATTCTTAGAACTACACATCAAAATATATTCATTAACAAATTCAAGACATTTAGGATATTATTTCTGAATATCTATGTTTTACATCCTTGTAAGAAAATGGTTATATAGGCAAATATCATAATTACTTAAATAATCTTTAAGTGTTTAGTTAAATCATTATTGAGATATATATTAATAAAACTGTATGCAAGATTCATTTAATATGACTAAAGATATCAAGGTTTTCAAGCAATCTGTTAAGATTCGATAGAGAGAGTAATCTTTTTGGAAGTTGGTAAATATACCTGTTATTGTGTGTGATTGCAAAGGTGGTACAGTATACAAAACGCAGTTTATTATAATTCAGCAGAGTATAATACACACAGAATATATATGCGGTGTACAGAGGTATAACGCGCAAAGAGAGTTCGATTACCACACTAACGAGAAACGCGGGAAAAGTAAAAGTAACTCCATAAAACTAGAAGGTCTGCAAGAGAGTAAAAGTAGTGAGGGCGCGAGAGAGCACTTACATAGAAACTAACTAACCAAAAATAAACTCTACAACCTGAGAATACATAAACGCATATAGAGAGTAAACTACTAACATTTGGTTGCTAGTCTCAACACGCCCCTTCAAACAAATGTTGACATAAACATTACAGAAGATGTCTCTAATTATTCAAGCTTATGTTCTTTGGTAACACTAAGGATTGACATCAAACCGACTCGATTACGGAGCGTAGCAAATTGCACACTTGACTTAAAACACTTTGTCAGTAAATCGGCTAATTGATGATTAGTGTCCACATAACGTATACAAAGTTCACCAGACTCGTGTGCTTCACGAATAGAATGATAACGAACGTTAACATGCTTTGTACGTCGATGAAACATATGATTTTCAGTTAAAGCAATTGCACTCTGGTTATCACAGTTCAGATACGGTCGCCCCTTGAAACCAATGACCTCTCCGAACAGCAACCTCAGCCACTTGACATCCTTCGCTCCTTCACTAGCTGCGACGTACTCAGCTTCGGTTGTTGACAAGGTGACGTTGCTCTGAAGTTTGCTGGTTCAGGTGATTGCTCCACCAGCGTACATACTGATCAGGGCTGTCGTAGATCGACCCGTCTTCAGTCACCGGCAAAATCAGCATCGCTGTATGTTTCAAATGGTCCTTGACAATCAGACCGGTAGTACAAACCAAAATCAGCAGTGCCCCGTAGATAACGGTAAATGTGTTAAACTCGACGCCAATCAGCCACGGTAGGTTTTGAAACCGAGCGTGCGACTACACCGACCGAATATGCTATGTCCGGCCGTGTTGCTGTTGCTAAGTACTGCAAGCATCCAACAGCTTCACGATATAGCGTCTTGTCCTCAAAGTCGGGGCTCTCTTCATTCTTGTCGACTATTTTTATTGGCATACTTATTAGTGAGTTAGCCTTTGCCATGCCAAATCGTTCAAGTATCTTTTCTGTATATAAGGGTTGACTAATGAAGATTCCATCGTTGACTTGTTTAATCTGCATTCCGAGGAACAGATCAGGAAAGCCAGTCGTTATTTTAAACCTGATCTTCAATGGTTCAATGAACTCATCGATTTCGTCGTCGTCCGAACCAGTGATCAACCCATCATCCACATAGATTGTCACAAACAAGTATTTGTTGTTGCGAACACGAATAAACAAGCATGGATCAGCATTGCTTACATAAAAGCCTTGACTGCGGAGAAAATCAATAAAACAGTCGTTCCAGCACCGAGGTGCCTGTCTTAGCCCATATAAGGATCTTATAAGCTTACAAACTCGATCACTTCCGTCCTCGAATCCTTCCGGTTGACGCATATACAGTTCTTCCTTGACTTCACCGTACAGGAACGCAGTTCTAATGTCGAATTGACGTATCTTCAACTGTTGAGTTGCAGCAACACTAAGTACCGTCCGTACCGTGTCATATCGAGCTACTGGTAAAAATAGCTGATCATAATCCACGCCCGACTTCTGCGAACAGCCTCTAACAACTAGGCGTGCTTTCGCTCTGTCTATAGTACCGTCTGCTTTCATCTTCATTCGGAAGACCCAACGATTAGTTAAAGCATATTTTCCTTTCGGCAGTTCATATAACTCCCATGTTCCGTTTTCAGTATGTGACTTCATTTCATCAGCCATTGCCTCCTTCCATAACTGCGCATCTTCCGAGTTGATTGCTTCGGTATACGAATTTGGCACATGTTCAGCATGCAATGCATAGCTGCAACTGCAAATGTAGTCATCTAGATAACGAGGTGGATGTCGATTACGTTGTGGACGTTGTTCCTGTTCAGGCTCAGATTCCTCCTTAACATCTGCATCATTAACATCTGCATTATTCACTGGAGTTTGATCCTCTTCAGTTGCTGATTTCAATGAGATTGTCAAGCTTGGTTTTGTTTGTTTCTTGATTTCAGCTTCATCGGATGTGATTTGTGCTACAGAGTCGAACACTTTCTCTGACTCGAAAGTAACGTTGCAAGTGCGTACAATATCACGCCTTCCTGCATCCCAGATCCGATAACCATCGCAACCTTCATAACCAACCAGTAGACCAAATCTTGATTTCGAAGCAAATTTGCCATTACGATGACGATCCGGTAGCAAATACCAAGCTTTTGTGCCAAATACACGCAAACGTGACGTTCTGAATGGAGTTGATATACCGTACCATAGATCTTGCGGTGTCTTATTCTTGACCAGTGTTGGCGCTGTATGGTTCAAAACATACACTGCGGTGTTGCACGCTTCTGCCCACAACTTGATTGGCAAATTCTTGTGATGAACCATCGAACGTGCTGCCTCAATTACGGTCCTATTCTCGCGTTCCGCTGCTCCATTTTGTTGAGGTGTGTCTGTCATTGATGTGCGAAGCTTCACACCATGTGCCTGCAGAATAGCTTTCAATCTTGAATTGATGAATTCAGTACCCGGATCACACAAGAGTGTCTTCACCTGATGTCCTGCTGCCTTTGCCTCGTTCAAAAATGTTTTAATACATTTCGGCGTTTCATCTTTCGTCTTCAAGCAGAATAATCGACGGAACTTCCGTGTAGTCATCCTTTAGAATAAATACATACCTCGAGCCACCTATTGAGGACTCACTCATAGGTCCTACTATATCTGCATTGATTTGTTCACCAGGTTCTGTTGCACGTATGTCACGCCGTCCATGGTGCTTGCGCTTCATCTTCCCTTTGACGCAGCCTTCACAGAATTCGTCGACTGCATCCACTTCGATGCCACGTACCTTCAGAAACTGTGCAACGTGACGTTTATTCTGATGAGCTAAGCGCTCGTGCATAACCTGTAATGACTCGATTGGATTGGTTAAATATACACACGCAGAATGTGCTGGCTTCTTGACACGTAGATTTAACAACCATAATTGACTAATTGATTTGCGTTTTCCGGTTACAATTATTTTGTTATTCTTTACTAACTTACATTTTCCATCAGCGCTAAAAACTGCATCAATGCCGTGTTTATTTGATTGACTGATAGACAATAGCTGGCGCTCAATCTTCGGGACGTACCAAACATCTACAAGCTGACGCTTACACCATTTGCCACCAATTAGTGCTTCAATTATTATACGACCGGAACTATGTGCATACATCTTGCCACCATTCGCGCTTCGAATAATTTCCGGAATTTGAAACGGTTTGAAAGAAACAAAATTATTTTTATTGCCAGTCATATGATGCGAACAGCCAGTATCAGCTACCCAAGATTCAAACTCATTATCATTATTAATGCACGCCAATGCTATTGCATTCGTAGCAGTAGATGAATTTTCCTTGTTGTCAGCCTCGCTTGACTTCTTGCAGTATCTCTTAGTATGTCCATATTCGCCACAGTTATAACATTTGCCCTTGAATTTCTTATCGTTGTCACTATCCGTTGTCTTCTTCGATTGCTGAGTCTTAGAGCCATTGGAGCTTGACGAATTACTTTTGTTGCCACTGCTTCTACTATTGTGCTTGCCACCATGGTCGTGGCGACCATATTTATTCTGACCGCTTCGTTTTGAAGATCCTTCAGCGCGTAATGCCACTGACTCGTTCTCCTTGGTTTGCTTAAGACGTTCTTCTTCGTTACGAAGACGCTCCATCAGCAGATCAATCGTGCGGTCTCTCTCAGGCGTAGTCTCCCAAATTGACTTAGCAGTATTAAAATCCGTTGGCAAAGTATATAAAATACGGCCCATAAGAATACATTCGTCTATTGTATTTTTTCTTTTCTGTATTAATTCAGCATTAATTTCACTAAAAAGACAGTGTAGATTACCAACGTATGTCGTAACGCTTTCCTCAGGATTAAATTCAAGTGCGTGAAACTGAGAGAGTAACTTATTTAGTCGTTGACTCGTGGCTGTATCGAACATCTGATGTAGTTTCGACCATCCTTCTTTCGCTAGTGCTGGTTTAGTTACATGAACTCGATGTTGAGACTTGACCAGACTTCCAAGATAAAATTTAGCTTGAGCGTTATCCCTATCGAACTGTTCTGCTTTAACCTCCATTGCCGCGCGTACCTCAGCCGTTGCTGCCCCATCGACAACCGGTCGTTCACGGGAACCGTCACAGATGCTTAGCAAACCTTGCATTGTAAGGATCATCGTCATGTCCTCCTTCCATCTGTCCCAATTTTCCGGTCCTTTCAGATGCTGGATCGCATTGATTACATCAATCTTGATCGACATCTTCGCGTGATGTGCAGACAATTGACCGAGAGAAACAATATATGCAAATACGACTCGAATTATTTCAGTCTAACCTCACTGTGTGTACCGCGCACGAAGGGCTATCTGGGCCCATAACCTGTTATTGTGTGTGATTGCAAAGGTGGTACAGTATACAAAACGCAGTTTATTATAATTCAGCAGAGTATAATACACACAGAATATATATGCGGTGTACAGAGGTATAACGCGCAAAGAGAGTTCGATTACCACAGTAACGAGAACCGCGGGAAAAGTAAAAGTAACTCCATAAAACTAGAAGGTTTGCAAGAGAGTAAAAGTAGTGAGGGCGCGAGAGAGCACTTACATAGAAACTAACTAACCAAAAATAAACTCTACAACCTGAGAATACATAAACGCATATAGAGAGTAAACTACTAACATTTGGTTGCTAGTCTCAACAATACTGATCAGGGGACCATCCTCCGGTGACTTTGACCTTGACATATTTGGTCAAGGTCATGACCCTGAGTGACCTTCAAAAGTTTTTAGCCGTCGCTCGTTGTTTGTTAAAAAGTTATTAACAAAAAAAGTTTGACAGGTATAGCAGTTATTTTGAGTACTAATTGACATAAATGACTGATATTTATGTGGAAATAATACATGTATGAACGAAGGAAAGTTAGTTAAAGTAGAGAATTGTTGGTATATTAAGAAAAAGCTATTTAAAGCAGAGAATAGAGAGTATGTGTTTCAACTTACAAAGCACATACTTGTAAAGCGCGTCACTAACCTATAGGTTAGTGGCGCGCTTTACAAGTGTGTATATAACTATCATGAACGCATTGATGCATTTTTCAATATAATGAGTTCCATATATCCATTAAATTCATTAAATACTGAATAAAATTTTTGTTTCATATATCTTTTGACTTTTTAATATATCACAATTCTATGATTATTCTAAATTTTGCATATGTTAATCTAATTTCCGAAGATTTTTTGCATGACATTTTGGCTTTTTACAAGTATATGTGCTTTGTAAGTTGAAGCACATACTCTCTATTCTCTGCTTTAAATAACTTTTCTTAATATACCAACAATTCGCTACTTTAACTAACTTTCCTTCGTTCATACATGTACTATTTCCACATAAATATCAGTCATTTATGTCTATTAGTACTTAAAATAACTGCTATATTTGTCAAACTTTTTTTGTTAATAACTTTTTAACAAACAACGAGCGACGGCTAAAAACTTTTGAAGGTCACTCAGGGTCATGACCTTGACAAAATATGTCAAGATCAAGGTCATCGGGGGATGGTCCCCTGATCGGTATATTTACCTGGAAGTTATAGTGAGCATTTAACCGAACATTACTATTGAAATTATACTGACATTAATCGTATGGTTGAAGCATCTTAAAATGTCAGATCTTACAGGATGTCTATCGCAGATGACGAATTCATGTATTTCTTATAGACAGGTCCAGTTGTAAGTATCTGTTGTATATGATCCTGAGGAGATTGAAGTAACATACCTCTTATTCGTAACGCAGATTCCTGGAAATGAAGCGTGGTCGATCTCTTTGATAGAGATGTTCTGAGACTTTCCGATTATTAAAGAGATATTCCGAGTCTTTCTGAATAAATAGAGACCTCTCTTATAGAGGTTTCTGAAATCTCTTCGTTAGAGCTTTCCACGCGGAGATCGTCATATACGATCCCGCTATCAAATTCTATTGCGCAGCGGCAATGAATTGAGAGAATTATGTATTTCCGTCATGTCCTTATTTCCACATCTCTTACGAGATTCTAGATATATAAGCCAACAGTGATTATTGAGAGAATAATAAGGACGAGAATAATCCCACCGGAAATACCCCAAGAGATACATACCAAGGATTCTAAATAGAAATCAAGAGTATCGTCCGTTTGCCGTGAAGCAAAGAGTCGAGAGCTAGCCGAATCCACTGGTGGGGATGGCTCCACGTTTTCGATCCCCTTCTTCTCGATGCAATCGTTTCTTGAGTTATAGCTTGAGATGTTCAGTGTTCCGTCACAAGAGGATATAACACGTCCGATCAATATTAGAGACTTTGTAAGAATCAGAAAGTTTCAGAAACAAAAGCACTGTTTTATCAATTTCTGCGTCGTCATAGCGAACGCTTCAAGGCAAGATGAAGATCGAGACTCGCGCGATCGTTCCGGACCATGCCGGTTGAACAGAGCGATATGTACTTCGATTACTCGACTCTCTCTCTCTATCTCTCATTATTTAAACACATATTTCATCTGAATTATATATACCTAAAAATACGATATTATCATATATTATATGTATATAAATATATCACAAGGACGTATATATAAAAATAACAAAAATTTATTTTTAAATTTATTTTGAGACTTTTAATTATCTCAGTCTTAAATAATCCTATATTTTTTCTTTATAAATATAAAATTATATCTACTCACTTTATTATCAAATCTCCTGGTTCTCTATCAATATGTGGTTCTCCTTCTGCAGTAAAGTTAAAAATAGAAAGAGGCGTTTGCTCTCAATTGCCTCTTTCTATTTTTGATTGTATATCCTGAGAGCTATAAGAATTTGTATTTATATTTTGTTTACGCAGGCTGAAACATGCGTCCTAACCGTCATTGTAGTTATTATTTTTATACAGTTCTTCGTAACAACGGAATGCGTTCTTATTTTTAACAACGGAGTAACGACTCCCGCGAAATGACCCGAGAAAAAATAATTTTGACTAATCGTATATAATTGTATATGATTATGTATAGAATCATAAATGAATATATATGGGTATATTTATGATTATGTATATTTACATCTTGCTCCATGTATGATTATATATGAATCCATATATGATTATATCTGACCATTTCTATGCTGATATGACTAATATATTCTAATTTGTATGAGTAGGTACAGATTCATATATGATTAGACCTAATCAAGCCTGACTCATACCTGACTGTATATAAATTCATATATGACTATATTTAAATCTATGCATGATTCTATCTAATCATGACTGGCTAATATAAACTCGCACCTGACTGTATGTGAATTTTTACATATATAACTAGATATACAGAGTGTTTCCGGATCTTTGCGACAAACTTAAAGAGGTGATAGATCTCAATAAATGGAACAACTTTTGTTAAGCAACCCGTGTCCGGCGATGCCTCCTTAAGGCGCTAGGCTGCGTTGAACATTTACGGTTGCATGCCTTGATTTTTTCTTGTGGGGGCATATCAAAAGTTTAGTGTTATACAACTCCTGTTAATACCCGAAATGAGCTTATTGACAGGATTATAAACGCATTTGGTACGATTCGCAATAATCCTGGAATTTTTCAGAGGGTGCGTCAGTCAATGCACCGTAGATGCAATGCTTGTATTGAGGTTGCAGGTCGCCATTTGGAACATTTATTTTAATAAAATAAACAAAATATAATTAGAAAAACGTACAATTTTTTTAAATTTTAATCTAACCATATTAGAAATCAAATAGCATTCATGCCGGTCTAGCGCCTTAAGGAGGCATTGCCGGACACGGGTTGCTTAACAAAAGTTGTTCCATTTATCGAGATCTATCACCTCTTTAAGTTTGTCGCAAAGGTCCGGTAACACCCTGTATATCCATTGTATAATTGTGCGTAATCCTGTCTGGATATTATTGACTATAATATAAATTCAAACATGACTAGATATAAATTCATATATGATTGCATATGATTATATATATCTTCAGGGTATCATATATATCAGCTGTATACACATACACACGCGCGCGCGCGCACATATTTATATTTATATTTATATTCAATAAACAACGAAGTTACATATACGGAAAAATAAACACTTTTACCATATAAAATTGGTCCAATTAGCTATACGATAAGCCTATATTATAGTTCTTGTAATAAAATTATTAATATCTTTACTCTCTTTTTTTATATTCCAAGGACCTTTTTTATCAAACAACAATTTAATAAGCTGTTTTACTACCCCAATAAGAACCGAGTGCATGTACTCAAGTAAAACACATGTTCCAATATCAATCAGCGGCACACAAGACAATCTACTACTACGGAAAATCTACGGAAAAATATAATTTTTAATCAAATTTGTTACATTTTTGTAGAATTAAATTATATTGTTAGAAAATTATACAGTATCTATGTTTGACACCTTCCGTACATTTACTAACAATAAGTGTAACACATGTAGTACAATACGAAACGTCTTTATCAATTAACGTTGTAGCACAGTACGTAAGGTGACTGACTCAAGATCCAGGGGTTCCAGGTTCAAATCCAGCGGTGGTAAGCAAATTTTTTAAGTACAATATAAATTTAATTAATTAAGCTTGCACATAATAAGGATTTTCGACAATAAAATAATGTTCAACGAGAGAAATAAATTTTATTTTGTTGAATTATATGTGATAATATTTTAATGGTCATATATGAATAGATATGACCTTCTATATGATTTTGTATGAGCATGCATGGTCAGACCTGGCCAATTTTCAGATCTGATCATATATGAAATAATATATGATTATATGTATATAATTAGTCAAAATTATTTTTTTTCGGGGAACAATGTTTTTTAATCAATTTTTTTTGTTTGCGACTTTTTGTAACAATGGAGCAACGACTCCCGCTTAACGAACATCCTCATGTTCTTTGCGTTTAATTTCTTTGCGATTCGTCAGGGGGGTTTCGACACTGAAGAAGGTCCAATCCAGGAACGGAAACGTTTGTAATTTTGAATCTCAAATATATGTCTTTACATCGCTTAACCATCGGCGTTTGCTCTCAATTGCCTCTTTCTATTTTTGATTGTATATCCTGAGAGCTATAAGAATTTGTATTTATATCCATATTATTGTTTATCATGCCGTCTTTTTTCAAGCATACCTCTTCACACTTGTTGTACATTTCTCTTTTCTCAGCGTCTGACAGTACCTCATACGCTACTCCCAAGCCTTGAAACTTTTGAGAGGCGTCTGGATCATCTTTTTTATTCTTATCCGGATGCAGTTTCTTTGCTAATCGTCTGTAAGCCTTCTTAATTGCGTGTGTACTAGCGCTACGTGATAAACTTAATACCTGCAAAAAAAGAAGGTAATAATTATAATATTTTGTAAGAGACGCGAGATGGGGTGACGGCGGTGGCGGCGCGGTAATCGACCGTCGACTGTTACATACCGCAAGTACTTTCCAGAATCGTCCTGGCGCGCGAGAGGACACGTTAGTCGGTCGTGCATTTTTTGAAGAAGCCACGCATTCAGAAAGTTATCTTAAGTCGTTTTATGTATTACGGTTTGAGAAGTTTTGTATTACGCAAAGTTATGTATTATGCGAAGTTATGTATTACGAGAAGTTATGTATTACGCGAAGTTATGTATTACGTCAAATTATGTTTCTTTTGAGTTACGATTCAGACCGTTGTGATATCTATATGTATTGAGGAAAATACACATATTAAGCAAACGTGGCCGGCTCGACCCATCCTTTACCCTTACAGAACATTTCAGAAGTGGGATCGATTGATAAACCTTTGTGCGATTAACTTTACGCCCCGTGCCGGTGCGTACAGGTTAAGAATACGTTGCGGATATACGAGGGTTACGTCAAGCTGTGTCGAGTGCTTCAAAAGCATGGAGACGATTGAGATTACAAACAATCAGTTGAAAAAACTGCTAAAGCAGCTGAGTTTGAGCACGTCGGGAAACAAAACGGAATTAGTGGCAAGGTTAGACGCCGTTATTACGAGGGAGAAGTGGCTTGCCATGATGCAGAAGAAGGATACGGTGGAAGGTGCCGAGGATTTTTCGGATGCTCGCGAGATTTTGGAAGTACAATATCCTCAAGGACCTCAAGTTCGTCCATCCCAGAGCGATTCCGGATTTCTCGTGCGTGAGTTAGAATTTATGCGCCGAGAAAAAAAGCTGATGCAGCGAGAGCTCGACCTCATGCGAAGAGAGAACGAGATATTACGAGTTACCCCTCGTTCTGACACACCTGTCGCGACGTCGAAGGTTACTTTAAAGTCAATAAGTGACTATTTATGTGAGTTTAACGGAACGGAAAATACATTTCAAGTGTGGGAAAAGGAAATCAGGAAGTTGCGAACTATGTACGACTTAGACGACAATTCCGCCAAGCTTTTGATCGGTGCTAAAGTCAAAGGCAAAGCTGCGACTTGGTTACACTCTAAAGCCGAGTACGTTGAAATGGATGTAGACAGTTTATTAGACGAAATGAAGAAGATGTTTGACCACAGGCCAGGCAGGCTCTTGCAAAGACGTAAGTTCGAAGAAAGAAAATGGAAGGTCGGCGAGCATTACAGGGAATATTATCATGACAAGATTATCCTCGGTATCCAGTTGTCCCTTGAGGAGGATGAGCTTGTAGAATATGTAATCGATGGCATCTCAGACGTACGGTTACGGGATCAGGCCAGAATGCAACAGTTCTCTTCACTCAAACTTTTATTTGGAGCATTTGAGAACATTACGTTGCACAGTGATATTAATTGATGAATCCCCCCTTTCAACAAGGCCAAAACTTATGACTGAACGAAAAGAGGTGCCAAGTTCCTAGTCGGTAAAATGCTACAACTGCAACCTGGAAGGGCATTTAGCTGGATCGTGCCCTAAGCCTAAACGAGAAAAGGGTTCCTGTTTTTATTGCGGTAAAATGGGTCACCATTTTAAGGAGTGTCCCGCGGCGGAAAAAGAGTCGAAATCTGAAGGCGGTAGTACAACAGCGCTGGTGGAGGCACCAGCGGAGCGAGAGTACAAAGGAGATCAACGCTATTTGCCAGGAGAAACCAAGCCCTCAGCCGAAGGAACCGTTGACGAAGCCGACGAGGAATTATTGCGTCCTATTAGCTAAGGAAACCGAAGAGCAGTATTATATAGAGGCATTGGTAGATTCAGGCAGTGCAATAAACATCATGAGCGAGAGTACGTATTTAAATTCATTCAATGATGTAGAGCTAATTCGCGATAAGACTGGAACGAGCTGAAACTAGCTATGGAGGTATAAATAAGTCACCGTTGTGTATTCTTGGGTACATTACGCCTAGAGTTCAATTACATTTAATACCTAATCATACATTTCTTTCAAGATTTGTAGTCGTTCCGGATTCTACTATGACATATGACGCTTTGTTGGGCCGTGAATTTATAAGTATGTCTGGATTAACAGTTACTTTTGATCAAGCTTTGCAGATGTCATATGGCGAACCAATGAGCGATATACTAAATATTGAGGCCATAGAACACACCAGTCCATTGGATATCGTTTCCGATAATTTGGATTCGTCACTTTCTTACGAGGTCAAAGAAAAACTATTGGAGTTATTGAGCACTTATATTTACCCTGCGGAGGAGGCTAGGAATATCCCATGGGAATTCGAGATACAGTTAACGGACGCGAGTAAGCCGTTTTATTTCACGCCTAGGCGATTTTCATGGAGCGAACGAGCCGAAGTAAGGAACATTGTAGATGATTTGCTGCAGAGGGGATTTATTAGGCCTAGCAATTCTAACTTTTGCAGTCCGATCGTTCTCGTCAAGAAAAAAGACGGCAAGTATCGAATGTGCGTTGATTATCAAGCTTTGAATAAGATTACGATAAAAGACAGATATCCTATCCCATTGGTGGAAGATCAAATTGATCAACTGTCCGGTAAATTTTATTTGACTACTCTCGACTTGAAAGATGGATTCCATCATATTCCGATTGCTGAAAACTCGATCAAGTTTACTTCGTTTGTTACTCCGGATGGCCAGTATGAGTATATAATGCTACCTTTCGGATTGACCAATGCCCCTGCAGCATTCCAAAGATGCCTTAATCAATTGTTTGAGCGGTTACTTAAATTAAGAAAAATACAGTTATATTTAGATGATATTGTTGCGCTCGTCCGCGCGTTTGCCTCACTCGCTCACGCACTCACTCGCGAACGCGGCGCGCAGTCCCGTTTCCGGGAATAATGACTCTCAGATAACTTGAGAACTCGTTTAATGGCAAATGCAGAAATATACAGCAAGCTCGTTAAACACGTCTGATCGGCTCCAAGGCCCCGCGCGGAATCTGAATCGCGTCTGTTGATAAATAACCAAGTTTCGCCCGTCGCTAGGCGCGTCGTCAGGCACGTCGTCAGGCAGCGCTTCGCGGCTGCCTCCGAGGTTTCCACCGGGTGTCTCGGCTCGGGCGCAACACTGCCCCCCTCTTCCTAGATTGTCGTCCCGACAATCTCCTGGAGGGCAGCGCCCAGACAAGCACGGGGACCAAGCTTCCTCGCTACCGCTCTCCTCCCCGCGATTGGCCTCCAGGAAGAGCTGGCCAAACTCCCCCAAGCCATCTCCAGGAAGGGCCGTCCACCGCGTCTCATCCTCGAGTTTCGGACCTCCGTCTTGACGTCCTCTTCTTCGACGATCCCATCGCTTTCCCGCGATGTCTTCGGACAAGGGGGGGGGGGGAAACTTCCCGTGGACCCTGCGTCCCGCAGGACTCCCCAAGTCCCCGCCCGGCATTCGCCCTTCGACCCACGGGAAAACCACGGGTCAAAAACCGTGGGCAGGCGGTCCTCCTCAGGCTGGAACGCTTCTTGAAGTCCCGGCCGATGATCTGCCGCAGGTCAACCGATGTTTAAGGACCTCCTTTCGCGTACCCTTTCTCAGGCTGGAACGCTTCTTGAAGTCCCGGCTGATGATCTGCCGCAAGTCAACTGACGTCTAAGGACCTCTTTCCGCGTACCACCGTCCTTCTCTAAAACAACAGATAACGCACAGAAACACGGAACAAAATAACTGTTAGAAATTAAGGAAATTAACATTTCAAACATTTCAAGATTTCTTCATAAGCACTTTATTCATAATCTGTTTGCTACAAAATTTATTAACGGGCTCCGTTATACTCTAATCTTTCTCTTTCTAATTTTCTTTCAGAGTACAGAGCTAATCTATCAGAATGAACAATCTTTCTTTTGTGTTTGGGAGACTTCTGAATGCAAAAGACCACGTCACTAAGCTTCTTTATTACACAAAAAGGTCCTTCCCAGTTGCTTTGCAATTTCGGGGCTTTTCCTCTCGTTCTACGAGGATTGTAGAACCAGACTTTCTGCCCTTCCTGAAAAAGAATTCGCCTGGCCCCTTGATCATACCAGGTCTTAACCCGAGAAGACTTGATATCCATGCGCGCCCTAACACCAGAACGGATTTCCTCAAGTTTCTTCTTTAAGTTTCCAACAAATCCGCCGACCGACTGCTCCTCCTCTCCACAAAGCTTTGGGGGACTACCCTGTAACAGATCCAAAGGCAATCTTAGATCTCGAGCAAAACATAATTCAGCAGGAGTTACACCAGTGGTTTCGTGTTTTGAAGATCTATAGGCTAACAAAAACATGGGGACCCAACGATCCCAATCTCTCTGATTCTCAGAAATGTATTTTGCCAAATAATTAGTAATGGTCTGATGCTGACGTTCGACCTGTCCATCCGATTGAGGATGTAAGGCAGTAGTCCTCGTCTTCCTAATACCAAGGAGATCCATAAGCTCCGCAAAAAGTTTCGATTCGAAATTCCTTCCTTGATCCGTATGTACCCCCGAGGGGACCCCATATCTGGAGACAAACTGATTAGTGAAGACTTCCGCTATCGTTCTAGCTCTTATGTTCTTCAATGGGAATGCTTCCACCCATTTAGAGAAACAATCCACAATAACAAGGAGATATTTATTCCCTGCTGCAGTTGTTGGAAGGGGGCCAAGAATATCCATCTGGACTCTCTCAAATGGCACCTTAGCATTATGAATCTGCAAAGGGGACTTCCCTTTACCGGAGGGGCCCTTTCTGGAAATGCATACCTTACAAGATTTACACCAATCCTCTACATCTTGTTTGCAAGTTGCCCAATAAAAACGTCTCCGGATTTTTTCTAACGTTTTATTAATACCGAAATGTCCTCCCGAAGGAGAATTGTGGGCTTCCTTCAGAATCTCCTTGACTCGATTTCGGGGGACAACAAGTTGAAAGAAACTTGTTTTCAGATTTGGGGCCTCCCACCTCTTATATAAGATTCCTTTCCTTAAAACTAGAGCGTCCCAATGTAACCAGTAGATCTGAGCGGAGACGTCTCTGTGAGGGATCTCAGAACGTGGAGGACGGACCCCAGTTTCCTTGGCTTGAAGAATGAATGAAATCCCCGCATCCTCACTTTGTTCCTTACGCGAGCTCTTTGGTCTCTCTCCCTGAAGAATCAAACGCGCAACTAACTTGTCCTTCTCTTCGAAATTTTTCTTCTCAACTTTTTCACAATAACCACAACCAAAATTCTCACACTGACGCCTAGATAGGCCATCAGCAAATTCGAATTGCTGGAGCCTTTCCAGCCAACGTGCCAACTGCCCTTCCAAATCTCTGAAGGACATAAGCCATCTCAGAGAAACATGGTCAGTTCGGATTAGAAACTTCCGTTCTAAAAGATAATGGCGAAAAAATTTAAAAGAGTCTACAACTGCTAAAAGCTCCCGGCGAGTTACACAATAATTCCTTTCCGCCTTATTAAGAACACGACTGTGATAGGCTATAACTGTTTCCTTCCCCTCCTGTCTTTGTGACAAAACCGCGCCAATACCGTTATTTGAAGCATCGGTATCCAAAATAAATTCTCCCTCCCCTTCAGGAAAAGAAAGGACCGGAGGAGAAGATAAAACTCGCTTTAATTCTTCAAAATCTCTTTGATGCTCCTCTCTCCAAACAAACTTAGTTTGATCTCCTGTGAAAGAGTAAAGGGATCTCGCCAAAGAAGAAAATCCCTTAATAAATTTACGATAGTACGAGCAAAATCCTAAGAAACTCCGCAATTGCTTTCTTGTATGCGGTACTGGCCAATCTTTAACCGCAGTTATCTTTTCAGGATCCGTAGTTATGCCTTCCGCCGAAATAACATGTCCCAAATATTTAACACTTCTACTAAAAAGAGTGCATTTATTTGGATTCAACTTTAAATTAACTTCTCTTAAGCGTAAAAGCACTGTCTCAAGATTCTTCAGCATTTCAGCAAAATTTTTACCAAAAATAATTACATCATTTAGATAAACCAAACAAATTTTATTCAAAAATTGTTTAAGGACTTTTTCCATTAGACGCTGAAACGTAGCGAGGGCGTTACATAGGCCAAAAGGCATAACAGTGAACTGCCAGAGTCCGTTACCGATAGAAAACGCTGTCTTTTCTCTGTCTTCAGGACGGATTTTCACTTGCCAGTATCCGCTCTTAAAATCTAAAGTGCAAAACCAAATGTTACCTGACAACTGGTCGAAAATATCGTCTATTCTGGGAAGAGGAAAAGAATCCCTTTTAGTTACAGCATTTAGTTACAACTTTTCTGTAGTCCACACAAAACCTGATAGAGCCATCCTTCTTTTTAACAAGAACTACAGGTGAGATCCAGGGGCTTTGTGATTCCTCTATCACTCCTTGTTTCCTCATTTCCTCAATAATTTCATTTACTTCCTTTCGCATTTGGATTGGAATACGACGGGGAACCTGCTTTATGGGAGGAGAATCTTTCACATCTATAGCATGTTTAACAATATCACAATTCCCTGCAATAATTTCTTTAGAAAATGCATCTTGAAAATCACCCAGAAAATGGGCAAAAATCTCCTTCTGAGACCCATTCAAATTCAAAGAATTATTCACATAAAGTTCCTTTAAGATAGACGAGTCTCCTTCAGAAAAAGCTTCTACTCGAGAACAGTTAAAGACTTTTTTCTTATTTAAGTCGGGACTAACAAAGAAAGATTCGAAAACATTTTCCAAATTCACTTTTTTAAGAAAATCCTTTCCCAATAAACAATCGTCAGAAATCTCTGCAACAAACATAAGAATTTCCACAGAATATCCGCCAATTTGAATATTTACAACGACTCTACATTCAAAAGAAACTCTTTCTCCGGTCGGATATCTCAAATAACAATTTTCTACCTTAATTCTCTCTACTTCGTCTTCAATCAATTTTCTATTAACTATAGAGACATCGGAGCCCGTATCTATCTTAAATGAACAACATTTATTATTCAAAAAACCATCATAACAAAAATCTGTTTCATTTTCCTTATTATCTAATTCAAAATATTTAAAACGACCGATTTTCGGGAAATTTTTCATAAAAGTTGAACCCGCCTCGCCGAGCTCAACTAAATCGCGTTTCCCTCATTGGGGCATTCTGATCGGTAATGCCCGATTTTACCACACAACCAACACTCCCCCCGGCCGGCGCTGAATTTGCTGCCTTGCCAATTCCCTTTTGGGCCCTTCCCCCCTTTCTCTTTCCCCTCACTTTTCCTTTCTTCACTACGCTTTTCATTTTCCCCTCCCGAATTTTCATCTCCTTTTTTCACAAAATTTTTATTAAAATTCCCTCTGTATCTTTCAGAATTATCTCCCTGAATAATCTTAAGCGCTTTGGCTCTTTCGACGGCTGCATTCAGAGAGGTTATTCCTTCCATCTGAAGCGCTCGCCTGATAAAATTATCCGTAATAGCCGTGATAAACTGCGCGCAAGCGATTTTATCGCGCAATTCAAACGGGCACTCGGGGTACGCCAGGCGCGAAAGTTTATCGATTTCGGAACCGAGCGTGGCCAAATCTTCTCCGAATTTTTGTTTACGGTTCGTAAACGCGACGTAACTGTTCTGCGATTGTCGACCCTCCCCGAAACGCAACTCAAGTTTTGCTTTTAGCTCCGCGAAATCTAACCGCTCGACGTCTTGAACCGTTTCTAAAACCGAGCGTGCCTTTCCCCTCAGGCTCGAGGCCAACGCGATCGTTTTTGTAGCGTCGTCCCAGCGATTCGCCCTCGCGATTAAATTTAATTGTGAGAAGTATTCATGTAACGGGACGGTCCCGTCATACGTGTCGGGTTTCAGCTTATAACCTAGCTCAGCACTCGCGACCGCGACACTTTCTCTCGCGCTCGCGACCCGCGCCGCCGCGCCGCCCGCGCGCACGTCCGCGCCGCCCGCGACCTGTGATCCTCTCACTCGCGCTCGCAATCCGCGCCGCCGCGCCGCCCGCGCGCACGCCTGCGCCGCCCGCGACCGCGATCCCCTCACTCGCGCTCGCGACCCGCGCCGCCGCGCCGCCCGCGCGCACGCCAACGCCGCTCGCGACCGCGATCCCGTCATCCGCGCGCCCGACATCCCGACTCGCGCCGCCCGCGACCCGCGTGCCCGAGTCCCCGGATGCTCTAATATTAACAGGACTTAGCTCTGTGTCGCTGGCGATAGTCCCTCGCAGTCGGCGGATCTCCTCCTCCTGGCGGCGGAACGCCTCCGCGTATTCACGTTCCCTCCGAGCGTGTTCCTCGCGCATCTCGCGGATCTCCCGTATCACCGCCTGGAGAGTCACCACCTCCGCCGACATCTCCGCAGCGTCCGACTGTGGAGTCGCTACCCTCAAACGTTTCCTTGCGGCCATGCGGAAATTCCTGGCCGTCGTATCGTCTATTCCTCGCTCGTCCTATCCCGGACGAGCCCCCAAAATGTTGCGCTCGTCCGCGCGTTTGCCTCACTAGCTCACGCACTCACTCGCGAACGCGGCGCGCAGTCCCGTTTCCGGGAATAAAGACTCTCAGATAACTTGAGAACTCGTTTAATGGCAAATGCAGAAATATACAGCAAGCTCGTTAAACACGTCTGATCGGCTCCAAGGCCCCGCGCGGAATCTGAATCGCGTCTGTTGATAAATAACCAAGTTCCGCCCGTCGCTAGGCGCGTCGTCAGGCACGTCGTCAGGCAGCGCTTCGCGGCTGCCTCTGAGGTTTCCCCCGGGTGTCTTGGCTCGGGCGCAACAATATTATGATCGCAACAGTTACGATTGAGGATAATTTAGAGATTCTTAAGGAAGTCTTGTGTTTGTTGGTGGAGTACGGCCTGGAATTAAATCTTAGCAAGTGTAAATTTCTGAAGCGAGAAACAGAATATCTTGGATATAACATTTCCGGAAATGGTGTTACGTTGAATAAATCTAATGTAGAGGCTGTACAAAGGTTTCGGACGCCGAGAACTGTAAATCAAGTACAAGGATTCCTAGGTCTGACTAGCTATTTCCGTAAATTCATAGCAAATTATGCACAGATTGCGAAACCTTTGTATGATCTCACAAAAAAGATGTACCTTTCACATTTGGCGAAAGGAAATTGTGTGCATTTGAGACGTTACAAGAGAAATTGACTAGTCGTCCACTATTAGCTTTATACAATCCTACGGCACCTACTGAACTACATACGGACGCTAGCTCTTACGGATATGGTGCTGTATTACTGCAACAGCAACAGGACGGTCACATGCATCCCGTTATGTACTTTAGCCGACGCACGACGGCTGCTGAGAGTCGCTATCACAGTTTTGAACTTGAGACTTTGGCTATAGTTTACGCCCTTGAAAGATTTAGGGTATACTTGCAAGGCATATCCTTTGTAGTGGTGACGGACTGCAGCGCCGTCCAATTAGCTTTACGTAAAAAAGATATTAATCCACGTATCAGTAGATGGTGTATGATTTTACAGAATTATAATTATAAGTTTGAGCATCGTACGGCGGATCGTATGCGACACGTCGACGCGTTGAGTCGCAATGTTTTGGTAATCGAACCACTTTTTTTTTATCAGATCTAGTATATAAACAATTGCAAGACCCGTTAATCAGAAAAATTCATGAAGAATTAGAGACTCGAGAAAGTGATAAGTTTGAACTGCGAAACGGCGTTGTATATCGGAAACGCGATGGCGAAATCTTTTTCTATGTGCCTGAGACGATGACGAATGATGTGATACGAACATGTCATGATGAAGTAGGCCACGTTGGGCCTGAAAAGACGATTGATTTAATTAACAAAACATATTGGTCTCCGGGGATGCGAGTGCGTGTGAAGGATTACATTTCTAATTGCGTCAAGTGTTTAACGTATTTAGTACCAACTGGAAAAGTCGAAGGTAAACTTTATATTTACGAAAAGGGTACTAGACCTTTCGAGACACTACACGTCGATCATTATGGACCACTTGAGAAAGCGGGATTCGGGTGTAAGCACATTTTCATTGTAATCGATGCTTTTACGAAATATACTGTACTATATCCTGTTAAGTCAACTACAACAAGAGAAGTAATTGTTTGTCTTAAAGAGTACTTTCATCATTTTGGCACATGTCGCCGTATCGTCTCAGATCGCGGTAGTTCTTTGATGTCCGACGAATTAGCCCGTTATCTGTCGCAACTGAATGTTGAGCATGTTAAGATAGCCACTGCTAGCCTCCGAGGCAACGGACAAGTAGAGCGGGTTAACAGGTTCCTAAGATCCATTCTGTCTAAGCTATCGTTTGAAGGTGTATGGACTGATTTTATTTCTAAAAGTTAATTTTCTTTGAATAACACGTTACATAAGGCTATAGGCACCACTCCTAGTTTATTATTATTCGGTAATGAACAATATGGTCTTACGGACGATGATCTTAGGGAATATTTCCGTGCAACTCAAGATTTAGATGTGAGCCGAAGCGACCTTAGGAAAAAAGCTATCGTAAAGAACCGTGCAATGCAAGAATATAATAAGCGGATATATGATGCGAAACATAAGGAACCGAACGCGTATAAAGTTGGTGATTATGTAATGGTGAAAAATGTTATCACTACACCTGGCATTAAACAAAAATTAACTCCTAAATACAAAGGACATGTTGTAGAATCGGTATTAGACCGTGATAGGTATGTAATCAAGGACATAGAAGGGTTTCAATTGACCCAGCGACCTTTTACTGGCGTATTCGGGCCAGATCGATTAAAGACATGGATCAGACGAATAGATAGTCAAGACGAATGTAAGCATGATTCGGATGACAAGCATGGTCGGGACGACCATATTGTCAGGATGCCCGAACTGTAAGAGACGCGAGATGGGGTGACGGCGGTGGCGGCGCGGTAATCGACCGTCGACTGTTACATACCGCGAGTACTTTCCAGAATCGTCCTGGCACGCGAGAGGACACGTTAGTCAGTCGTGCATTTTTTGAAACAGCCACGCATTCGGAAAGTTATCTTAAGTCGTTTTATGTATTACGGTTTGAGAAGTTTTGTATTACGCAAAGTTATGTATTATGCGAAGTTATGTATTACGAGAAGTTATGTATTACGCGAAGTTATGTATTACGTGAAGTTATGTTTCTTTTGAGTTACGATTCAGACCGTTGTGATATCTATATGTATTGAGGAAATTACACATATTAAGCAAACGTGGCCGGCTCGACCCATCCTTTACCCTTACAATTTTTTTAACAGCACGAAAATACAATACTAAAGTATTTTAACTTTTTAAGTAATTTATTAAAAACTTACCATGTAATTTTCACCGACTATCCAATGATCGATAATAATTGATTGTGATTGTCGTGACAGTTATCGTAACCTCATCGATGAGTTGCAACATGAACTCTGACGATAACGACACTTGTTTTAACGTTACAACAGTAACCTAATCTGTCAGCCTTCTCGACGTGCGAAGAAAAGTGCAGTGTTTATAGATATATTAACATAGATGTATTGTTTACGAGAGCTTCTTTACTTACGACCACAATCGCAGCGTTACGATAGATGTAGTCGCATTTTAATAATTCATACGATAACTATCACGACGAACGTTACGATCGTCGTAATGAGCTTACGATCCATCGTAACGCTGCAATCGTGGTCGTAAGCAAAGAAGCTGTCGTAAACAATACAATATATCT
Source organism: Harpagoxenus sublaevis (assembly GCA_030770355.1). NCBI lineage: Eukaryota > Metazoa > Arthropoda > Insecta > Hymenoptera > Formicidae > Harpagoxenus > Harpagoxenus sublaevis. The sequence continues at coordinate 145,134 of JASTWR010000199.1, read as the reverse complement.
ATTGCAACCCGTTTTTCCTCGGTCTCGCCCGCCGAGGAGGCGCGGCTGCAAATTAGCCACCGATAATTAGGTAGGCAGGTATTCTCGAGGTATTCAGGCAGACAGGTATCCTCCGAGGTATTTACAGGCATCAAGATAGGCAGATAACATCCAGATTTCCGCGAGGTACTCAGATAGGTAGATATTTTCCAATAGGTACGCAAGACATACGGATACACCGATAATCTCCACGATATTTGCGAGGAATTCCAGCAGGTAATCGGTCTCAACGATATTCGCGAGGTGACGCTAAAACTTGGGCGACAGGTGCGAATACGCGCACCACGTTTCCGTAGCCTAATCTTAACGCGATCGCCCGGACACGCACGTCCACTCAGGGCGCGAGGCGAGTTAGATACTCTGAGGAAAGAGGGGGGGGGGGGGAGGCGGCGCAACGCAATCAACACTCTCGATTATGTGTAACAAATTATAGATATATTTGCGGAAAGAATATTGGTGAAAAGAGATAACAGAAAAATAGAATAATAGGCTCACGTTCGCAACTCACTCATACAAACTCACATTCACGACTCACGCATACAGCACACTCGAACTACATCCGCGATTTCTTCGAAACCCAAAAGACCGATTCGCAATTTACTCGAAACTCGCAATACCACCGCTCGCGAGACTCTACGCGCGCTTGTTTTCGCGGCGGCCTCCGCGAATGCGCGGCAAAAACCCGCACGACATTCCTCGGCCGCCCGCGACGCAATAACCGCGACAATTGGCCCCGACACGTCTCACGACATTCGCGGGACTCTACCCTTCTCCCGATACGTTTTACGACGTTCGCGAGACAACTTACTCGAAACTCGAAATTCTCCCGACACGTGTCACGACGTTCGGGAGACGATTCTCCCGACACGTTTTACGACGTTCGCGAGACGATCACGACACTTTCCGCGACACTCTCACTCGGAATCCGCGAAACAACCCTAATAATCACCGCGATTCCGCGGAAACCTCCGACGCGACGGTCTCACCCTGCCGGGCGCATCCGACCCGCGCGATACGCCCGACGCAACCGCGCACGGAAGATTTCCCCGCACACACACCCCCCCGCGACTGTCGGCCGCACTGGTCCCCGAGGAGGGCCTTCCCGCGAACTCAAGCCGCGTGCGCCCCCGGCCGGCCTCCTTTGTCCGCGTCTCAAGGTAATAGGTACCCTAGGTACCGACCAACTTCCTGGCACGAGGCAATAATGAGGTAAATAAACGGACGTGCGCAGGTAACGTGAAGGTAATTGAGTGAGGCGGAAGCCGAGGTCGCACACGGAACGCGACGAGATACCGGGGTGGTAGCCTTACATGTATCGCTGCGCTGCACAGGACGGCTGCTCGGTCGGGGCGGACTCGTTACGGCTCCGGGATGTCTCCTGCTCTCCAGCTAGCACGACAGTGCCGAGTCTTCTTCTTCTTCTTCTTTGTACCCCAATGGATATCCGGCTCCGAAGGAGCCAAAGTACCACGCCTTCTTAGCAAGAATGACTGGGGGACTCTCCGGGGAAAGAGTCGCCCTCTTGCCATTTTACCAACAATTTCATTCTCAAAACGTTGGTAAAGAGGAGTACCATAGCTCCATAATAATCAATGACAATCACAAATCAAATTTACAATCGTTCAAAAAACAGATAATCGTTTTAATTATTTTCCTATTAAGATTATTAAACAAATAAACGACCGAAAAAGGGGCAAATAACTTAAGATTAAGCAGCGAATTGACGAACTCTTTTCTTTCTTTAACATATAAATCACATGCCCAAAATAAATGATCAATATCTTGAGAATAATAACCACAAGAACACTCCGGAGAGTCGCATAGACCGAACTTAAATTTAGTAACATTTGTAAAAGCGTAGCCGACAATAATACGAGAAATAATACCCAGCCAACGTCTGTCAATATTAAATTTAGATAGATAAGAGATATCAATTCCATTCTTAAAGAAGTTTTCCATATAAAATCTACCCGTTTCAATATTAATCTCCTCCAGGAATTCTAAATCAATTAACCTATAGGAACCTGACAAGGAAGCAGAAATATCTCTATGAGATATTTTATTCATTAAGGGGTTGCCAAAAATAGCGGCGTCCTTGGCAGCGGAGTCAGCTCTTTCGTTTCCAGAAATTCCAATATGAGCAGGGCACCAAGTAAATCTAATTTGTTTTCCATTATCAAACGCAAGACTTAGTTTAGATTTCAGATCAGCGATTAAGGGCAAAGTTTACAATAGTTAAAGGATTTAGAATTTAATAATGCCTTGAGGACACTCAAGGAGTCCGTGCAAATATTAGCATACTCCCAAGAAAATTCCCACAGCAAATCAATAGCTTTAGAAATAGCATAGACCTCGGCAGAAAAAAAGCTAGTATAGGGGCTCAACTTAAACATCCTGATGATATTAAATGAGGGAACAAATATAGCACAGCCCACCAAGGAGTCACTCTTGGATCCATCAGTAAAGATATCAATCTCCGAAGGGAGATCTCTATTAAAAGCGACAAGATTAGTGAAAGCAACGTTAGGATTGCCATGGTCTTTAACAAGGGTTCCAGAAGCGGTATCAACAATAGGAAGATATGAGCATAATAGAAAAGGATAAGAAAAATGAGGATGAATATCCCAGATATACAAATGTTCTTTGAAAGGTTGGACCAATGGCCACCTAGAAATAAAAAAAGGAACATTCCTAGGAGCAACAGAATGACGATTAGCAAAACTGTAAAAAGAAGAAATTTTATTGATTAATTTATTATTACGTAATTGAATGGCTCTAGATATAAATTTATCACTCCTAGAAACAATCCTCCTCCTAAATGATCTCTGACCCCCAAAGGCCCAACAGACACGGTTAGAAGTAAATTTAGGGATATTTAAAGCAATTTTATAAGAAGAACACAGGATTTGATCTATAGAGGAAAGGTGAGTCTGTGCAGCACTCATATATCACATGGCCCCCCACTCAAGAATGGCACCAACAGTGGCATTAATGTAATTCAGAGCCAAGGAAGGGCTAACACCTCTAAATCTGCCAGCAAGCCATTTAAGGATGTTTATATAAATCATGAATCTACTACGCAAGATCTTAATATGCTTAAGCCATCTAAGACCGATATCCATAACCAGTCCAAGATATCTAATACTCTTACTAAGAGAAATAGATCCACAGGATAACTCAAGATGGTCAGGCAAAGATATCTTTTTGCGATGGAAAATAATAAATTGAGTCTTAGGTAAAGAGATAGACAGGTCTAAACCCTCAAGCCACCGAGTAAGCCGATCAAAAGCGTTCCTCAATCCCGAGATGACCCTGTCCAAAACCCCATCAGAGAAGAGTACAGCAATATCGTCAGCATACTGCAACACAATAGCATTATAGGGAATATGATGCAATATATCTTTAACATAAATATTGAATAGTATAGGACTGAGGACAGAGCCCTGAGGGATACCACGCTGAAGGAACCTCCTCGCATAAAAAACCCCAGATTCAAAGAAACTCACAAATCTCGAGGAAAGAAGGTTACGAAAAAAGAGCTTGTAGCCGTCAGGAATTCTAAGTTTATTAATAGAGCTAAATAAAACGTATGGGTTAACATTGTCATAAGCTGACTTAATATCTAAGAATAACGCACCGGTCATAGCCTGGACTGAAAAGGATCTATATATCTCCATATTAATAAGAGCCAAACAGTCGTCACAAGATTTTCCTCTTCTAAAACCAAATTGGCAGTTAGGTAAAATACACTCCAATTCAATAAACTTTTCAAATCTGTTCTTAATCAATTTTTCAAAAATCTTAAATACATTAGAAGCTAAAGAGATAGGTCTAAAGGCTTTATTATTCGATTTAGGAATGAGAACAATATCAAAAAACTTCCAATTTGTTGGAAAAGATCCGTCTACTAATAATAAATTAAAAATATTAATCAGATTGATTAAAGCAGAATCCGGTAAAAGCTTTAAAATAAGGTTCGAAATAAAGTCAGGACCTGGAGAACTTTTGGTTTTAGAAGAGGAAATCACCTGTCTAAGATCAGTTAAAGAAAAATCCTCATCAAATATAGAGACGTGCGGAGTATGAGAAATATCCTCGAAAGAGTTCGGAACCCAAGGAGGAGAGAAACTACTAATAAAGTTATAGATATTAGAAACCCGGCTCTCAGAAGGCGGACTGTACTTAACAAAAAAAGCAGAGTTTTTAAAGGCACCAATCGAGTCCCAGAAAGGTTTAGGATTAAAGTTTTTCCCGAGGTCATTAATAAAAGTGGTGAAGTTTTCTTTCTTTCTTTTACGGATAATCTTCCTACAATTAACCGAGCAGTTTCTATAATTAGCCAGATTTTCTCTGGAAAGGCTCCCACTAAGGATCCTAAAAGCCTCCCTCCTAGAAACCTTAGCATCCTCACACTCACCATCCCACCAGGGCTTGTTAAAATGTCCTCCCAAATCTTGGACGATAAGATTTATAAGTTTCAGATCTCGCATCAAATGAGATAATTGAACCCGAAGAATCGATAATGGTAGCACCAGAACGAAGTGCGCAATCAATAATAATAGCATTCCAATGTTCATACGCCAAAGCACCAGATAAATTATTGACTGAGAAGTCAACCATGCGACCATGAACTAAATTACTAAAAAGGTCCTTGTCTAATCCAGTTACACACATCCTAGCTCTAGTCGAAACAATCGGAAGATTGGGATCATAGTAGATCTGAATGACAATAGGAAGATGGTCGCTACCACAGGGCTTATCGAAAATGGACCAAGAACATTTGTGACAAATGGATTGAAAAGCTAGAGAAATATCAGGGACGCTACGGTAATTAGGGTTAGCCGAAACTCTAGTCGGTGCACCGTCATTAAGGAAGACAAAGTTGGAGTCAGTCAAAGCCTCGGCCAAAGCCACACCATCGCTATTTGCCCTAGAGGACCCCCACATTTCATGCTGAGTATTGAAGTCACCACAAATAATGATATTATGAGAACCAGCGGCAGAGATAACCGAGTCCAAAAATCCAGACCAGAACTCCAAACCCACGTGGATGTGAGGCGGTTTATAGAGTGAAATAATAAATATTCTATCAAGCGATACCCTTCTATCAAGGACGGAAATACACGACAGCTCTATACCAGGATTATTAATAATATTCAAATTAAAAATGACAGGATCAAATTCTTTGCGACAAAGAATTGCAGTGCCACCACCACAACTATCATAAATTCTGTCATTCCTAAAAACTATAAACTCTTTAAATGAAAAATAAGAACGATCGTCCAACCAAGTCTCTTGCAAGCAAATAATATCAAAATCTAAAATTAGATTAGAGAATTCAGGTAACTTTCCGGAGATGCTTCTACAGTTTCATTGGAAGATCTTTAGAGCCATGAGTATAAAGATTAATTTAGTTTACTAAAAATTAAATGAAGATAATGTAACAAAGCCGCAGCTTTGTCCTTCTCTGTTTTACCTGAATTATATAAAAAGCGTAAATCATTAAGAATAATATCAGGAGTAGGAAATGTACTTGACAAAGATTCCAAGTTAGATTCAATCAAGTCAAGCTCTCTAGAAACAAAATCCCGTCCACCAGGGGTCATCTCCACAGAAGGTAGACCGATGTCACCCGGTACAGAAGGAGAGCCACATTCAGAATCAGCACTATCTAAACGCCTAAAACGTTTCTTTTTGCTATGAGTAAGATTAATACGAGAACGGGTTTAGATTAATACGAGAATGGCTAGCATCTTTGAACAAATCAAGCTTGTTCCAAATCATATACGCGTGATTCCTAAATAAATTCACAGCTTGTTGACAGAAATTAATCTCTTTAGATTTAATAGTTCTCCTAGCTTGAGCATGAGAAACATTCGTGTATGCCATCACAGTATTGGCTATCTTATGTTCTATATAAACAGGGCACATAGTATCTGAGGAGAAATGATCTCCACCACAATTAATACACTTAGGCTCCGAATCACAATCCCCGGAAGAATGATGCTGTGAGCTACATTTTTCGCATAATTTATTGCCTCTGCAAGTAAAAGCAGAGTGACCCCACCTAAAGCAATTTAAACACTTTCGTACTCTATTGATGAATGGAAGGATTTTACACTTAACTTTCCATATGTAGATATGAGAGGGAAGAAGGTTGGAAGAAAAAACCACCTTAACGGAGACAGAATTAACCAATTCATGACTAAAATTGTCGCGAAATTTAAGCCTCTCAAGAGAGTAAATCTCTACCGGGTCGAAAGCCACGAAATGCCCATGCGGACATCATCAATAGAAAGAGAAGGGTTGACATTTCTAATCACCCCCACCCGGTACATCTTGTAATTCGGAGCATAAGCAAACAAATCAGAAGGTAGGAAATTCTGACTTGATATTAAATCATTGGCCTTCGCATAATTCCACGCAAATTAAATTTTTCCCAAGTCTCCGAATCGCAGAAATGCAGCTAAATTTCGCGATCAGCAATTTCCCTAAACTCATGGGGTGAATATTACCGATATTCGCTGAAGACGAAAGAGACTCAATATGTACAAAATAAGGCGCAACAATTGATTCCGAATATTTATTATTCTTTTGCGATAGCAAAAACTTTTCTCTACCAGAAGGCTGCCCTTCACCAGAAGACGTTTTATTCGTTTCCAGCATAGTATCACTCACACTTCCCGTATCGGCACGGGGACGCTTAACAGTACTCTCAATATTTCTTTCTTTAGGAGATCTCCGAATTCCAGCTTTCGGCATGATTCAAAGTTGGAAAAGACTATAATATTAAAATTCACAAACAACGCTGGAATGCGAACGCCGGACAGCATATAAACACGCACGCGAACAAAGAGAGACGAACAAAAGAAAGTAAATATACGAACGCGTAAATAAGGTCAACGAGACACAAGAAAACGGCAAATACCGTTGAATTTCAAAATTATAAACTTAAAACTAAACATATATATAATTCACTAAATATATTAAAGGAAATTATAATGAGCGCAATACAATAAACTAATATTAATTATACGCTAAAATTAGACTTATTAACGATCATAAACGCAAAAACGCAATTAAACTAAAAGGCACAAAATAATATATTTATAAAAAAGAACGCGAAAAAGAAAGAAAAGAGATAATCACTAATCCAGAAAATATATGCAAAAGAAATATAAAAGACAAACTACAGAACTGATTATTACTTTGCTAAAGAGAACCCACCCTCCCTTGAAATAAGAATGAGACTTAGCTTCTCTCCAAAACGATCTTCTCCCAAGGAAGACGACAGAAACCCGCCAGATCACAGGAATCGCCAAAAGTCCAGATGAATCCGTTCCAAGAGGGAGAAATTCCATGAATCTTTCTTTCCTTCTTTCACAGAGAGTCAGAACAGCCCCCAGAATCTCAAGGATCGGTAGATGCCCAGTAGAAACCACTCAAGGAAACAGATGATCCATAAGGAAGAAACAAAGTCCGCCGCTCGTCATAGACAGAAGAGCACACGTGCGATCGTAACGGTGGCTCACGACGGAATCCCCGACAGTGCCGAGTCGCTCGCCGGTTCGGACCGCGTTGGGTCCCCGCGCATGCGCGGCCGCCCGCGGCCGCTCAGCTCCGCCGATCCGCTCTTCGCGCTGCTCTCGCCGCTCACGACGTCCCACGTGACGCCTGCCGCTCGACCGCGGGACTTTTGACTGGAGTGCTCCTCGCCTTGCTTTACTGGCGGTACCGGTCGGGACTCTCAAGTCTGATGCAGGTGCGCCAGGCTGGCCAGGCCTTGGCCACTGACCGGTGCAGTCCACGTCCCCGGCTGCGGCGTTCAGGGTCGCACATCCGCTCCGCGGTAGCGATGCTGCGTCCTTCATTCGAGGCGTGGCGGCGCGCCTTTGGCTTCCTTGCTGCGGCGGGCTCGGGCGTCTCGCTGCTCCCGGCGGGGCCGCGGAACGGCCCGGCGGCGGGTCCGGACGTGACTCGGTTGTCGGCGTGCTGCTCCGTTCGGTCCCCGCCGACGCTTGGTTTCTCCCTCGTCGCGACACGTGGGCGTTACATTGGGTGGCTGGCTGCCCACCCCCGCGACACTCGCCGCGCTCCTCCTAAAACTAACTTACGCTTCACGAAACGTAATTATCCTAACCGCGCCTCCTCGACCTGGAACGAGACGGCATCCCCGGCTTTCCCCTCGGCAGAGCCTATGTCACGTCACAACTCCCCCTTCCCAGACGAGTGCCGAGGGGAACCCGGCCCCGACAGCAGCGGCCACCACTCCGGCATCTGGGCCTCAACAAACAGCCCATGGGACGAATAAACAAATTATATATTTCCAGGGAGACCAGTCCTCCTTCCTCGACTCGACAATTCTTCGACTCCCGTCGGTCCCGACACACATCCCCCCGATCGAGACGCGGAGACCGTACGCAGAACGGACGCTCCCACGGCCGCGCTCGCATATCCGCAATCCACTCACACCGCATACTTGCCCCGGCGGCCACGGGAGGGTCTTAGGCTTGGGATGCGCTGGACGGGAAGGACAGTGAAAGATCTTACTCTCATTTCCTTTTTTTTTTTTCCCACTACTTTTGTTTACTACGGTATTTAAGGTACAAAGGTAAAAAAAATACAAGGTACGACGGCACATGGCACACAGGTACTCCCCCTCTGGGGGGGGGGGAGGGGTAAGGAGAGAAAATACATAAAATAGAGAACTGTCGCCGAGGTCGACTACGGCTCCTTCTTTGGCCTGCACCGCCGCTGGGACCGACTACGGCTTCTCCTACGTCTGTCTCGCGGTCCCCTCGGGGCCGTATACGGCTGTGCCTCCCGGTACGCCGGCCCACAGTGCTGGCAGCCTCGCAGGGTGACGCCCGGCTCCCCGCATCCGAAACAGAATCCTCGCTCGCGGGGGCGCGGACACTCGGGGTACCTGTGCGTCCTGGAGAGGCAGTTCCAGCAGTAGCCACTCCTATCCGGCCGGACGTCCTGTGCGCCCCCCGTCTGGACCGCCACATCGCGCTGCTCCCGTCGGTCGGTCTGCGCCGACATGTCGCGGTACCCCGCTTCCCGCGTTTGGGTCGCCATTTCGTGGAGCGCCGGATATTCCCTCACCTCGGCGCCGTCATGGGTGACCGTCATGGACTCCACCTGTCGGAGGACGTCCGCCAGGTCATCCCAAATTCTCGGCACGTATTCCCGAATGTGTTGCCAGAGCGGCCGGTAGCGGCCGTAGAAGTCGCGCCAAAGGCGCAGGATCTCTCGGCGCCTTATGGGCGGCATCCCGGTGAGGTATACAGGTATCTAAATTATTGGACAAGGAGGTGATAGGACTTTAGGTCTTGTATGTGTACCTTGCCAATGGGCGATCCGTCCGGTTGTGCCAGTTCGTACACGACCGGAGAGATCACCCGTTTTATCCGAAACGGGCCCTGGAATTTCTGTGCCAGTTTCCCCGCGATATTCTGTGCGGCAGACGATAGCACGTGCTGCCGCCTTAACACCAATTCGTCCACTCAAAACTTTCGCGGCCGCCTCCGCAGATTGTACCTTGCGGCCTGCCGTTGATTTGCCTGATCCAAATTCTCCGCGACCCACTCCCTAATGGCGCGTAAGTCCGTCATTCGCTGGGACCACTCCGCCGGGTCCCTTGCCTCCGTGTCGGTAGCTACCCCGCGACGGTCGCGCAGCGAATTTGGCGGTACTAATTCACGCCCGAAGTTCAAAAATGCTGGGGAGGTACCTAAGGACGAATGACTTGCCGTGTTATAGGCGAAACGTAAGCGCGACAGATGCTTGTCCCATTCCCGATGATCCTTCTCGATGAAGGCGACGATCATCGTCTTTAATACGCGGTTTACTCTTTCGACGGGGTTTGCCTGAGGGTGGTAGGGCGGCACGGTGGCGTGCGTTATGCCGTTCTCTTCCGCGAAACCCTTCATGACCTTGTTAATAAACTCGGTGCCGTTGTCCGTTAGAAGGGTCCCCGGGGTGCCCCATCGCGACACTATTAGATCTCCGAGAGCCTCCCTAATTTTCGGGCCCGTGGCCGCTCTTAACGCTCGGACTTCCACCCACTTCGTGAACATATCCTGGATTACGAGGATATACTGATATCCCGCCTTACTACGCGGTAGTGGCCCTACAATGTCCGCGGCGACCGCTGTCCACGGCCCCTCCACCGTACGGCGTCCCATCCATCCCGCCGGACCCGCTTGTTTGACCTTGGTTCTCTGACACGTGTCGCACGCTCTCACATGCCTCGCCACGTCCCTGAATAAATTTGGCCAATAATACGCGACCGCAACGCGCTGATAAGTCTTTTCGACTCCTAAGTGGCCGGCTTGAGGGGCGTCGTGTGACTCGCAAAGGGCCTCCGCGCGCAACTCCCGCGGCAACACCAATTTCCAGCGATCGAGGTCCTCCACGATGTCCGAAATTACCGGCCTTGGTCGCAAAAAATATAACCGCCCCTCTATTATTCGCCAATGCGCGAATCTTCTAGGGTCAGTCGCCACCACTTTATACCGCTTACGGTACCACTCGTCGGCCGTTTCTTCGCAATCCGCGACCTCTACCGCGGCGTTTACGTTTACGACTTCTTCTCCCTCCCCCTCATACATCCGGGACAGTGCATCGGGCACGTGGTGCAGGGCTCCTTTTCTGTACTCGACCGAGTAATCATACTCTAATAACTCGAGGGCCCAGCGGGCTAATCGGCCCGTAGGGTTTTTCAAATTATGCAGCCACTGTAAGCTGCTGTGGTCGGTGACCACCGTGAACTTATATCCCTCTAGATAGGGTCGGAATTTTTGTATAGCCCACACCACGGCCAAACACTCCTGCTCCGTTACCGAGTACTTTTTCTCGGGGTCCGTTAGTACGCGACTGGCATACGCGATTACACGCTCCTCGCTTTCCAGCTTTTGCGTTAACACGGCCCCCAGCCCCACCGAACTCGCGTCGGTTTGCAACACAAAGGGCTCCTCAAAATTCGGGCACGCGAGAATCGGAGCGGACACGAGGTGTTCCCGGATGCGATCGAAAGCGCGACATTGTTTATCCCCACACTCCCAGCGCCTGTTCTTCTTTAAAAGACGGGTCAGAGGCTCGCTAAGCGTGGCAAATTGTGGTATGAAACGGCGGTACCACGAGGACATCTCTAAAAACCTGCGCACCTGTCGAAGGTTTTGCGGAGCTTCGTATTTCAAGATAGGTTGTATTTTATCCGGGTCGGTCATGAGGCCCCCCTTACCCACGATAAATCCCAGGTATCGTACCTGCGGTCGACAAAATTCGCATTTTTCCCTATTGATTATCAGGCCTGCCGCCGCTATCCTATCTAATACGCGCTTGAGCCATTTCATGTGCTCCTCGAACGTTTCCGTCGCGATAATTATGTCGTCCAAATAATTGAACGCAAACGGTTCCATTTCCGGTCCTATCAATTTGTCGAGCAATCTTTGAAACGTGGCCGGCGCGTTGTGCAACCCGTACGGCATCCTACGAAAATGGTATAGCCCCGGGCTCGGGGACACTAAAAGCGGTGATTTCGCGACTATTTTCTGCGAGTGGTATCTGAAAATAGGCCTGGCTCAAATCTATTGTCGATATATATTTCGCCTTGCGCAACTTATTTGTGATACCCTCCATGTTCGGTATCGGATACGCGTCTTTCTTAGATACCTCGTTTACCTTGCGGAAATTTATGCAAAATCTATACTTCCCGTTCGGTTTCTTTACCATCACTATCGGGTTCGACCATTGGCTCGACGAAGGCTCGATTACTCCGGTTTTTAACATTTTGTTTACCTCCGCGCGAATGGCTTCCTGTACCTTCGGCGATACTAAATAGCAACGCTGCTTAATTGGCGGATGGCTTTCTACATCAATCCTATGTTCGGTCAAATTCGTAATCCCCGGATCTTCCGATGGGGTAGGTATCGTCCGTAAAAAAAATCTAGCCTATTCTCTTGATCGGGTGTTAATTCTGCTAATCCACAAACCGGAGATGCCTCTTTTTTGTCGAACCGATAGCGAGTACGGGGTCTATCCGCGAAATACCACTCGGCCCTTGCGAAATCTAACGCGATACCGAATCCGGCCAGGAAATCCATCCCGACAATGCACGGCACCGCCAAGTCCGGCAACAACCCCACGGTCATATCGCAACTTTGACCTTTTAACTCCATCAGCACGAAAACGTCGCCATGGATTGCCGTTATTTGTCCGTTCGCCATACGGATACGCGTTTTGTTCTTACGCGCGATCGGCAGGCCCGAGCCTTCCACGATTCGTATGCCCTCGCGACCGATGAGAGTGCGGCTCGATCCTGAATCTACGAGAGCCAGTATCGGATGTCCGCGCGAATTTTTAGGTATCGAAGAGGAGGTAACTCGACGGGCTCAAAGGTAACAAAAGAGTGTGGAAGAGTTTCCACCCCGTTGTCTACAGGTCGGGCCTCGGTTTTAGAATTCGGGGTCGTAGGGACCCGTCCTACGAACTCCCTCCCGCGTTTCCCGGACACGCAGGGCAAGTCCTCGTGGTAAATCCGCGTTTGCCACACTTATAGCAGTGAGTCTGCTGAGCCTCCGTACAATTACGCGCGTGATGTCCAACCTTCTCGCAATTCCAGCATTTCATGCTGGCATCCCCTACACCGATCCCTAACGCGGTATCCACAACTACCGGGCTCGCCCGGGCGGTAACAGCGGTCGCGGCCGCAGCCGGTTTCGCGCCTTTCTTTTTGGTGCCGGGCTCACGGCCCACGGCCTCCCCGACGGCGACCGTAACCGGGTTCCTCGGTTTCCCCTTCGGGGCGTGGTACGCTAAATCCAAAAAAATCGATTGCTCCGGCGGCAATGGGGGTCGATAGTACTTATCCGCGAGCAAGCTACGCTCCACCCGTGTGGCTAGGTCCTCCAGCCCGTGAAAATCGTGAAATTCCTGCCGGCGTATAGCGATTTGTAAACGCGGCAGTAAGTTACGGTGGGCGAAAGTCAGCTGCTCCGACAAGCTCCAGGGAGGGCTCATTCGCCCGAATAAAGCGCGCAAACACGTTAAGTAATCTGCGGCGGCCTTGTGTTCTCCCTGAGTCCTCCGTAGGACCTCCTCCCTGAGCATATATTGGTAGTCCGGGTCGCCGAATCGCGCCCTCCACGCATTCTCGAAGTCGTCCCAATTACGCCAATATTGGCTTTCGAGCCGTACCCAATATAACGCGACATCCGATAGGAAAAGTGGCAGGCACTTAAAAAGATCTGAGTCGTCGATCGGGATAATCGCGCGAGTCTCCTTTATCCGTAAAAGGAAGGCCTCCGCGTCGCTGCCGCGTTTCCCCGAGAAGTGGAGGTTCCACTTCCGCATCAGATTATATGCTTCGGACGCGGATCCGCGCGTGGACCGTCTCCCCGACGCGAATGGCACCGGCTCGGCCCGCAGGGGTGGCGGAAAATTATAATTCGGTTCCCTCGCCCCTCCCCCCTTTGCCCGTGATCTATTTCTACCCCCTTCGGTTCGAAAATCTGTCGGGGCAGCTCGAAATTCGGGCGAGGCGGCGTCCTCTGCACCCCCGCGTTCGCGAAGGGTACAGCGGCTCTGGGGTCTAAGGCCGCGCGGGGCGGTGTACGATTCAATCCCAAACCGGCGAAGGGTAGGCCCATATCCACGGGCGCCTTCACCTGCCCAGGCGGCACCACGCCGACCGCGTCAAAGCCAATCCCCCCCCCCCTCGGGGTTGGGTGAGGGTGGCGGGTCCATCCCCGCGAGTGCCGCGACCTCGAACTTAAGTAGGCGCGCCCGTAAAACCGGAAGTATGCCGCAAGTCTTTAATTTCCGATCTGCCAGGTGTTGGAGGACCTCTTGCTCGTTTAATTTGTTAATCCAGCTATGGGGCGAACCTTCCCCCCGCATCTCGCAAATCCCGGCGTCAACTTCTCGATCTTACTCGCGGAAGTCGCGCAACAACAAGGTAACACGCGCGAAAGGTAGACAGTCGCGTGATAGCGAGGTAACACGCGCGGAAAGGTAGGTAGCCGCGTGATAGCGAGGTAGCACACGCGGAAGGCAACAGAGATCTTCATTATTATGCTTCCCTTTGTACCGCCTGTACGCTCAAAGCCGACAATAACACCGCGGAACGAAAACGCACGCCAGTCGCGACAATGTCGGTCGCTATACACAAGGACCGAAGTCGCAAAAACCAAATATATCCTATTCCAAAGTCGGAGATAATAATCCTACCTCGATCGTGGTAAACACGCAGGAATCCGCCGAAAGAAACGACAGAAAAACGCGCGGTCGTCAAGCCGCCAGCAATAACACGTCGATCGCGGTAAACACTAAGGAATTCGGCGCGAGAAAAACAAACGGAAGAAAAACGCGCGGCTTTCACAGGCAAATCAACATAGGTGGTCGGCTGAAACCCGATACATCGTATATATATTTCGCTCAAATTTCCATGGCACCGGCCTTCCAGGGCCGAAATAATATTTAACACAAACACAACTTAAACTTAGGATAACATGCAACGTTTCACGACACACACAAAAAGCAATATTTCTCGTAATTGATTGCGCACGCTCGCTCTCCCTTAATTTCCTCTCAATTACTGTCTTTTTCTTTGCGAGAACGCCCCACGTTGGGCGCCAAAATTTTGCAACCCGTTTTTCCTCGGTCTCGCCCGCCGAGGAGGCGCGGCTGCAAATTAGCCACCGATAATTAGGTAGGCAGGTATTCTCGAGGTATTCAGGCAGACAGGTATCCTCCGAGGTATTTACAGGCATCAAGATAGGCAGATAACATCCAGATTTCCGCGAGGTACTCAGATAGGTAGATATTTTCCAATAGGTACGCAAGACATACGGATACACCGATAATCTTCACGATATTCGCGAGGAATTCCAGCAGGTAATCGGTCTCAACGATATTCGCGAGGTGACGCTAAAACTTGGGCGACAGGTGCAAATACGCGCACCACGTTTCCGTAGCCTAATCTTAACGCGATCGCCCGGACACGCACGTCCACTCAGGGCGCGAGGCGAGTTAGATACTCTGTGGAAAGGGGGGGGGGGGAGGCGGCGCAACGCAATCAACACTCTCGATTATGTGTAACAAATTATAGATATATTTGCGGAAAGAATATTGGTGAAAAGAGATAACAGAAAAATAGAATAATAGGCTCACGTTCGCAACTCACTCATACAAACTCACATTCACGACTCACGCATACAGCACACTCGAACTACATCCGCGATTTCTTCGAAACCCAAAAGACCGATTCGCAATTTACTCGAAACTCGCAATACCACCGCTCGCGAGACTCTACGCGCGCTCGTTTTCGCGGCGGCCTCCGCGAATGCGCGGCAAAAACCCGCACGACATTCCTCGGCCGCCCGCGACGCAATAACCGCGACAATTGCCCCCGACACGTCTCACGACATTCGCGGGACTCTACCCTTCTCCCGATACGTTTTACGACGTTCGCGAGACAACTTACTCGAAACTCGAAATTCTCCCGACACGTGTCACGACGTTCGGGAGACGATTCTCCCGACACGTTTTACGACGTTCGCGAGACGATCACGACACTTTCCGCGACACTCTCACTCGGAATCCGCGAAACAACCCTAATAATCACCGCGATTCCGCGGAAACCTCCGACGCGACGGTCTCACCCTGCCGGGCGCATCCGACCCGCGCGATACGCCCGACGCAACCGCGCACGGAAGATTTTCCCGCACACACACACCCCCGCGACTGTCGGCCGCACTGGTCCCCGAGGAGGGCCTTCCCGCGAACTCAAGCCGCGTGCGCCCCCGGCCGGCCTCCTTTGTCCGCGTCTCAAGGTAATAGGTACCCTAGGTACCGACCAACTTCCTGGCACGAGGCAATAACGAGGTAAATAAACGGACGTGCGCAGGTAACGAGAAGGTAATTGAGTGAGGCGGAGGCCGAGGTCGCACACGGAACGCGACGAGATACCCGGGTGGTAGCCTTACATGTATCGCTGCGCTGCACAGGACGGCTGCTCGGTCGGGGCGGACTCGTTACGGCTCCGGGATGTCTCCTGCTCTCCAGCTAGCACGACAGTGCCGAGTCTTCTTCTTCTTCTTCTTAGAACCCACTGGATTTCAGGCTCCAATGCGGAGCCACTGTACCACGGATACACAGCCAAAGAGAGAGCCCATATGGGGATTTAGGCTCCCTCTGGCGAATACACTACGAGGCAAAAACCTCAGTCTGTTTAAATGACCGTCGAAAAGTCGATAACACAAAGAAAAACACAAGCATGAATTTAATAAGAAGCCTTAATTAACTTTAAAAAATAATAACATCATACACAAATTATAGTATTAAAAGATATCACGCAAATTCATAAACTGATATTAGAGTCTCGAACAAAATTTATGATAGTCTTAATTAATTTACGATTAAGATGGCTCAATAGATAGATACTAGAAAAAGGCGCAAAGAGCCCTAAATTAAATAAAGAGCCAACAAACTTAAATCGAGCATCATCAAAGAGTTTACATGCCCAAAAAATGTGTTCCATATCCTGAATTTCATATCCGCAAGGACAAGCAGGAGACTCACAAATGCCAAACTTGTATTTTGTAGCGTTATTGAATGGATAGCCTATAATGAGTCTAGCCATAATACCAAAATCTTTTCTACCCATTTTAAATTTAGATAAGAACGAAAAATTAATTTTTTGAACGAACAAATTATCCATATAGAACCTCCCAGAGCCTACATTAATATTCTCCAGAAATCTTAAGTCCAAACCACGGTAAAACTCAAGCAAGAGGAAAGAAACATCCTTAAACGATACCTTATTACCAGCAGGAACACCATCCAGAGCAGCACACTTAGCCGCGGCATCAGCGATCTCATTGCCTAGGATACCTTTGTGAGCAGGGCACCAGGAGAATCTAACAGACCTATTATAAGATAGTGCTAAACTAATTTTTACTTTTAAATTGGGGATTTGAGGACTTAACTTACAGAAGTTAAAAGGTTTCGGATTATTAAGAGCTTGAAGGACACTTCAAGAGTCAGTACAAATATTAATAAACTGCCAGGAATTATCCCACATGAGGTCAAGAGCTGCAGAAATGGCATAAACCTCTGCCGAAAAGAAACTCGAATAATTATTCAATTTATACTTACAAGTAATATTAAAGGACCACGCACTAATTATATGGAAAAAGTGGCCACCGTTAAAATCGACGAAAACTACGGAAAACTGTAGTTTGTGTGATGCCGATGAAAAGTTCAAATCCGCACAACCCTCAAAATATGCTAGTTTTTAAGCTACGAGCCTATAAAGGTGATATTGGTGATATAAAACGTACACATATTATACATAGTATACCCCCTTTTAGCGTTACCCAAGATTAACCAGCGTGGAGGTGGTGAGTGTCTGATCTCCTTTTTTGTTCTTGTTTTTATTTTCTTAATATTTTTTTAATATTTTTTATTTTTTTAATATTTTCATTTTTTTTATTATTATTTTTTTTATCTTATAGTGTTTTTTTTAATGTCTCAAACCTTGATTTTCCCTATTACCAGCATCAATGATATTATGCAATAATGCATTGCTTGGATATTTTACATTTGGTTGATGACGCGCATATCCGAGATACCATAACATTATTGATGCTGGTAATAGGGAAAATCAAGGTTTGAGACAATAGGAAAACACTATAAGATAAAAAGAAAAAAACAAAAATAAAAAATAAAAAATAAAAAAATGTATTAAAAAAATAAAAAAAAATATTAAGAAAGTATTAAAAAAATAAAAACAAGACCAAAACAGGAGATCAGACACTCACCACCTCCACGCTGGTTGATCTTGGGTAACGCTAAGAGTGGGTATACTATGTATAATATGTGTACGTTTTATACCACCAATATTACCTTTATAGGCTCGTAGCTTAAAAACTAGCATATTTTGAGGGTTGTGCGGATTTGAACTTTTCATCGGCATCACACAAACTACAGTTTTCCGTAGTTTTCGTCGATTTTAACGGTGGCCACTTTTTCCATATAATTAGTGAGTGGTCCTTTAGGTACCCACACAGCTGCACCTACAGAAAGATTCCCAGAACAAAACTCCCCAGACCTTGAACCGTCTGTAAAGATATCCACCTCAAGAGGAGATTCTCGCTTAAGTGAAATAAAGTTAGTAAAAGCGAGGTTCGGATTACCATTATCCCTAGCTAGACCTCCCGACGACAGATCAATCTCAGGAACCGTCGCCAGGACATCCGGAGAGAACGAAAAATGAGGAAGAGTATACCAACAGTAAAGATCACCCCGTAAAGGCTGTATAACGGTCCATCTAGAAATAATGAAAGGAATGTTTCTAGGGGCAGTTCTGTACCGAGCTGCAAATGAGTGGAGAAAAACGACCTTATTAACAAGTTTATTATTACGTAATTGTATGGCTTTACACAAAAATTTATCGCTCTTATAAGTAATTCGTCTGATAAAAGATTTCTGGCCGGAAAATGCCCAACAAGCTCTATTGGAAGAGGTTTTAGGAATATTAAGAGCGACCTTATAAGCCGAACACAGGATACTCTCCACTCTCGATAAATAGGAACGGGCAGCGCTAATGTACCACATAGATCCCCACTCCAGAATAGCACCGATAGTAGCATTAATAAAGATAAGAGCTAACGCAGGGGACACGCCCCATGATCTGCCGGCAAGCCATTTCAGGATATTAACAAAGATCAAGGACCTAGAACGCAAAGACAAGATATGATCTTTCCACCTCAATCCAATATCCATAATCATCCCTAAGTATCTGATACTATTACAGAGAGTGACACAACCGATAGAAAGCTCCAAACTATCAGGCAAGCTCAAGGACCTTTTGCGATGAAATATGATGAACTGAGTCTTCTCAAGAGAGATCGATAAATCAAGACTCTCTAACCAACTCTCCACCTGAGCAAAGGCCACCTGTAACCCAGCAAGTACATTCTCCAAAATACGGTCCGAACACAGAACAGCAATATCATCAGCGTACTGCAAGAGAACAATATTATGCGGAATATGAAATAATATGTCCTTAACGTAAAGATTAAACAAAATTGGACTCAAAACAGAACCCTGAGGAATACCCCTACGAAGTAGTCTACAACCCAGATAAAATCCAGACTCATTGAAGTTAACAGTTCTGGGAGAAAGAAAATTCAAAAAGAACTTCTTATAACCCAGCGGGATCCTAAGCTGATTGATAATACGGAACAGTTTACTCGGGTTCACATTGTCATATGCAGATTTAATGTCCAAAAACAGGGCTCCAGTCATAGCACGCATAGCAAAGGCTCTATAGATTTCAATGTTAATGAATGCCAGACAGTCATCACAGGACTTACCCCTCCTAAATCCAAACTGACAGTTTGGAAGCAGCAACTCTAACTCAATAAACCTCTCAAATCGACCCTTGATTAGTTTTTCAAAAATTTTTAGAACGTTTGATGCCAAGGAGATAGGCCTGAAATTCTTCTTGTTGGGTTTCGGTATAAGCACTATATCATATTGATTCCATAGGGAAGGATAAGAACCATCCCGGAGAATGAGATTAAAAATTTCTAATAGACGAACACGAGCAGTCACCGGTAACAATTTCAACAGGTGATAACCAATAAGATCCGGACCCGGGGCACTAGTACTCCTAGAAGAGGAGATCACAGAATTCAAATCATGCAGAGAAAACTCGTCCTCAAACAAGGAGATGGGCTGAGAAGGAGAGGGAGAATCAAAATCGCAAGAAACCCAAGGAGGAGAAAAACGATCGATAAAATCATAAATAACGAGATGTCTACTAACTGAAGGGGGGATGTTATTTTTGAAAAATACCGAATTTTTAAAAGCATTAATAGTTTTCCAAAAAGATTTGGCATTGAAATTTACACTCAAATCATTTACGAAATTCACAAAATTATGTTTTTTCCTTCGACGAAGGGTTTTTCTGCAACTATTAGAACATCTATTGTAAGCCTCCAGGTTCTCACGAGAAGGATTTCCCCTATAAACCTTAAACAAATCACATCTCTCTTTCACGGCCTTCTCACATTCAGGATCCCACCAAGGCTTCCGCAGCCTCCTACGGCGATCCGTAGGCTTGTAACTTTTCCGAAGGTTCGAATTAGGATCAAAATAATTAATACGGCCTGATGAATCCGAAATTGTGGCACCAGCTCTTAGTGAACAATCAATAATCAAATTATACCAAGCTTCGTAAGCAAGAGCCCCCGAAAGATTATCAGATGAAAAAGAGGACATAGTCTCATCCACAATAGAGCAAAAGACCTCCCTATCAAGACCCAGTAAATTCATCCTGGATCTCCTAGGGGAGT
Organism: Harpagoxenus sublaevis; assembly: GCA_030770355.1. Classification (NCBI taxonomy): domain Eukaryota; kingdom Metazoa; phylum Arthropoda; class Insecta; order Hymenoptera; family Formicidae; genus Harpagoxenus; species Harpagoxenus sublaevis. Next base: position 124,726 of record JASTWR010000199.1, on the reverse strand, counting down.
TATTAGATATATACACCGGATTAAACTGTATAATAATGGGAAAATGATCACTACTTAAAGGTTCAGAGAAAAGAGACCAAAAACAATTACCAGAAAGAAAGCCAGAAACTAAAGTAATATCCGGGACGCTATGGAAGTTAGGTCTATCAGAGACTCTGGTGGATTCACCATTATTAATCACTACAAAATTAGAACTACAAATATATTCCGCCAAAGCAGATCCCTCCCTATTATTTTTGGAAGACCCCCAAAGTTCATGTTGAGCGTTAAAATCGCCACAAAAAATAAATTCACCAGAGTCAGAAATAAAAGAGATAAAATTAAAGAAGTAACTCCAGTAAACCTGATCCACAGAAATATCAGGAGGCTTATATATCGACAAAATAAATATTCTATGAGGAGAGATTTTCCTATCCAAGAAGGAAATACACGAAAGCTCAATCCCCGGATTATCCAGAAGAACAACATCAACCACCACCGGGTCCAGATCCTTATGGCAAATAATAGCAGTTCCCCCACCCTCTCGTTCAGGAGGTCTATCGTTTCTAAATACATGAAAATCCCTAAAAGAAAAATAAGAGTGAGCACGTAACCACGTCTCCTGGAGACAAATAATATCAAAGTCGTTAACTAAATTTGATAACTCATTAAATTTTCCCGTAGCACCTCTACAATTCCATTGTAAAATCTTCATGGCAGAAAATATTTTTAATTTAGATTACTAAAGAGAATGTTCAAATACCGTAAGACGGTATGAGCCTTTTCATCAGAAGAGTTATCAGAGAAATAAATAAATCGAAGGTCCTTGAGAATAGTCTCTGTGTGAGGGAAAGTATTATTCAAAGTACATAGGTTAGATTCAATATTAGAGTTAGACGGGAGTGAGAAATTAGTAACTGACGGACACACTAGTTCCATGCAATGATCCATTTCAACCGATGGACGAATAGTCTCATCCAGAGCTGAACCAGGTACCGAATTCGAAATCTCATCCTCCGATTTTCTACGCCTTTTCTTTTTGCGGAGAGAACGACTAGAAGATAATGCATGAGTAGGAACCTCCACATTGGGAATCAATTTACACCAAGCAAAGTACGCATGGGATCTAAACGTCTGGACAACCTGTTGACAAGTCTCCAACTTCCTAGCTTTAACAATTTTCTTAGCTTGAGCAAAAGATGAATTAGTATAGGCCATGACAGTATTAACTATTTTATGAAACAAATGCATAGGGCAAACGACATCAGATGGAAGATGATCTCCCTTACAATTGATACAATAATACTTAGAGTTGCAAGTCTCAGAAGGAGGATGGACAGATCTGCATTTATTACATGAAGGGTCACTTCTACAAGCAGCCATTGAATGGCCCAAACGAAGACAATTGTTGCAACTACGAACCTTATTAATGAAGGGGAATACCCTACATTTAACTCTCCATATAAACACAAATTCGGGTAACAAATTAGAAGCGAAGGTAATCTTAATAGAAGAGGAAGGTCTTAATTCATTACTATCTTTATCTCTAAATTTCATTCTTTCCAATGACTCAACCTGAATGGGACCATCAGGCCACGTAAGACCATCGACAATCTCGTCACATGAAAGCTCCAAGTCCACATTTTTAATAATACCGACTATGAAGAGCTTAAAATTTGGAATATAAGCGAACCACCCCGGTAAGAGAGACTCCTTAGACTCCACGAAAGAATTAGCATCATTATAATCATCAAAATCAATGCTAATAAGATTTCTACCAAGCCTATGCATGGCCTTAATGCTAAATCTGCGACACAACATTTTACCTACTTTCATTGGATGTAAATTTCCAATATTCCCGATATCAGGGGAAAGAGTTTCAATGTGGACAGAAAAAGGAGCAAGATTAGAATCTGAATATCTATTATTAGACTGAGACTGGATAAATATTTGTCTCGCAGTTAAAGGAGGAGGATCAGAGGACGCAGAAGGACGCAAATCCGAAGTAGACGACATATCCTCAGAAAGGCGAGATTTTTTATTCGGATTACTCTCCACATTATTCGGAGAAGGAGGACTAGACTTAGACGAAGAACGATTCTTACGGCCATTATCTTTAGACATTGTATATAGAGAAAATAACAAAATCAAGAGAGCAGATATCACTAACGAGACACAAAGAGCAAAATCTGAAAATAATATTTAATAATATAGATGATTCATATTAAACGCACATAAAATATATAATACGCATTAAACACAATACACATATACAGGAAGCGTCTCGCGATCAACCGAATATATAAATAACGTGAACGAATCACCCAAACAACGAGCCCCGCGATGATGCGAGAATAAAAAACAAAACAAGAGCAAACTCTAGCGTAGCGATGATTTGAAATAATAAAGACGGATTCCCAAAGATGAACTAAAAATTATAAGTAATAATACTAAAATCTAAATATAAATTAAGAGACAAAATAATAATAATAAGAAAGCCGATTAATATGTAAGGAACATGAATATAGAAATAACCGACCAATCACATAAAGCGAATAATATGTAAAATTAAAAGTATAAGAGACATGAATAAGAAAAAATTCCGAGATAGAAAATATATACGTAGATACAGATATACAAAAAATTAAAGAATTAAATAATAAAGACGGATTCCGAAAGGTGAAGTTAAATTATAACTAATAATACTAAGATCTTAATACAAAATAAACAGGGTAATATAATAATAAAGAAGACGATTAATATGTATAAGAGCATGAATATAGAAATAACCGACCAATCACACAGAAATAATAAATAAAATTGATATAAGAAATATATAAATGAAAAATTACAAGATAGCAAATATATACGCAGATACAGACATACAAAATAAGGATTTAAAGTTAAATGTACGAAATTCAAAGGTAGAATATCCGAGCAACCCGAAGGGAATAGACAGCGTAAACAACGCGCATAAAAACGGGCATCCGGTATGCCGCGAGCAAAAGAAATGAAAACAAGAGCTAAACTCTAACGATCGAAAACAAAATTTGAAATATTACATACCAATTTCAGAAAGACAAAATTACATATATAGATGATAATTACTTAATAATAAGATATAACAGATACCTAGACATTATTGCAAAATATAATAGAATAAGAAAAATCAAATAATCCTAGTAACCGGGCATAGACACGACAACATAAAGATTGAACAAAAAATAAACACCAAAAATGAATAAACATATAAATCACATTGAAATAATTAAAAGAAAGGCATAAACAAAGCAAACGAAAAATTATGAATAAAGAAAATTAAATAAAGAGAATTCAAAATTGATAGAAACGATTCCGGAGTAAAATAAAAAAGAAAAATCAGATATCGAAATTCAGGAATAAGCTATGATATCAAACGGAATGAATTAATATATATAGAGAAAGATGAATGCAAAGACTTTAAATAAATCACAAGAAAGAAAATTAAGGCAGTCCAAGGACCACAAAAAATACTAAATAATATGTGTTATCAAGCTCGGAACGGACTCACAGACTATGCGTAGCTGGTATTCGCAGTCTAGGACATCAATTTCCAGAACAGGCGTAATTGCATCAAAGCCGCAGGAAGGCAGGATAATCCATAAAACGAGAGAATCCAAGAGTCCCACGAAAAAACAGAGGCAGGAATACAGGATGTAAGACCCTCAAAAGGCACAGAGAGAGGCTGAGAGAACAGATTTCGCCAAGAGTATCAAACACGTCCGAGCAGCACGCCGGTCGACAACGGAATCCACAGTGCCGAGTCGCTCGCCGGTTCGGACCGCGTTGGGTCCCCGCGCATGCGCGGCCGCCCGCGGCCGCTTAGCTCCGCCGATCCGCTCTTCGCGCTGCTCTCGCCGCTCACGACGTCCCACGTGACGCATGCCGCTCGACCGCGGGACTTTTGACTGGAGTGCTCCTCGCCTTGCTTTACTGGCGGTACCGGTCGGGACTCTCAAGTTTGATGCAGGTGCGCCAGGCTGGCCAGGCCTTGGCCACTGACCGGTGCAGTCCACGTCCACGGCTGCGGCGTTCAGGGTCGCACATCCGCTCCGCGGTAGCGATGCTGCGTCCTTCATTCGAGGCGTGGCGGCGCGCCCTTGGCTTCCTTGCTGCGGCGGGCTCGGGCGTCTCGCTGCTCCCGGCGGGACCGCGGGACGGCCCGGCGGCGGGTCCGGACGTGACTCGGTTGTCGGCGTGCTGCTCCGTTCGGTCCCCGCCGACGCTTGGTTTCTCCCTCGTCGCGACACGTGGTCGTTACATTGGGTGGCTGGCTGCCCACCCCCGCGACACTCGCCGCGCTCCTCCTAAAACTAACTTACGCTTCACGAAATGTAATTATCCTAACCGCGCCTCCTCGACCTGGGACGAGACGGCATCCCCGGCTTTCCCCTCGGCCGAGCCGTCCGGGCGGTGGACGTGACTATGTCACGTCACACTATGTTAAAATATCTAACTATAAACACACTTTTCTTCGCGCGTCGAGAAGGCTGACATGTTAGGTTATACTGTTGTAACGCTAGACAAGTGTCACAATCTTCTGAGTTCAAGTTGAGTCAACTCATATAATGCGGTTAAAAGTAACAATAGCTGTCGAGCGTTACGATCGTCGTAAGGAGCTTAACATTACGATAAATGTAAACACAGCCTCGCGCACCAACTGACGTACATACACGTTAGTCACGTCAGTAGGGGTAGATCACCGGTTCTGGATTACTTGTAGGCGAGGGGGGAGCGGGGCGAGGGGTTTCGGCGGCGCGGGGTACTCTATGCCCGGTGGGCGCGGGGTCCGCGGGGCAAGGGAGGGGGCGTGTGCACTTAGGGCGAGGAGGTCCGCGGGGCAAGGGAGGGGAGCATGCACTTAGGGCGCGGGGGTCCGCGGGGTAAGGGGAGGGTGGCGGCCTACAGCGTGGGTCCGGGGAGGAAGGGGGGGGGGTCTTAGGCGCGCGCTCGTCGGGGGGTATGTTTTTAAATGCTGCGTCTTGCTTTGCATAAGCGATCATTGATATATTTTACGATCAATTATAGTGACGTTAATGTCCTCTTCACTTTTCTAGAAAGAGATGTTTATCACAGATTATGTTTCTTTCAAGTATGCACATGCGGCCTGCATTTTTTGCTCAAAAGAGCCCTTTGTCGGACCATGCCTTTGCGACTATAAAAAATAGCGCGAGCGCCGGTGACAGGCTGCTATAATTTACGATCAATTATCGCCGATGTTCTCTTCATTTTTTTAGAAAAAGACGTTTTATCGATGAGCGTGTCACCATTCGACACGGACATTTCGTGACCCTATTCGGTTAAAATTTTGCGTCTAAGAGGCCACTTGTCTGCGATGTAGGTATACTAAACATCTGATAACACTATGCACTAAATAGAAAAAGAAACAATACACAATGCTCTAGAAACGAGAGAAGAACCTATAGAAGAAAAAAAATATATAACGAAGAACGAAGAGCGTCAAAACCACAGTCGTGATTTGAAAGCCAGCGCATCGGTCGAAAAAAGTATATCGGTCGAAAGAAGTGTAACAGTTATTTAATTCATACTTTTGTGAAATGTGCAAGAGTTTAATATGGAAATAGACAATAATTTTGAACAAATTTTAGAAGTCATCCGACAAAGATCGCGCGTTGTCGGCGGATGACAGTGATTATATCAGCTATTATCAAGGAGATGATCTTGTTGAAACCACTGAAAAAATAGTGTCGCACTCAGAAATTTGCTCGCTAAATGGACGCACCAAGTTTTGCGCGATATATTGTTACTACACCACGGGTGGCAGTTTTGTTGCATGTGCATCGTGCATGGTAAGAATAGCGGACACAGATTAGGGATATATGTATGCTGTGCGAAAACATGTGATTGAGCTGTACGACGCAATAGAAGGTCGGTCTCTCTCTAATTGCAGACTTCCGGTATATCAAATCTTTCCATGCAATATGTGCCCAATTTGTGTACACTGAAAAAAACATTGCCGTGAATCGAACAATATAAAGTGTATGCGAGTATCATGGAAAGAATCCGCTCTTACGAATACTTAAATGATTCTGTCGAGTATGCTCATCCTTGTAGACAAGATATCGTCGATGCTTTGAAGGACAATAAAGATCCGCGAGGAGAAACGTGTGTGCAACGAATATCACCAGTGCAGTTTCTTCGCGATCGTGAACTCGGTACACGCGGAACCAGTGAACGCGTAGTCAGACAAGGAGTTGTTATCAACACTGAGCATCCATATGACTGGCCTTATCACCTGAGACGTAAAGCGTACAGACACTTGTGGAAACATACGATAGAGGAAGAAGAGGAAGAAGAGGAAGAAGAAGACCTAAGAATGTTAAGAAGTTGTATGAGATATCGTTGTATTTCATATTATTTTAAAGTGCGCGATGAAGCATACTATAACCGTTGCGCGATGGAAATTATTGAAAAGATCGAGAGGTATGACTTTGAGACTCTGTACATTCAGATTCGTACAGGTTTTGGGAAGTACGTCGAATTGGCGGTGATAAACAACTTGGAGTCTTCGGTATATAGATGCAATTGGAATTATCCAGCAATTATTCTTGAAAACGCTTTTGATGATAACGCAATTGATGATTGTGACGATATCGATGCTATTGATGATGCTCTTTGGCGACTTACTTACAAAGATGCCCCCCACTTCAATCTTAATCATTTTATGAGTATGCACTATCACGTTCAAGGATGCCAACGGTTTTGTTTATCGTGTAATAAAGTCACGTGCAAGTGCTCCGTAGAAATTTGTGACGTGCTTTAAACAATTGTATGTAAAAGGACTCAAAAATATGGAAGACTTTGAGCAAATTGAACGCGACTTGCTGGAGCAGTCGCGCCAAGTCGCTACCTTAGGCGAATATTTCGCGTGGGCGCAGCGATGCGAGGAAGTCGTTGGACAGCTCGAAGAACACAGTCGCGCCAAGCGTCCGCGGCTCTTACCTGGAAAGAGAACATCTTTGCTGCAAATAATCGCGCGACTCGAGTGTGCAAAGATTCGATTACAGAGACGTTTCATACACAGCGGTGGTTAGTACGCGAGCACCAGTAGTGGCGGCAATAACGCGGAAAGACTCGTTTGGCGAGAGATCGAGACCGCGTTCGAAAGTCGTATACTGACCGGTGCAGTGATTAATTCCGAGCACATCAAACCTCGTCAATTTCTTGAAGATGCGAGAGACATTGTACTCGATCGTGTGCGGAACGTCATACAAAGACATGACAATGTAAAGATAAACACTGTGTTTAACGGTGAATTTGTGGCAGGTGACAAATGCGCGAATAAAAGTATCGCTACAAAAAACTATGAACTCTTTCGTACGTCCGACCTGCGAGAGTGGTACGACATGCGCGTTATCGAGCTTACCTTAGCAACTCTGGAGGAATTTCAGGAACGCGACAGCGGGTGGGCGTTGTTGCGTATACTCAATTTAATGGTTAACGTGAACAAATATAATCCATTGCACGCAAGGTGTTTTGTGGAAATCCCGCAAGAAATTAAATTAAAAAAAGCGGTGATCAACGTGCAATCAAGAGACAATGCATGTTTCGCGTGGTCGGTGGTGGCTGCTCTGCATCCAGCCAAAACAAATGTAAATCAACCATTCTCATACCCCCGTTATACATCAGTGTTAAATTTTAAAGACATTGAGTTCCCCATGTCTCTGAAAAAAATTAGTACATTTGAACGACTCAACGACGTGTCGATCAATGTATATGCCATCGAGAAGAAAGAGAAACTCGTAATCTTACCGATACGACTCACCGACAGTAAAAAGAATAAACATGTCAATTTACTGTACCCGCCAGATCAGCAAGACGACAACGTGGGACATTTCGCGTGGATCAAAAACCTATCCCGTTTCGTGAGCTCGCAAATCAATAGATATGCACACAGGAAATACTTTTGCGATCGGTGAGTATACATTTAAAAAATAAAAGTAAAATTGTACAATAATTTTTATATAAAAGATATATTTAAAAAAATTTGATTATTATTTACAGATGTTTGCACTATTTCCACACGAGCGAGAGATTGGAAACCCACGCCGTTGACTGTGGGCAGATGAATGACTGCGCTATCCGACTACCGAGCGAGGACGACAAATGGCTGAGATTCCGCAACTATAACAGAAAGGAGCGGGTTCCGTTCGTGGTATACGCCGACCTTGAATGCACCCTGGAGAAAACGGATGCTGATCCGCAAGCGTCCACGTACGCCTATCAACATCATCAGATATTTAGCGTCGGGTACTACGTGCGGTGCTCGTACGACGACTCGTTATCTATGTATCGGTTTCGTCGCGATAAGGATTGCATCGCGTGGTTCGCCGATAAACTCAAAAGATTAGCGCATCACGTAAAAGGTATCCTATCCGCAAATATCCCCATGGTAACTCTCTCGAACGAACAGTGGAAAAAGTTTAACAGCGCAACGCAGTGTCACATTTGCGAAAAACCGTTCGCGCTGGACGACGTACGAGTACGCGATCATTGCCATTTGACCGGTCGTTACAGAGGTCCCGCACATTCAAATTGTAATTTAAATTATAAAGATTCCCATTACATTCCCATAATTTTTCACAATTTATCCGGATACGACGCGCATTTTATCATAAAAGAAATAGCTACCGCGTTCGAAGGTTCGGTCGACGTACTACCGATAACAAAAGAAAAGTATATTTCGTTTACAAAACACGTGAAAGATACCGCCGAAAGATCAGATTTGCGAAGTGATATAAAGTTACGGTTCATCGATTCATACAAATTTCTGAGTAGCAGCCTCGATAAATTAGCATCTTTTCTGTGCACAGATAAGTTAAAAATTGTACGTTCTGAATTTTCACAATTATCGATCGAGTATTTTGATCTTTTGACGAGAAAGGGCGTATTTCCGTATGAATTCATTGACTGCGCCGAAAAGTCGGAGGACTCGTGTTTACCCTCGCGCGACTTGTTTTACAGTTCCTTGACCGGTGACACCGTATCCGAAAGCGATTACGCTCACGCTGTGAACGTTTGGCAGCGGTTCTCCGTTCGAACCTTGGGCGAATACAGTGATTTATATTTAAAAACAGATGTCTTGTTATTGGCCGACATCTTTGAAAATTTCCGCGATAGCTGTGTTGCGAGTTATGGACTTAACCCCGCGTATTACTATACTCTTCCCGGGTATACGTGGGATGCCATGTTAAAACATACTCGCGTAAATTTTGAACTGCTCACCGACATTGATATGGTCATGTTCGTCGAACGCGGTATTTGCGGCGGTTTGAGTCAATGTTCCGGCAGATACGCGCGAGCCAATAACAAGTACATGCAGTCGTACGATCCATCGAAACCATCGTCATACTTGATGTATTTCGATGTAAACAACTTATATGTGTCAACCACTGCCCTACGCCGATTTTCGATGGGTCGACGACGTAGACAATTTTAATGTTACGGATGTCGCGCTGGATTCCCCGACAGGCTACATTCTCGAGATCGATCTCGAGTACCCGCAAAGTAAACACGACGCGCACGTTGACCTACCGTTCTGTCTGACGCGTGACAAACCGCCTGGCAAGCGGCAGGAAAAACTTCTTGCAACTCTCTACGATAAGAAGCGTTACGTCATACATTATCGCAACCTGCAGCAATGTATTCATCACGGTCTTCGTGTCACAAAGATACATCGCATATTGCAGTTTGCGCAATCTCCATGGCTCCGCGATTACATTGAATTAAACACCCAGTTTAGAACGCAAGCAAAAAACGATTTCGAGAAAAATTTATACAAGTTAATGAACAACGCGGTATTCGGCAAAACCATGGAGAACGTGCGCAATCACGTCGATGTAAAATTGTTGACAAAGTGGGACGGACGATACGGCGCGGAGGCAATGGTTGCGAAACCAAACTTTCACAGTCGAAGCGTCTTTTCGGAAAATTTAGTAGCCGTTGAACTGCGCAAACTAGAAGTAAAATTCGACAAACCGATCTATGTCGGCATGTGTATACTCGACTTATCGAAGGTCTGTTTGTACGAATTTCATCACGATTACATGTCTCCCCTGTATCGCGACAAGTTTAAAGTTATGTACACCGACACGGACAGTCTAATATACCACGTCGAGTGCGACGACGTGTACGAGAACATGAAACGTGACATTGACAGATTCGACACGAGCGATTATGCCGTGGACAACGCGTACGGTATCCCGCTTGCGAACAAGAAGGTGCCGGGCTTGATGAAGGATGAAAACAACGGTGCGATCATGACCGAATTCGTCGGGCTTAGGGCAAAAATGTACGCCTTGCGAGTCGATGGCAAAAAAGAAACTAAAAAAGCAAAAGGTGTCAAGAGTAACGTCGTAGCGCGTACTATAACGTTCGACGATTACACGCGGTGTCTGAACGATGAGATTGAAATGACGCGACAGCAGTCATGTATAAGATCAAAATTGCATCAGGTATATACATGGTGCGAGAAAAAGATTGCTCTAAGTCCGTACGACGATAAGCAATACATTATACCCGATTCAACCGATACGTTACCGTGGGGACATTACCGAATACCATTATAAGATAACATAACGTAGTGTAATATAGTATAATGTATGCAATGTATGCAATGTATGCAATGTATGCAATGTATGCAATGTATGTAATGTAACGTGTTATATATATATATATTGAAAAGGATATTAATAAAAATATTTTATATGTATTTCATATTTCAAATACTTCATGTAGTATAATGTAGTATAACGTAACATAACGTAACGTAATGTAGTATAATGTGTGCAATGTATGCAATGTATGCAATGTATGCGATGTATGCGATGTATGCAGTGTATGTAATGTATGCGACGTATGTAATGTAACGTATTATATATTGGAAAGGATATTAATAAAAATATTTCATATGTATTTCATATTTCATATACTTCATATGTATTTCGTATTTTATACATATTTTTTATATTTGATATTTTTATAGTAAAAAATAAATGCAGTCTGTATGAATTAAACCACATTGTCCTTGTGTATCCAAGAGTTGTGCGATCCATCGAATCCCAACCATTTTACGTAAACCTCGTCACCCCTTCTGCGAAGTACTTTTTCCACGAGATACACGTCCGGGTAAGTCGCACGATGCAACTCGTGCTCGTAGAACGCTCCAGCGATAGATTTTCCACTATAGTCCTCGAGTAGATAGGTTACGGGATTAGTACGCTGCACTTTAACGACCTTGAACGCCTCGGTGGTCCAATTCGGTGTATAACCCTTTTCAAAAATCGTCTTGTATTTGCTAACGCGTACCGGGTCACCTGCTTTGAACTTTGCCGGACCCGCGATCTTTATCGCGCTGTACACCGTGGTCAAGAGTCTTTCAGCGATCGTGGGGGTAACGTCGACGGGTCGCATACCTATTGTTCGATGCTTGCGCGCGTTGTAATCAGCGACGAGACGCGGCAGCATGTCGACCCACTTGTAATTTCCGTTGAGCGTAAACATCTTCCACATGTCGTTCTTCAACGTGCGATTGAATCGCTCGACGACCGATGCCTTCATCACCGAATATGTGGAATAATGATTGACGTTGTGTTTCCTCAGGAGACGTTGCACGTCGGCGTTGTAAAATTCCTTCCCCATATCGGTTTGCAAGTTTTTCGGACACCTTTTGCTGTCCCGAATTATCTTAGCGATAGCGTCGGCTGTCTCGCTTCCGCCTTTATTCTTGAGTGGCACGGCCCACGCGTACTTGCTCAGCACATCGACGACGGTAAGTATATAGTGATTGCTTCTGTTGAAACGTGAGTATGGACGCATCTCGACGATGTCAGCCTGCCACAGGTCGTCGTAGCCTCGCACTATGACGCGTCTTCGTGGAAAATTTCTTCTTGCCGGTGCGTGCAGTTCCTCGACGAGTCGTTGCTTCTCGATATTTTTACGTTCATCGGATTTGAACGACGTCATGTTTTTAACGGTGCGACTGGTCGACGCGTAATAATATATGCAAAGAAATTATATTATAATTCAGAGCTGGGATTTAATTGCACATTTCGGGCCGATTCCCGAGGCGACGCCTCCTATTCCCCCACTGCCGCTCGAGGCTCGGCGGCCGAGCCGCCGACAGCGCGCTTGACATTGTTTCTCAGGAGCGTCACGCGTGCTATACGTAGGATTGAACTACGATACATTTCCCCCGAACAATATTAAGTAGCTAGTTAGAACAGTCTTTTTTCAATAATTAATAATTGAAAATCTTTATATCATTATTATTATTAATATTCTATATATATATATATATATTGTTGCTATTGAATTACATATTTAAATAAAACCTGTAATAATTATATAATATTTTATTTGGAACTCTTAGTTTGTGCGCTATACTTATAACAAAATTACATATTAGGCCATTTAGTTTCGCAATATATATAAAATACAATTGATTAAGAAATCGGTAAGCGTGGTGTGTGTAGAAATATGTACTATATATAATTATTATACAAATTATAATTAGGACAATAGTTTCATATTATAGTACATATAGTACATATTTCTACACACAGCACGCTTACCGATTTCTTAATCAATTGTATTCTATATATATTGCGAAAATAAATGGCCTAATATGTAATTTTGTTATAAGTATAGCGCACAAACTAAGAGTTCCAAATAAAATATTATATAATTATCACAGGTTTTATTTCAATATGTAATTCAATAGCAACAATATATATATAGAATATTAATAATAATAATGATATAAAGATTTTCAATTAATAATTATTGAAAAAAGACTGTTCTAACTAGCTACTTAATATTGTTCGGGGGGAATGTATCGTAGTTCAATCCTACGTATAGCACGCGTGACGATCCTGAGAAACAATGTCAAGCGCGCTGTCGGCGGCTCGGCCGCCGAGCCTCGAGCAGCAGTGGGGGAATAGGAGGCGTCGCCTCGGGAAATCGGCCCGAAATGTGCAACTAAATCCCAGCTCTGTTATAATTTATGCTTTTAACTATTCAATAGCCGTTCATTTCTTATTATTGCGGTTTAATAGCCGTTCTTTGTCGTCCGCTGACCGTTTATAGCTGTTTGTTAGTCGTTCGATGGTGGGTTGATAGTGGTTCGATGGTTGGTTGATAGTGGGTTGATAGTGGGTTGATAGTTGGTTGATAGTGGTTCAAAAGTGGGTTGATAGTGGGTTGATAGTGGGTTGATAGTGGTTCGATAGTGGGTTGATAGTGGTTTGATGGTGGGTTGATAGTGGTTCGATAGTTGTTTGATAGTGGTTCAATGACTGTTTATTTCTGTTTATTGTCCTTCAATAGCCGTTCTTTGTCGTCCGCTGACCGTTTATAGCTGTTTGTTAGCTTTTCATAGCTGTTCCTGAACCGTTCGTTAGCCGCTTGATAGCTGTTTGATAGCTGTTCTTTAGTCGCTCGACAGCCCTCCGATAGCCGTTCCTGGACCGTGCGTTGTCGTTCGTTGCCGTCCCTTAATTGTTCGTAGCCGATATTGGTCCGTTTGTCCATTGTTGTTTCGTTGTCGTTTCTGACTCAGCGGTAATTGAATGCCGAAGCTCGTTTATCGCAGTCCGTAACGTTTGCACGTCCTTCTCGAACGCAGTCAGCCTCTCTTCTGACTCTCTCTGTCGATTGCTCAACGTTTTAACGCATTGATCCACGTAAAGTTTGTTGACAACATCGGTATCATCCTCCGGTTGCGCCACACAACGAATCTTGCGCGACTTTGCGTCAAAGTCCGTAGCGGTGCGACACAGAGCGTTATTTCGCACGAAATTTCTCATTAATCCGCTCCACTGATGGTACAAAATGGCGTACGGCGCGTCTCTGCTCTGCTCGAATACCCCAAATTTGTTGATCGGCATTTCGAAGTCGATTGGACAGCTCGCTGCCGCGCGATTTAATTTATAATAAGACCGGCTTCGCGAAGTTCCTCGATGATTGACTGGATCTCGTTGTCGTGGGCATTGTGACCAGCTTGGCGCGAGGCGTCGAGCAATCGTAGACGATCCACCAGCTCGTTGGGGTCGTCCCAGTGCACGTAGTCAATCTTATTGTCGGTAAGAATCATCGCGCGAGGTGCAAATAATCCCTTTCCAGCTTTTTTATTCTGAGATTCGGTCGGTATCAACTTCTGAATTATATGTTTGTACTTGTGTCCTATGTTGCCCTGTATTTGCCCGACAGGATTGTACTTAAATTTATGAAGGCTCGTCGCCAACAGTATGCTCTTGTACTTTTGCATGTCTTCCTCCGTGTAGATGTCTTCATCAGGTATTTTCTTGAAGATCAACTCGTAAATACCGGGTGTGCCGCCGTATCGTATGCCATCGATAATTATGACATCATCTTTCTCCAGGTTGAAACGTTTATTACCGAGCATCATTACATCCTTGTCGAAATAAACGCCGTACATGGAATGATCTATACCGCTCTTTGAACCACCGCTCAGAAAAGCCCCGATGTACTCTTGGCCCAGAGGACCAAAGGTGTTTCGCAACGTTTCTAGAAACTCTTGTCGACCCTCCAACGTTAGTAACTTTTTTTGAATGGACGTCGCGAGAGACTCGCCCGCGCTTTCGAAAACAGCCTCGTTTGTGACTGATTTGGGCATTGTAGGCTGCACGGTTCTCACTGTCGCAGACGATGCAGAGGTTATCGGTGGAGAGGATGCCGATGGTACATCCAGTAGAGCTTTTGATTGATCAGATTTACGCGGTGTTGGTGAGAGATCCAGCCAGGAGTTTGGTTGTTTCCTCTTTCTCGACGTCGCATCCTCCTCTTCCTCGCGCTGCTGACTGGGTAACGTGTAGATCTCGACGTCGCTATCCGGCTCCTCTTTCTTCACCGCGATCAAGCTCGAGTTGTCGGCAATCTTTCGCAGTGGCCCGACGAGAGGCTTAAAGTGCATGTCCAATTCAATGTCCTTCTCGATCTTACCGGTTTTCAACGCGCGAAGTTTCTTGCGAATCGATTTGCTCGTTTTCGCAATCTCCCTCGCAATCTTCTCGCGCTCTCGAATATCGTCCTGTCGATCGTGGCCATCGCGGAAAAAAGCAAGTTTTGATCTCTCTCTACAATGCTTCACCTCGACGAGGTATCGGCAACAACTGACTGCTTTTGCGGTATCGCGAACACGTTAAATCCTTTTCTGTATCGACCATTGTTAAGCGAGCTGTCCTTGTCTATCACTACGAATCCGTACTCGCGCTGCCAACATTCGCGACACAACGCACAAAATTCATCATACGATATGTCGGTATTCACGTGGTCGTTGTACACGTGTTTCAGATTGGTGCCATCCTGTTTGAACAGGATCAGCAGGTTCGTGTTGTCGCGTATCAGATGTTTAGGTATTCTCGCGTAGGTCTGACAGAGATAAAAGCAGTCGACGCTCGAGTGCCGGCCCATTGAAAAGTACTCTCTCACCGCGTTTTGCTTGTCACATTCCACGTCGTCGAAGATGAAGATCGAGTTTGGACACGCATCGCTCGGCGGAATGACGTCACTGTTGTTGGAGAACGTGAAATAACCGATTCCGTCGATCGACGTCAATAAATTTTTTAGATATCGGTATTTCGGCTGCTGTAGCGACTTCGAGTACACGTACACGTTCTCAAAACGAACACCGTGAGGACTTTCCAACAAGCTTATCAGAACGTTGGTTTTACCGCAATTCGAGGGGCCGCAAATAATCGCGCGTATAGTAGTCGGTAACATCGGACCGTGCCTGCGCTTTTCCGCGGTGTCCCCCATCGACCATGATCTGTCGTCGTAATTCGTCACGCGTATCGCCAACGGCTGTTGCACGAATTTCATTTTGTCACACTGTCGACTGGAGGGCTGAATCAAACGCCTATTTATAGGTGTGCGGAACCGCGAGTCGCTCAGTAGCAAAGATGTTCATCCTGCTATCAAGACCAGCGAACGAACATTGAGGATCCCACACCATTGATAAGGAATTGCTACGAATGCCAACGAAAATAGGCAGAGGCCTGTTAAACCGCGCGATAAACTCACTTCCGATCGAATTGCATGTTCCAGGCTATCAGTTTTGCGGTCCGGGCACTCGGCTGGAAGAACGATTAGCCAGAGGTGATCAAGGTATTAATCCATTGGACGCGGCGTGTCGCGAACACGACATAGCGTATTTGCGTAGCAACGATCTCATCGACAGACACGCGGCGGACAAGATACTCGCCAAGAGAGCGCTAGAACGTGTCATCGCAAAAGATTCGACTCTCGGAGAAAGAGCTGTCGCTACAGCCGTCTGGGAGACCATGAATGTCAAGCGGAAGTTAGGAATGGGTTTGAAAACGGTGAAGAAGAAGAAGAAAGCATTGAAGAAACGGATACTCGCAGCAGCGAAACGAAGTGGTGCATTACCGATTCTACCGTTGTTGGGAGTTCTCGGTTCTCTGGCAGGTGGGGCGGCGGGAGTCGCAAAAATCGTGAACGATAACAAAGCTGCGTGGCGTCAGCTAGAAGAGATGCAACGTCACAATCGCGCCATGGAAGGTCGTGGACTTCATCTCGCTCCGTACAAACGCGGGCGGGGAGTAACATCGAAGAAGAAGAAAGGGAAAAAAAACGTCAAGAAGGCGTTAAATATGCCCACGGGTGCAACTACCAACGTACAACTGCAACAACTGGCAAAGCGTATGCACATTCCGTATTTTAGAGGTGTTTTTATGCGTGACTCGTTACCGATCGGCGGTATACGTCGAAACGAGAGCGGTATTGTAAATTTGGACAATACAGCGGGTCCTGGTACTCATTGGGTGGCGTACGCAAAGAGAGGAAACTGTGTGATGTATTTCGACAGTTTCGGTAATCTTCGACCGCTGAACGAATTGGTGCGATATTTCGGACACAGCGTGACAAAGATAGAGTACAATTGCACACCCATTCAAACTTATGAGCAGAGCATCTGCGGACAATTGTGCCTGCAGTTTCTTCAAACGATTGATGACAATCTGCGTAAATTTAAAGCCTGACGGTGCCCGTGGAGCCTCAGTGTTTGTTAAACGGTTTTCCCGACATGTCTATGACGTTCACGCTGACCGGGAAGAGCAGCATCCTCGCGGTGCACTACTTTCCTCCCATAGATTTGAGCGATGACTACGAGCTCGGTCTAACAGTTTTTGAGACTTATCACACGATACCGAACGTGAATTCCTCGAATAATAAATTCTATTTCGACGAGGATGACACGGAAATTACGATTCCCGAGGGATCGTACGAGATACGAGCCTTAAATGAGTTTTTAAAACGTGCAATTTCATGGAAACGCCCGCGACACGTAGTTCGTTCCAGCGATCGCGATGATCGTACATCAGTCGCGGATATCGCGCGAGAGGAGACCGTTCGCGCGAGCGACGACGAGAGCGAGGACGAGGCTGTAAAATACCCGATAGTGCTCCGTGCTAATCACAACACTATGAAAAGCGAGATCAATTGCGCTTTCAGAGTAAACTTTAGCAAACCCAACAACATTGGATTGCTGCTGGGATTCTCGTCAAAGCGTATATTGCAACCAGGAAAATGGCACCAATCGGATCTACCGATTAATATTATCAACATAAACATAATCCGCATAGAGTGTAACGTGACCGCGGGCGCGTACAGCAACGGTAAACGCGTTCATACAATACATGAATTTTCTCCGAGCGTGCCACCAGGATATAAGATATCGGAAACGCCGGCGCAGATCATTTACCTGCCGATCATCGCGCGGAGCATTACGGATCTAACAATACGCGATGTGGATCAAGACGGACGATTGCTCGATTTTCGAGGAGAAGAGATCACCGTCAGATTGCACGTACGACGGCGACAACAATAACGCTCGTGAGTGTGCACGACGTATGAGATGCTCGTGTTGAACGACACGGAGCACGCGAGAGATAAGACTATTCACACTACGGTAGTGACCAACGATATCATTCGATCATCGCCATCATCATCGTCGTCAGGTTACGCTAAAAACACGAAGAAGAAGCTGAAAGTATCGAACGTTGAATTTTTACAATCTTTGGGATTCGCGGTGCGTGAATATCTGATAAAAACATGAGCGATATCCTTAACATTGGAGGCGAGCCGGTCTTTGACGATCGCATCGTCAAGATCGAGACTCACACGTACAACCCGTACGCCTACACAACGTTTGAGCATAACGACGAGATACGAATACCAATACAACAGCAGGATCTGTATACGTTGCCGTGCGAAAGTTTTCTCTACGTTGAAGGAATCTTGAGAATAAAGAAAAGGAACGACGACGACTCTCAGGCAATACTTGTAAATAATTGCGTGGCGTTCATGTTTGATGAAATTCGATATGAACTTAACGGCGTGGAGATTGATCGCAGTAGAAACGTTGGAATAACCAGTACTCTCAAAAAGTATGTATCGCTAACGTACGACAATGCTTCGATCATGCGGAATGCTGGATGGGACATTTTATCGAATATATCGGAAGGATATTTCAACTTTTGCGTACCGCTCAAGATCTTGCTGGGCTTTTGCGAGGATTTCAAACGCGTGGTTGTTAACGCTCGTCACGAATTAATTTTAATACGAGCGCGTAGCGACAACAATTGCATTGTGGGAAATCCGACGACGGAGCCTGAAATTGAATTGTTTAAAGTACAGTGGCGAATGCCTCACGTTACGTTGAACGAGGTAAACAAGCTGTCGATGCTGCGCGCCTTGGAAAACGGGCGATATTTGAGTATGAGTTTTTGTTCATGGGATCTGTATGAGTATCCCATGCTGCAGAGCACGACCAAGCATTCGTGGGCTGTCAAGACTGCGACTCAGCTAGAAAAGCTGCGATTACGTCATCTTTGCTCTCCAAACTGGTCGAAAAAATGTTATGTCTCGAGATGCTAGCCGATTCGACCACTGTAACTTGACCAACGTGAAACTTTATCTAAACTCTGAATTTTATCCGTATGACGACATGAATCTAGACATTGACAAAAACCGATATGCCATCCTGTTTGATATGTATGCACGTTTCCGTAAAGCTTATTACGGATTCGACTGCTTTGAAACGTTGTGCACAGTGGCCACATTCCTGATGCAAGGACCTTTTGTTGTCATCAATTGCTCGCGACAGAACGAGTCCGTCAAGAGCGCCACCGTGGATGTGCGAATAGAATTTGACTGCAAAGAAAATGTACCCGCGAATACTACCGCCTATTGTCTCATCTTGCATGATCGCGTAATCGAATACAGCCCGTTGTCGAACGTGGTGCGCAAGATCACGTAAATTGCACTGTCTGCAAAATATTTCGATATAAGAGAGACAGATGCATCGCGATAAGGTATAGTACAGATCGCTCCTTCGTCGCGTCATGTTCGTGCCTACGTTTGTCGATCTGCAAGGATTCACCGTCGGGATGAAATTTGTCGTGAAGGAGGTTGCGGTGCTGCGAAAGGGGACTATCCTGGCACATTACATTTTTACACACCCCATGCCGTGGAGTCTCCTCACAAAATTCGACAAGTCGTGTGCTTCCTGGTTGATTAAAAATCACCATAGGTTACGATGGGAAGACGGAAACGTGCCGTACAACATGGCTAAACGCATAATTACATCAGCCGTGCTTGGTACAGAAGAGGATGATGATGATGATGAGACGCCGCCGACTCTCGTGTACGTCAAGGGATGTCAGAAACTGGAATGGTTGGTGGATCTGCTTGAGAATTATGCGAGAAAAAACCTGATCGTCGAGACTCTGGACGCGGATCACGAAGACATCGAATCTTTAAATAATCTAGATGATACCAATACTATGCGATGCGGAAAACATGTTAAAAATTGCGCATTACAAAACGTATTAAAATTATTTAACTGGTGGTCGCGCCAGAAAGAATTGAAATTTAAAAAAAAATAAATTATATGAATTTTACAATGTTTTATGTCCTTTTCCTCTTCCCCATTAGTTGTTAGTGGTTAACAGATGTTTGAAAGATCCGTTGGCTTTCTTTGCGTTTCTTATAACGTTTACTTTTTTCCATTTCTTAGAATTTTTTTTTAATAACTTCTACGTAAGCAGCGCTGACATTGGCGCTTGAAATGTTGAAGGAAGGGGAATAATCCCTTCCCTTCTCTTATAATTTTGTTACAAAGAGTCGTACGCGATCGTTACATGTTCAGACATGTTCAGTCTTGCATCAGTCACCCGTGTGGAAGCAGTTCGAATCTTGTAACCAACAGCGATGTACTCCTCTGCGGGAAGCAGCACAAGTATGAATTATTACGTGCCGATTCCTTGTGAAACTCCATCGAACCAGCCTAATACGTAAGTATTACTTTGCATATATTTTTCCAAAACCTATTTTTCCATAAATCATTTATCTATTTTATTTTTTTCTACAGTTTCTTCGATAAATTGAAACCTCGTTATACGCCTCGTATCTTGAGCAGACGATTTGCATTGACACCTACAGCTCACAAATATTTGGACATTGAGATCAGCGTGAGACCTCCACACGGTTCCTTTGTGGAATTGGTCCTTGGCGACAACCGAGGATTTAAAATCGCGATTCATCATGGAACGTGGACGGTGCTCATCGACGCATGGATGTCGAGCGACTCGTGCAGTCAACTGTCGGTCAGTCGCTGACTATTCAAGATCTAATACTCGAAGTTGTACAAATGCGTGACGATAAACTTGTAAAATTGTCATCGCGCAATAATTATTTGTACATGAAACCTGCAACTATTCTCTTTTTACTCACGCTCGAACACTGCGTCGAGCATGTCTTCCGCGAGCTATATCAGCTTGCGAGAGATGTAGATAAGAAGTTCACCGATTTTGCAAGTATTCTACGAAGAAATCGTATTACCGAAAAATGCGATGCCTTTAGTTTCTTGCACAGCTATTACGATCAAACGTCAATTGTAGATTGCGAACTAATAGCGTATGCTATGGATGACATTATGTATGATGCATCGAGAGAGAAATCTTTTGATGTAGTAGGTTAACATGAATAAATGTATAACATATATCTAAATTATTTCTTACTTATTTAATTTTCCTTCCACCTCTCCTTCTCCTCTATTCCTATTTAAATTATGATTATATACCATTTATTATAAATTTAGAAAATTTAATAAAATTATTACAATTTTAAGAAAATATTACATGGGGAGGGTCAGACGTTCCTCTCCCCGATTTGTTTAAAATTGTAAGTATGCGTATTCGACTGAAAGCGTGGCATGGCGAGCAGCGCGTTAGTTTCATAATCGCGAGATCGCTAGTTCGAGTCTTGCTGCGGTTCTTTTATTTTTGTAGTTTTTTTTTTATTTTTATTATTAATATTTTCTTTTTTATTATTTCTTTTTATTATTATTGTTTCTTTTTTCTGTTATTAATGTTTTTTTATATATATATTTAATATTTGAGCTCTGATTTTTTGTAGCTCGGGAGCTAAGCGTTCTCTTTCTTTTCTTTTTAAAAGGGAGTGAGAGAGGGAGAGAGAGAGATGGTTACTGTTACGGTCGGGCCGTATACCCCTTGTTGAACCAAAGGGAGACGTACTCGACGCGTGCGGGAGAAAGAAGACGCGAGTGGGAGCGAGATGATCGTAATGTGACGTCACGAGGAGGAAGGGGGAGATCTGGGGTTTTGGTGAGCGTGTCAGCACGTTTCATGACGCCATTTTGGTTATGGCATCTCGTTCTCATCGCGGTATATTTCCCGTTCGCGCTCTCTTTCTCCCGCTCGCGTTTTCTTTCTTCCGTTCGCGCATCGCGTGAATTCTGCCATCCGAACATTAGTGGACATGTTAACCGACATTTAAATTTATAATAAAATATAACAATTGTAACGATGCGCCCCTTAAAACCGCATCGTGTCCCGGCTCACAGCCACCGCGGACCGCCCGGCCGAACACCCGCCAGGCGAAAAAGTGGGCGCGATGCGCCCACACATATTTTTAATTACGAAGACCGCGATCTCGCCGTAATAACGGCTCGAGACGTCACGGCCCGCCCGAGCGGCCCGCCGACAAGGCCGACGGGACCCGAGCACCGCCGAGCGCCGCTGAGCGCCGATAGCGAGTTGACAGCTCCGACCACGCGGCCGTCGACACACGTGCGCGCTGCTGTCAAACCCCCACGCCGGGCGCGCAAAAGTACCGTTATCCCGGCGGTATAAAAATGCGGGACGCGAGCCTAAAAGACGCTATCCTGATCCTAGAAAGCAGAAGTCGTGGTCGAGAGCTCTCTGTCCACGTTCGAGTGCTCTCATTGCTGCTTATCCCGACAACGTTTCTGAATCCTGATACCCGCAACGGCAGAAAACCGAGGTGGAGAGCTCTCCGTCTCGGACGAGTGCTCTCGTCGCCGACGCTAACGAATCCTGGCTAATCGGGACGGACCGGTCCGTATGTCCGAACGTGTTCGAACGCCGTATTTTCGCCTGGAACCTTACGCATAATCACCGGGATCACACATATTCTCACCCGCGAACTGCTACGCGGGCTACTAAGGGATATAGTCACCAAGCCGTATTATTTTCTTTATAATTAACGTCGATTTAACGTACTGGGCATCCGCGCCTCCGAAGTACTCACGCCGATAATCTCATCGTTATTGTATTCAAGTATTATTGCACGTATTGGGCATTCGCGCCTCCGAAGTACACGCGCCGATAATCTCATAGTTATATTCAGATATTATTGAACGTACTGGGCATCCGCGCCTCCAAAGTACACGCGCCGATAATCTCATAGTTATATTCAGATATTATTGAACGTACTGGGCATCCGCGCCTCCGAAGTACACGCGCCGATAATCTCATAGTTATATTCAGATATTATTGAACGTACTGGGCATCCGCGCCTCCGAAAGTACCCTACCGGTGTTCTCTGTTATTGTAAATATATAAATTCGATTTTCATTAAAATTATAATAAACTAGCGATCCCCGACGAGTCGATACACGATGGATCTCAGCGGTACAATCCACGCGCGATACTAGTCAAAGCCTTGTTATTCCGACAATTAAATATAATAAATTATATCTTTATTGTTCTATAAAACACGCTTCTCACGTTTATTGTCTCCGGACCTACCTAGCGAACTCCTGACCCGGCGAGCTAGTCCGCGTTCGCTACCTAAAGGCGGGTCGTTATACAATATTTATTTTTATATTTTAATAATTTAGTAAAATATTTTAATATCTAAGAAGGAAAGTAACTGAAAGAATGAACACAAGATAAATGTACAATAAAAATTTATTTTAGCATGATATTGTTTTATAAAACAATTTTTTTACAAGATAATTTTTTGAAAGATATTTCTTATTAAAAAGTAAATTTTATTTTAAAAAACAATTTTTATTTTTATAATAACAAATATTTGTTTTTTAATCTTTACCAAATAACGTATTGAGGCAAAACAGATTGTGGCGCGCTGACCAGATGTCATCATTATTTTCTCGATTCCGTCGTCTATCAAATCTAACACTCAGCATCTGGTATAGATTAAAAAAATATGGGATTCTGATCTGCTCCAGCCTTAACCATCCCTGAAAAAATACATATTAAACATAAATACTATAATTTAATGTTAAAATATAAATATAATTATATATGTATGCCAAAATCATTACCTGGTCTTGGCGATTTATCCGTATACGGACAAGATCGTACACCTGTACTTCCGCAATGGGTTCGTTGTCAACCCATAGCCACTGAAAATAAAAAAAACACTATGAATTATGTTTCACAGGAAATTTTTTTCTCAATAATCACTATATCACTGTATCACTACTTACCCCACGTACAGGGTAGATAACTTCGATAAAGTGCTCTACGTTGTTTTTTATTTTTAAATATAAATTTTATATGAGTTTTCTTTTAATTATATACGAACTTCACCGTGTAAACGCTGGGAAGACTGTGCTAATTCGGTGGCTTGGGCACTATGAAGAAGGCAGTCATGGCAACCAAGAAAAATTTTTGGAGTAGGGAACACAATGCGTTTTGACATTTACGACATTTACTATTTATGATAATTATATAGAGAGCATTTGAGATCTTATTCCTTTCGCATGTGGAAGAAAATCATAGGAGTTAAAAGAAAAATTTAGGTCAGTGGACCAATTTCCGTCCAGTAGAGACGTACTAACTTTAGTGAGTCAATAATAGGTCGAAGGATCCTACACAATACATGACTAAAAAAAAAAAAACGACCCTTTCTAGAAAAAATGAAGAAAAACGCGACGGTTAAAACTAGTATGCGCTCGCAAAATTTTAACCGAATGGGGTCACGAAATGTCCATGTCGAGTGGTGACACGCTCGTCGATAAAACGTCTTCTTCTAGAAAAATGAAGAGGACATCGGCGCCGCGATAATTGATCGTAAATTATAGCAGCCTGTCACCGGCGCTCGCGCTATTTTTTTATAGTCGCAAAGGCATGGTCCTGACAAAGGGCTCTTTTGAGCAAAAAATGCAGGTCGCATGTGCATACTTGAAAGAAACATAATCTGTGATAAACATCTCTTTCTAGAAAAGTGAAGAGGACATTAACGTCACTATAATTGATCGTAAAATATATCAATGATCGCTTATGCAGGGCAAGACGCAGCATTTAGAAACATACCCCCCGACGAGCGCGCGCCTAAG
The DNA here is from genome assembly GCA_030770355.1 of Harpagoxenus sublaevis. NCBI lineage: Eukaryota > Metazoa > Arthropoda > Insecta > Hymenoptera > Formicidae > Harpagoxenus > Harpagoxenus sublaevis. The sequence continues at coordinate 100,020 of JASTWR010000199.1, read as the reverse complement.
ACCCCTCCCCCCTTCCTCTCCGGACCCATGCTGTAGGCCGCCACCCTCCCCTTACCCCGCGGACCCCCGCGCCCTAAGTGCATGCTCCCCTCCCTTGCCCCGCGGACCTCCTCGCCCTAAGTGCACACGCCCCCTCCCTTGCCCCGCGGACCCCGCGCCCACCGGGCATGGAGTACCCCGCGCCGCCAAAACCCCTCGCCCCGCTCCCCCCTCGCCTACAAGTAATCCAGAACCGGTGATCTACCCCTACTCACGTCACTGCACATAAACATGCTGTCTCTTTCGTTGTCATGGAGACGCTCGAGACTGGCGATCTCGCTCTCTCTCGCGAACGCGATTTATTTATAAACCCAAAGGATTGTTCGAATCAATCCTCCCTGCGGTGTCAATATGACATGACACGTTAACCTCACTCACTTTGAGGCGTGTGATGATGACTCGATCGATTTCTCTCGCGAACGCGATTTATTTAGAGGAAATCTATTTTACTGACAGTGAAGACATGTGCTGGCGATACTTCGCTGCTCCAATGGAAAATAAAAGTGACACGAAACAGTGGAGCCGCTGCGCACCGTGGCGAGAATATGAAAGTGACGGTCCGGGACGATGATGACGACGACGACGATGACGTATCTTAATTGAAAATTTCACACTTTATCCTTTGCATCGTAATATCTTTGCTCGTAGGGCACATAGCGGAAAAATAAAAACACTTTTCTTATATAAATTTGGTCCCAGCTATCCATTAAGCCTAGTTAGAACTCGATCCGTTCTGGTTATCGAGATCTCAAAATCTCAGGTACTCGCAACTCGTCGCGTCGCGTATAGAGCCACGGCTGTCTCGCTCCGCGCGTACTTGGCGCGAGACACTACCGTGTCTCTTGATTCGTACAATTAATTATAATAATTTACAAATTCTTGTACTCTACAATTCTACATCAAAGTTGTAATTATCCTAGAATTTGTAATTGTTTAAATTCATTATAAGAAAACAATTAATTTTAGTTATATTTTTTAATTAAAAGAAACATTTACTTTTTAAATTTAAAATATAATGTAAATTAATTTTTAATTAATTTTTTTTCATATTTATCAAAAGAAAATTTGATACAAACTAAGTAGGGGAGACCGGGGCTAACTCGACATCGGGGCAAACTTGACACAAGGCTTTTTGTCAATTTAAATCTATTGTAGAAACTTGCATTTCCTACTGTAAATGCGTCTTTATGTGTCAGTATTATCAACTGAATTTGGTGACATTCCGAGTTATTGTACGTTTTTGATGGTAAAACAGATTTTTTCTGATCTCTCAAAAATTGCTACATTTCATCGAGCTTTACTCTTGCGAATCTACAGATGTGATTTTGATGGGAAATTCGATGTTCTGCATGAATCCGACAATCGTTTTTGCATATTTTTAAAATTGCCCCGGTGGGGCATTGGGTTTTTCGACTTTGCCTAGTTGGGGTGTCGAGTTTGCTCCGGCATTTTTTAATTTGGACATTTGTCTTCGCGTAATTTTTCCTTTCTTGGGGCAAAATAAAGCGACGTACAGCAAAACTTTTGTTAAAATCTACGAGGTTTGGGATACACGAAACGCTTACGCTCTGATTTCTGTGCTTATACGTATAACTTCCTTTATTTCCTCTCTATATCTTAACGTACAATATGGCGTGACTGAAGCGCCAACTAAAGCGCGGTAAAAGGGAAACAAAAATAACGAAGATGGGCTACTTTCAAGTTTCGATCAGAGTACTCTAACAACTTCCTTAAGGGATTTTGTACCTGAAGGAACACTCTTTAAATATGTACCACTAAATTCACTTAAAACTTTTAATTAGTTGTTGGAAATTGCCTTTGAAAAAATTGTGTCGAGTTAGCACCGGTCTCCCCTACTCCTCTTTGTATACTTACGTTTGACAATGTACTGCCACAATTCATTTTTTGATGTAAAACTTCTTTAAGCGCAGGGGTGATTTGAACCGGAAGCGTCACGAAAGTCCGTCACGGAAGTCGCGTTACGGAAGTCGCGTTACGGAAGTCCGTCACGAAAAGTCGAACCTTCTACGGGAGTAATTCAGTGCGTCGCGTTACGCGTTTGCGTTATGGAAGTCCGTCACGAAAAGTCGAAATTTCTGCGGGAGTGATTCGGTGGGTCGCGTTACGCGTTTGCGTTATGGAAGTCCGTCACGAAAAGTCGAAACTTCTACGGGAGTGATTTGGTGCGTCGCGTTACGCATTTGCGTTATGGAAGTTCGTCACGAAAAGTGGAACCTTCTACGAGAGTGATTTGGTGCGTCGCGTTACGCGTTTGCATTATGAAAGTCCGTCACGAAAAGTGAAAACTTCTACGGGAGTGATTCGGTTCGTCGCGTTACGCGTTTGCGTTATGGAAGTCTCACAAAAAATCGAATCTTCTACGGGAGTGATTCGGTGCGGGCGTGTCACGAAAGTCCGTCACGAAAAGTTCAAACTTCTACTGGGAGTGATTCGGTGCGGGCGCGTAACGAAAGTCCGTCACGAAAAGTTGAAACTTGTACTTGGAGTGATTCGGTGCGGGCGCGTCACGAAAGTCCGTCACGAAAAGTTCAAACTTCTACTGTGGGTGATTCGGTGCGGGCGCGTCACGAAAGTCCGTCACAAAAGTTCGTCACGAAAGTCCGTCACAAAAAGTTGAAACTTCTAATGAAAGTTGGAACGATGCACCCCTGAAGATTCATCGTAGTTCCGACCGACACCCGTCGGACACCGCCCGGCCGAACACCCGCCGGGCGGAGACGTGGGCGCGATGCGCCCACCACCCATTTTTAACCATTGTATTAGCGATCTCGCCGCAAAACGGCTCGAGATACAGCGGCCGACGGGGCCCGACCGCCACCGAACGACGCCAAACAGCGCGATCGCGCTGACAGCCGAGACCGGCCCCATGTGCAAGGCAGACAGGGCCCGAGCGTCGCTGAGCGCGGCCGAGCGCCGTTGACAGCTACAGCCACGCGCTCTCGACACACATGTGCGCTTCTGAAAATACCGTTCCCTCGCGGTATAAAAGGCGACCCGGAGACAGCAATTAGCAATTAGGTCTTGATCCTACCGAAAAGCAGTAACCGTGGTCGAGAGCTCTCAGCCACGATCAAGTGCTCTCGCTACTGCTATCCTAGACTTCTCCTTCCTAACCCGCGAAGGCAGAAACCCGAGGTGGAGAGCTCTCCGTCTCGGGCGAGTGCTCTCGTCGCCGACGCATACCATCCTGGCTAATCGGGACGGAACGGTCCGTACGTCCGAACGTCCCCAACGCCGCTCCGCCCGCCAGTATCCTTACGTTCAATAGCCTGCAACGACAAACCGCGACCGACATTTTCTGCGCGCGGTACTAAGATACATCGGCCGAGCCGTATTATCTTTCCTTTGTAATTATATGATTTAGCCGTACTGGGCCACCGCGCCTCCAAAATACACACCGGTATTATATTGTATTCTGTCGTACTGGGCCGCCGCGTTCAATAGCCCGCGATAGCAAACCGCGACCGACATATAGCGACGCGTGTTAACTCGCCGCGTTTGAAGCGAATCCGAGCTATAGCCCGACTCGTCGATTGTACCAGATATATCCGCCGAGCCGAACTATCTCTTTTACGTTATATTGTATTTTGCCGTACTGGGCCACTGCGCCTCCGAAGTACTCACCGGTATATAATTGTATTTTGTCGTACTGGGCCGCCGCGCCTCCGAAGTACCCGCGCCGATAATACCACACCGCGTATTCGCACGATTCCGATCAAAGTAAATCCACGCTGTGAACTCTAGTCACCACTGTTGATTCTAATCTTTATTATAATAAATGGTTCTTTACTTTAAAACCGCCTCTTTCTTGCGTCTATTGTCTCTGGACCTACCATCGAACTCCTAACTCGGCGAGCTAGTCCGCGTTCGATACCGATCTATAGGCAGTTCGTTATATGGCGACCGAACAGGGACCGTTACGCTCCGAGAGACGATAAGCGAGACACATAATGGCAAAAACGTGGATTTACCGCCTGAGCAAGAGTCAGCTCATGGCCGAATTAGAAATGAACGGGTTGGAAACCGACGGGACGATTGATGATCTACGTCGCCGTCTAAGCCTTTACGTGGATGACCATCCGGAAATGGTACAACCAGCCGCCGCGCCGAGTGAGGACTCGAGAATCGGGCCCATGGTGACCGTCACCGCGCCGGAGACCATTATCGCGCCCGCCGTGATGGTGCTACCGCCGACGCCGGCGCCGGCCCCGATCGGCCCCGACGTGTTTTATCCCGCGGAAAGCGAGCGCGCGATGGAATCCCCCGCGAAGGTAATGAATCAGATTCGGAAGTGGGGTTGCCATTTCGACGGGAGGGATCCTGTAGCGTTTCTCGAGCGGTTAGAGAAGCTCAAAGAGAGCTATCAATTTTCCGGGGCACAGTTGTTACTGGGGTTACCGGAGTTACTTCGTGGGGACGCGCTTCTCTGGTGCCGAAATAACCGCCATGGCTGGCGTGATTGGGACGATTTTTGCAACGATTTCCGCGATTATTACCTCCCGCGCCGATACCGCGCTCAGCTCGTACGCAAGATACAATCACGCTTGCAGCGGCCAGACGAATCGTACCGCAAATTTGCGACGGAGCTGAGCACCATGATGCGACGCGCCACAGGATTTACGGAGGAAGATCAAGTCGAAAACCTGTATAATAATATGCACCCGCGCTACCATTTATACGTGCGTCGAGACATGATAAAACGCACGAGGGATATCTTACGACTAGCGGAAGAATTCGAGCACATTGAGGAGCAAACACGTGCTCGCCAAGCCCCGGCACCGAAACCCGCGACGGCCGCCGTCGCGTATGACCGCTATGAGTGCTGCTGGAGATGCAAGCAGCGGGGACATACAAGGTTTGATTGCAAACGGCCTCCCCGGCGGTTTTGCTCGCAATGCGGAAGAGACGGAGTCTTCACGAAAGATTGTTACCCGCCGCCGGGAAATGCCGCGCGGACCGGGGAAGGAGCGGACGCACCCCGGTCCTCCGCATAACATATAAGCCTCGACCGCATCTGACCGCATTCATACACCGACAATCAGTCGACGCCCTACTGGACACCGGCTCCGAAGCCACGTTTATCAATGGACAGACCGCCGATAAAATACAGATGATGGGGTATTCGATTAAGCCCGCAAGCGGCCAGGTGCATCTCGCCGACGGAACGAGCACACCCATACGAGGCTATATGACGGTACCTGTCACCGTCCAAGGACGACTATTTTGGCACCACGTCCAAGTAATGCCCACGCTTGACAACAAAATGTTAATCGGCGTCAACCTTTGGACCAAATTAAAACTCACATTACCGCCACCGCCACCGTCCGGCGCGGCCTCCGTTACGAAACCGACGTGCGCCATCAAACAAACGGCAGGCGCACCACAAACCGAAGAAGAACGACTCCAAAAATTCTTGGCTGACGAATTGCCAAAATTCGAGGGAGTGCAAGGCCCCACGGACCGGGCACAGCACATCATACGCGTAAAGACAGATGTACCGCGTAAGCAACGGTACCGGCCACGCAACCCCGCCATGCAGGCGATCATCGACGAGGAAGTTGACCGCATGCTTAAAGAAGGCATTATCGAGCCGTCACACAGCCCATGGAGCTCGCCAGTGGTCATAGTGAAAAAGAAAGATTGCAAACCACGGTTTTGCATCGACTTTCGGGGGGTGAACGAGGTGACCGAGAGGGACGCATATCCGTTACCACACATCGCTGCCACACTAGACTAGCTCAGGGGAGCCAAGTATTTGACCACGCTAGATTTGAAAAACGGTTATTGGCAGGTCCCGCTGTCGCCGGAAAGTCAACCCGTGACGGCATTCACCGTCCCAGGGAAGGGACTAATGCAGTTTAAAGTAATGCCATTCGGCTCGCACTCCGCCCCGGCCACGTTTCAGCAATTGCTCGACACCGTATTGAGCCCCGAACTAGAGCCACACGGTTTCGTCTATCTGGACGATATAATCGTCATCAGCGAAACGTTCGAAGAACACTTAAGGTTGGTGAAAGAAGTGTTCCGGCGACTATGGAAAGCGCGTCTGCGCATCAACGCGGAGAAATGCCGATTCTGCGTCGACCGATTGAAATATCTCGGTCATATTGTCGACCGCGACGGCGTCCGAACCGACCCCGAGCTGGTTAGCGCCGTTGCCAAGTGGGAAGCCCCGCAGAATGTGCGCAATGTGCGCCGATTCCTGGGAGTCCCATCATGGTACCGCCGCTAACCGCGCTCACGCGCAAACGCGCCCGATGGACATGGAGGGACGCCGAACAAGCCGTGTTCGACGCCTTAAAAATCGCGCTAACGACGTCACCGGTGCTCGCGTGTCAACCGGCAATTCTTTCTTCAAACCGACGCGAGCACCACGGGCCTCGGGGCAGTCCTAACTCAGTATTTTCCAGAAGGGGAACGTGTCATCGCGTACGCGAGCCGTGCTCTAAGTAACGCTGAACGAAATTATAGCGCGACCGAGCTAGAATGTCTGGCCGTTATCTGGGGAATACGACGGTTGCGGGGATATCTCGAAGGATACCGATTCACCGTGATAACCGACCACCAATCACTAAAATGGTTGCAAAAGATGGAATCACCGACGGGCCGCCTCGGCCGTTGGGCATTTGAACAACAATATAACTTTGAAATAAAATACCGGAAGGGCGCGCTAAACAGAGCCGCCGACGCGCTCTCCCGACAGCCAGAAGTAGCCGGCATAACCAAGCCGAACTGTACAATGGGGAGCAAAAATGAGTTCTTTTTGCGGTGTAGATGAGCATAGGTAAGTAGGTGCAGTGAGTGCAGCTACTGTCCTTACAGATAGCGCGCTCATCTACACCGAAAAAGGAACCCATTTTTGCTCCCCATTGTACATGGTACCAAAGACTGTGGCACGCGGCCAAAACGGCCCCGCACGAAGTGCCCAATTTCCGGATTGAGCAGGGCCAATTATGGAAACATATACTCCATAGCCTCGATTTTAGAGAGACATCGGAACAAGAACAGTGGAAAGAGTGCGTGCCCAAGGAACAACGTCCGACGGTACTAGAACGGTACCACGACGCGCCAACGGCCGGGCACCTCGGAATCGCAAAGACTATAGCCAGAATTGCAGCAAGATTTTACTGGCCAGGCATGTTTCAGGACATCGCCCGATACGTAAGAAACTGTCCGACCTGTCTCGCTCACAAAGTCGCGCAGGAGAAACCCGCCGGACAGCTTCACCCGACCGCGCTCGGCCACCCGTGGCAACAAGTGACCATTGATCTCGTCGGGCCGCTACCTCGCTCCGCCGCCGGCCATATCTGGCTCTTGAATATGCAAGATCGTTTCACTAAGTGGGTCGAACTCCGACCTCTGCGCCGCGCGTCCGGGACCGCCATTATCAAACATATTAGGGAGGCGATTATCCTCCGCCACGGGTGCCCGGACGAGATCTTATCGGACAATGGCACACAGCTAAAGTCAAAGCAACTCGCCACACTCCTCAAAAACTGCGAGATCCGTCACCGTTTTATGCCAGCCTACGCGCCCCACTGCAACCCGGTGGAACGGACCAATCGCGTTATCAAGACAATGATCGGGCAATACGCAAAGAAACACAGGGCGTGGGACGAATATTTGCCGGAATTGCAATTCGCGTATAATACCGCGAAACACGACGCGACCGGCTACACCCCCGCGTTCCTCAATCACGGACGCGAGTTACGTTGCCCCGGGGAGAACACACTTGTCGAAGCCGCGACTCCGACACCAACCATCCGCCGTCGGTTAAACGAAGCATACGATCTCGTTAAGATCCAGCTCGCTCGGGCGTTCCAACGGCAGGAAAAATACTATGATCTGCGCCGCCGAGATTGGCAACCACAGATAGGGAAATGGGTCTGGAAGCGGGATTGCCCGCTTTCCAACAAACAAACGGCATTTAACGCGAAACTCGCTCCCAAATTTGTAGGACCGCTCGAGGTACGCGGCATCATTTCGCCCGTCATCGTGGATCTCCGTAGTCGCGCGGGCAAACGGTTTAGGCTTGTACACGTGCAAGATTTGAAGCGCGCGCTGACCGACCGCCGACGTTCCGAGTCTGATTCCGACCAAGAGGGGGGGATAACTAGCGCGCTGTCTCGAAAGCGAAAACACAAACCGATCGATTTAAATATTGTAAACTCATCGAGAGTCATAAACAGAAACGGGCGATATATAAGCAGAAATTGTAACAAACAATGCTACTTCCTGTCCCGAACAAAACACGACGACCGGCAGAACGATTCGAGCCACCGCCAGGATGACTTCTACCGAGCAAGACGAGGATATCGTAAAAGCGATCAGCGACCTTCTCGGCGACAACGACGAGGAATACGACCCGGCCAGACCCGGGTTCGACCATCAGGGGATCACCCTGTACGGAGGAGATCCAACGACCACGACCCGTCCACCAGGCCAGTCCGTGTAGCCACCGATTCGACCACGTACGGTGCCACTGGTCGGCACGCGAATTCAGCGATCGGATGCTGCCAACCGCGCCAAACAGGCTTGGCTCACCGCGCCTCCACCACCGCCGCCAAAAAGCCCGCGATAGCAAACCGCGACCGACATATAGCGACGCGTGTTAACTCGCCGCGTTCGAAGCGAATCCGAGCTATAGCCCGACTCGTCGATTGAACCAGATACATCCGCCGAGCCGAACTATCTCACGTTATATTGTATTTTGCCGTACTGAATCACCGCGACTCCGAAGTACTCACCGGTATATAATTGTATTTTGTCGTACTGGGCCGCCGCGCCTCCGAAGTACGCGCGCCGATAATACCACACCGCGTATTCGCACGATTCCGATCGAAGTAAATCCACGCTGTGAACTCTAGTCACCACTCTGTTGATTCTAATCTTTTTGTTGATTCTAATCTTTATTATAATAAATAGTTCTTTACTTTAAAACCGCCTCTTTCTCGCGTCTATTGTCTCTGGACCTACCATCGAACTCCTGACCCGGCGAGCTAGTCCGCGTTCGATACCGATCTATAGGCAGGTCGTTATAAAGTGATTCGGTGCGGGCGCGTCACGAAAGTCCGTCACAAAAAGGTATCTGAATTAAAGCCTATGTAATTAACAAATCATATTTTAACTATAAATTAAAGCCTGTATAATTCACAAATCAAATTTTAATAATTACAAATAAATAAATCAAAGCCGATGCAATTTACAAATAAAAATTGATTTGTGAATTAAACCCTGTGTAATTTACAAATCAAATTTTAATTATAAATTAAAGTCGATGTATATCACAAATCAATTTTGATTTGTGAATTAAAGCCGGTGCAATTCAGGCCACACGCATATTTTTTTTCTTATTTTATTTGAAAGTTGATTGTTTTTAGAGAATTATTAGACTAAGAAAGGTTTCTTATCTCAGTTCTAACTGTCTCTTTTTGCCAAACCTTAACATATCCGCGCTGCCCGGGGCTTTCCCTACTTGGAAATACACAGAAATATTATTAAGCTACCAAGATCCAGCCCGGACCATAAATGACATTCTCTTCTAAATTTATTGTATATCAGAACGGTCTTGTTTCTTTTAATTAATATAATAACTTCTCCCGTCCAATCGTCGACGACAATATGTTGATTGCCTGGATGTGTTCTTTCTGGTAGCTGTTGGTTTCATGATGTTTTATTGCTGATTTAATGATAAAGGCAGAGACTCCGTATGTTGTCCCGTCTGGGTGTAAAGTATGATGTATGAAAGTATGATAGATTGTGTATTTAGTAATGCGCATGTAATAGTTTTTACACGTGTTTTTAACTCATGAAGAAATGTTGCGAGAGTCCATTGGCATTCCAGACTGCAACTTTGTTCGATTCATCATAACATCTTCACGATAAGTGCTGTTAGAATGTTTAACACATAGAGTTTATTTTTTCCACTAGTTCTTTTATCATAGTTTTTAGCTCGCGGCCTTTATTGTTACATTATGGCAAATTGTTTGTATCAGAATTAGAAGCTATATGAGGCTGGTTGCGCATATAGCTTGAGCATATGTGATATTTGGTTTGGTTTGCATAGCTGGTTTGTCAGTTTGAAGGATTTTGTTTCTTAATCAACAATTCTTTCTTTTTTATAGTACTGGATACATAGTACATTAGAGTCTTTATATACTAATTTTTATAATTGGCGGAGTGGTTTTCTCTACAAAGGACACATTTGACTTTAACTTCTGTTCTTTGCGAGAACATTCTGCGGTAGCATGATCATCGGCATATTTCATGTGCACCTGAATCTGCGATGACAAAAACTTTTTTGGCATTTAGCACATTGTAATATTTCGCGCTTAAAATGAAGGAGTTTAAACTGAATTTTGCATTGCATTGAGTTGTTTAATGTCGTTGATTTATTTATTATTAGGTGCTATTTCTTGTAATATAAGTTGGGTAAGTGGTCTAATATTGCTAACATCTGTCATAAATATTGGGGGAGGTTTAGCAATTATTGTATTTTATTTAATTGTTGTCGTCTGCAGAAGCGTTATCGTCTAGTTCTAATGTTTCAAAACGGCTAGAGGTCGAAATTAGTGCATTCAGCCAGTAATTATCAAGCTTCGGGGTTGTTTAGAATGTCAAAACTTTTTGCAAAATTATTATCACACTTGGGCATCCTGCATAATTATTTTCGGATCTGTGTCTGGCCTCTTCTTTTATAATTTTTACAGTCAGTTCCACAAGAAAGTATACGCCATAACTTTGTGAAAAATGACCGCAGCGGTATCTCTTTAACACTCCACAAGCTTAAAGCATGCTCTTTGGCGCAGTATACATTTTTACCGGTACGCTAAGTATTAGTTTCGTTTAAACAGACTTTTTCGAGATGAGTGCGAAATATCTGAAGCGGTATGAATCAGTGTTTCTTGTTAGTCATTCGAAAGGACCAAAACTGTCGTATGCATCAGCTGCGTCATCGATGAAAAAGTCTAAGGCATTCGTCCAGAAGTGGGTGAAACGTTTTAAAGAAGTTAGAACCGTGCATGGATGACTTGCCGGAGAGGGGGACAACACGTGTAACGACGGAAAAGCAGGACAGAATGATCGTTCGCCTTTATGAACAGCGTCCTTCTCTAACATTGTGCCAGGCCCAAGTTTTGCTCCGGATATATTTTTTTAAGAAGTGTAGACTTCGGAATCAACACTATTAGACGTCGCCTATATGAAAAGAACATAAAGATTCGCTCTACTATCCAATAGCCGTATATACGTTCTTGTGGAACAGACTGTACATATTATACTTTAGCCAAACCGTTTTTCCGTGTACAGAAAAAATATAAAGAAACAATATACAGTTCCAGCAATACTAACTTAGTACCTTTTGCATATAAAAATTCACAGATTTACGAATGGAATGTCATGGGAAAAATATTTAGAAATCGATGATCAGCGTTCGAGAATTAGCAAACCAGTTTTTCGGAAAATACAAATAGCGACAAAATTATTCGAATCACACTTTTTCGAAAAAGAAGAAGAATAGAAGATATCTATAAATCGTAAACAAAATAATTGAGATCTTGAAATGTCTGAATCGTGTAAAATTTGAGTCGTTTAAACACGCTTTCGAAAGTAGCGCATTCTCGAGTAATTCATGTTCGCGCTGCTCTTGTTCCGCTCGATGCATCATCCGTCATGGGATTCAGAATACGATGATTAGGCCACAAAGTTCGCGCGCACGGGCGTGAAAGTCTTCGAGATTTCACCGCGAAGAGCGCAGCGCGGAAAACGTTCTGCTTTTGCAGCCGCAGAAGCGAAATTGCATTCACGACGCGTGCAACACGTTTCTGTATACGCCGCGCACCGCCGTGCGAAAGGAAAGAAGAAGAATTTTAAACGGCGTTGTGTCATTAATACACACAAAACACCATAAGCAGCTGACTGTGATTCTGTTCAAGATTTTCATAATAAAGGATATATAAATAATCCGATATAATAAATCAACGACACGATTATCTTGAACGTGAAAAAAAGTGAGAAAAACGCTTAAAAATAAAAAAGTGAAGAAAAACAAAATAGAAATAAGAAATATTTGTTAAACGTCTATATGTTCATATATAGTGTCAACCATGATGTGAATTAAATTATCTTAATTAATTGTTAAATATAAATAGGATCAACTTTTTTATGTAAGGATACTACGTTGTTGTGCCGGTACCGGGGGTTGAGCTCAGGGCCGGCACAAGGATTCGAGAATTCCGGATTGGGGGAGAGATGCACACCACGGAGTATTCAAATAAATATAACTGAGATATTTCTTCAATAAATATCTTTACTTAAATGATTTACAATTGTTACGGTCTTTATTTCTTTGTTCAGTTCCCGAGATTATTCTAAGTTTGTTAATTAGTAAAAGTGACCGCACGTATACTTCAGAATCTTATAGCAGACTGCCCGCGCGATATTCCGAATCGGCGGCATTTATAAGGTCGGCACGACGTTCTGTTGCTAACTCGGGGGCTCCCGAGTTAGCGTGGACTTCGCTCTGTGCTGACCTTCGCATCAGCGTTTTCGGTCAACCTGGAGTTGAACGCTCCGGGTTCCGGTGTCGGATTGCATCGGATGATCGTCGTCCGATGCAATCGTCAGGTTTTTCGGTTGCTAGGGTATTGGTTATATAATTAATAGTTATACGGTTGTGCGCTCACAACAACGTGCAAAAAAGAAAAAAAGGTAAAAAGGAAAGAAAACAAAAATTGACAAGAATATTTTTACCATCAGATAAAGTGATTTTCCAAACAAGTGGAAGAAGAAAGGATAGTTGAAAATTGACTTTAAAATTCGTCAAAGGATCGTATATAGTGTTCATTCATGACTATAAATCCGATGATACTGCATGGAAAGAACAGTTTTGCTGAAGCATGTAAAAAATTAGCTAAATATAAATTTAAAAATAATTATGTTAAACCATCTAAAATAATTATATTAGACATTCAAGCTAATTGCTAAATGTCAAAACTTTTTGCTACATTATTATTATTATACTTGCCGAGTGTTCTACATAATTATTTTGATAGTATAACATAATTAATTTTAGATCTATAATTAGCAAATTTTTTACATGCTTCAGCAATATACTCTGACCTAATGACAATCGTGGCACAGAGAGATGTGTGCTGCTCTAATGAATCCGCGAAGATCCGTGTTTAAATCCGTCAATTAAAAATTGGTTTTTATTCTTATAAATAGATTCGAAATTGGCGTTAAATTGTAGATTCCATATATCTGGCGCACAGATATATGCTGATAGGTCACGACGCTAGAAATCGAGCAATACAACGAATAATATCTGGCTTAATTTTTATATACTTTAGCAAAACCGTTCTTTCCGTGTGCTATTTGATGGATTAATATGGATCGAGTATCGCATAAGAGAATTCCCCGATAAACCTTATTTTTAACCCCGTAAAAAAACTTTTATATAAAAACATATATAAATATATAGTACCTCTATAATTACATATAAAGTATGTCCACATATGTTTTCCTTCTCTTGTGTAATCTCTGTATTCATACATACCTATAAAGTTTAATATGTATATACCATATACTATATATACATATATGTATCTACACATATAAAAAAAATAATAAGAAAAAAAATTTAAAAATTATTAAAATAATAATTTTTGTTTGTTTTATTTAATATAGTTTTTTAAATAAAAAGTAAAGTTTAAGAAAATAAAAAAATTGCCTATATATAATTATATATAAATCTAATACTTGTACATAAAATATGGTTATACAATATGATTATGGTAAATATACCGATTAGCAAACCCCTCTTCAATGACCTTGACCTTGACATATGTTGTCAAGGTCATGGCTTTGAGTAACAATCAAAAGGTTTTAACCGTCGGACTTTCTTCATTAAAAAGTTATTAACAAAAAAAGTTTGAAGAATATAGTAGTTATTTTGAGTATTGAAAGACATAAGCGACTAATATGTATGTGAAAATAGTACATGTATAAACGAAGGAAAGTCATTTAAAGCAGTGAATTGCTGATATATTAAGCAGTCTTTTTGTTAAAGCAGAGAATAGTTGGTATATTGAAAAGTATATATACAATTTTATGTGTTAAAAAGCATAAATATAAAGTATTCTCTGCTTTAATCAAAAGCATAAACTGCTATCTGCTTTATTTAAAGCAGTGTATCGCTGATATATGGAACAGTCTTTTTGTTAAAGCAGAAAACAGTTGATATAAAACTGTACAATTAAAAATAGTTTACAATTATAATCATACAATTAAGGTTAAAGCAGAGAATACTTTATATTTATGCTTTCTAAGACATAAAATTGTATATATATTTTTCTATACCAACTACATATTCTCTGCTTTAACAAAAAGACTGTTCAATATATCAACGATTCACTGCTTTAAATGACTTTCCTTTGTTTATACATGTACTATTTCCACATACATATTAGTTGTTTTAGTCGTTTATGCCTTTTAATACTCAAAAGCTGCTATATTTTTCAAACTTTTTTTGTTAATAACTTTTTAATGAAGAAAGTCCGACGACTAAAACCTTTTGATTGTTACTCAGGGTCATGATCTTGACAACATATGTCAAGGTCAAGGTCATTGGAGAGGGGTTCGCTAATCGGTATATTTACCATGATTATATATAAAATTACATATAAAATATAATCCAATCATAATTTTACTTTTTGTAAAAAAATTATGCAAATGTCATTTTTCTAATTATTTTCCTTTTATGCATAGACATATGGACAGATGTTATACAAGAGAAAGAAAATATGTATATATTTTAAAACATATAATAGTATTTTGTGTGGCAAGTGTGGGAAACAACGAATTATGTTGCGCGTGAAGTTGCCACATGAGCCAAAGGCTTATAATGCATTCACACGAGTACTCGTGTTAATGCATCATAAGCTGAGGCGAATGCGGCAACCTCACGCGCGACGTAATTCGTTGTCTTCCGTACATGACACATACAATATTATTTGTAATGCCTTTCGCAAAAGTTTGATTTGAGATTAAAAAATTAATTGAAATGATTAAAATCAAATAAGATGGTTTCGCACTTTTTGACAATTCATCAAAATATGTCATTAAGACATTTTCCGAAAATAAGGTTGTATTTTTAGATGCTCTCCACTCTACAAATTTTTCATAAATATTCATATATTTGTCTCTCGATTTCTTCGGTAGTAAATTCTCTGTGGCAGATCCAGCTGCTTCTACGAGTTCCACCGGCGGGGACGGTTTTGGACACCCGTTTTATTTATCCATTTTATTCTTCTTGAATGATGACAGTTGTAACGAATTGACGTTTTGGCTCGCGTGAATTTTGTTACGTTCAAGTTTGTTATGTCGGGGATTGGTGTGTGGACTGTTGAGGAGAGCGGACGCGGATATTTAGGTGGAGATAGACAGCTGGACGTAGTTGATACAGTGAGAGGAGAGGAGTGGGAAGTAGGGAGGAAGAAAGAGCGGAGGCAAGAGAGCAAGGAGATATACGGTAGGTCAATTTTAAGAAGTTGGAATTTATTTTAGGAGGTACTAAAGATAGTCGAAAGACGAGTTAGGTTAGAATTGCAGGAAGGGACACGAAGTAGAGAGGACAGAAAGTTGCGACACCTGTCGAGGAATATAAGAGGCAATTTACCGATAAGGAAGGAAAAGATAAAAATAGTAGGTGATAGATGAAAGCATAGGTATAGAGGGAGCTTTATCAAACATAAAACGTGCAGAAGGAAAGCGGAGGTGGCGGATGGAGACAGAGAAGGAAAGTATAATAGAGAGTAAGCAGCAAGGCGATAAGGAGGAAAAGAAAGAAAAAGAGTTTGGAAAGAAAGGCAGACCAACAAAGGCGGAAGAGCTTGCTAAGACGAGAGGAAGAACAGATAGTCTGGTATCGATCAAGGACTATATCCAGAAAAGGAAAAGAGAGAAAATAGAGAAGGAGGCTGAGAGAGCGGAAAAGGAGATTTTAGAAAGATTCAACGCAGCAACGAAGGTTAATAGGTCACCTCCAAACAAAATAAAGAAAGGAGAGGGAGAAAAGGAAGAAATGGCTGCAAAGGGGATGCTAAAAGAAATTATAAAGAAATTAGAGGAGCAGGAAAAAGAAAGAAAGAAGGACAAAGAGGAAATAAAAAATGAAATAAAAAGATTGAAGGAGGAATTTAAGAGAAGAGAAGAGATTTGGGAGAAACAGAGGAAATCAATGGAGGATAGATTAAAAAGTCTGGAGGAGAAAGTTGAGAAAGTAGGTAAGAGTGGACCCGAAAGAAGCGAAGGAAGAGAGATTATCGAAAAAATGAAGGAAATAGAAAAAAATATAGAAATGACAGAGAGAGGAAAGAGGAGAAACAATATAATTGTGAAAGGAGCTACGATAGGAAGCGAGAAAGAAAGGAAAGAGAGGATAGAGAAGGTGATAGAGGAATTGAGAAAGAAAAAAGAAGCAATTGAGGAAACGCAAGAAATAGGATATGGAAATAACAAAATGACAATAATAAAATGCAGGAGCTGGGAAATTAAGAAGGAAATAATGAAGGAGAGGAGGGAGATAGGAAAGAGACATGAAGTCTTTATAGATGATGATCTCACCAGAACGGAAAGAAAAATTCAGAAAGAAATAAGAAGATTAGCAGGAATAGAGAGAGAGGCAGGAAAGAGAACCAAAGTTGGATACAAGAAGATGTGGGTGGATGGCAAGGAGTGGAGATGGAATGAAAATAAAGAAAGGCTAGAAGAGTGGAGTGGATTTCGGAGGTTATAAGAGAAAAGAAGGTAAGGAGAGAGAGAGAGCCAAGGAAGTGAGAGAGTGCAAGAGGGGAAGAAGAGCGAGAGGCATGCAAGGAATAAGCAAAAGGAGGAGAAGGCAGACACATTAACAATAGGGTACTGGAACGTAGCTGGATTAATAAGAAAAAATGCAGAATTCTGGGGAAAGATAGAAAGTTGGGACATAGTAATCATGCTAGAAACGTGGGTAGAACAAAAGCAGTGGGATAAAGTTAAAGGAAGATTACCGAGCAAGTATGAGTGGAAATGCCAACCGGCAAAGAGAGAAAGAAAGAAGGGAAGAGCTAAAGGAGGGATAATCTCAGGTGTCAGAAAGGAAATAGCTGTGAGAGGAGTAGAAGAGAGAGAAGAAGAGGGAATTGTGGAGAGATTAGCAAAAACAGAGGAAGGTACATGGAGAATTATAGCGGTTTATGTAAGGAATGACATAGAAAGTAAATTAAAGTGCATAAAAGAATACACAAATGACGGAGGATTAGGAGAGCAAATAATAATAGGAGGTGACTTCAACGCGAGAACGGGAGAGGAAGGAGGATTAACGGAGATAGTGGGAGAAAAAAGAAAATCGAAGGACAAAGAAATTAACATGAAAGGAAGAAAACTGCTAGAGTTTCTGGAGGAGGAAGGCTTGGGAATATTGAACGGAACAAAGGGAGACAAAGAGGGGGAATTCACATTTATAGGAGGGAGAGGAGAGTCAGTAATAGATTATTTAATCGGAAGCCAGGAAGTCTGGGAGAAAGCTATGGAAGTAAAGATAGGAGAGGCTATTGACTCTGATCATCAGCCAATTATAATAAAGGTAAAGGGGAGTAGCGAAAGAGAAAAAGGCGAGAAAAGAATCAAGAAAATAATGAACTGGTCTAAGGAATGTGTAGATATATACAAAAAGAGGATGGAAGGGAAAATAATAGAAGGCTCAGGCATAAAGGAAACTTTGGAAGGAATAAAGGTAGCAGTAAACCAAGCAGCAGTGTGGATGGAGATAAAAGAACAGAAGGCAGCAAAAAGGAATAGATGGTGGGATGGAGAGTGTGCAGGGCTAAGGAAAAAAGCAAGGGAGAAACTGGTTAAATGGAGGAAAGGAGAGGTGGACAAAAAGGAATACAAAATAAAAAAAAAGAGTATGAGGAGAAGGTAAAGGACAAAAAAGAGAGCGAAAAGGAGAGAATAATAAAGGAAGCGAGAGAGGCAACCAGCGAGAAAGAAGTGTGGAAATTTATAAATAGAGAAAGGAAAAGCAAGAAACAGGTATGCGAAGAAATAACGGAAGAGCAATGGAGTATGCATTTCATGGAGTTATTAGAAGGAGTAACACAGAAGCCGGACGAAGCAGATGAGAAAGAAGAGGAAGGAATAAAAGGCAAAGAGGAACAGGAAGGAATAAGAAGGGAGGAAGTAGAAGAAGTAATTAAAGAGATGAAAAAGAAGAAAGCTGCAGGTACAGATGGAATACCAAATGAAGCATGGATGTATGGAGGTGAAGGATTAAAAAAGAAAATATGGGAGGTGTGTGATACAGCATGGAGGACAGGAGAAATAGCGGAAGATTGGAAAGAGGGTATAATAGTACCAATGGTAAAGAAAGGAGAAGGGAAAGAAGCACGAGACTACAGAGGAGTAACGCTAATGAACACAAGTTACAAGATCTATGCGGCAATTTTAGCTAAAAGGTTGGAGAAGGAGGTGGAAGAAAAGAGAATTCTACCAGAAACTCAGGCAGGATTTAGAAAGGGAAGAGGTACAATGGAGAACATATATGCGCTGAACTATTGGAAGAGCAGTTAGCAAAAGGAAAGGGAAGTTGGTGGCAGCATTCATAGATTTAAAGGCGGCATTCGACTCAGTAGAAAGGAAAAAAATCTGGGAAGTAATGAGAAGAGAGGGGATTAGTGAACAACTGAGAAGCAGGATAGAAGACTTATATAGAGAAACCAGAAGTAGCATAAGGATAAAGGGAGAAAAGGGGCCAACATTCTGGACGGTCAAAGGAGTTAGGCAGGGGTGCCCGCTAAGCGCCATGCTTTTTATACTGCTGCTGGCGGATCTAGAGGAAACTATGAAGAAGGGACAAGATGGAAGAGTCGTAGTTGGAGAAACAAAGTTCTGGACATTAACATACGCAGACGACATAGCAGCTGTAGCTGAGGATGAAGAAGAGATGAGAAAAATGATAAAAAGGATGGAAAAATATTTTAACAAAAAAAAGCTGAGAGTGAATGTAGAGAAAACAAAGATAATGAGATCCAGGAAAGGAGGAGGCAAAATGAAGAAAATGGAATGGAAATGGAAAGGTGAAGAAATAGAGGAGGTAAAAGAATTCTGCTACCTAGGCTACACATTTCAAAGGAACGGAGGACAAGAGGCGCACATAAATGAAAGAGTTAGGAAAGCTACCATAGCAATGAGGCAGGTCTGGGGAATAGGAAAAAGGATATTTGGTGGAGACTGGATAAGAAGGATAAAACTATACGATTCGCTGGTTGCAAGCATAGCTTTATACGGAGCAGAAGTATGGGGATGGAAGGAGAGAGAGAAAATAGAAAGAATGCATGAAAAGTACATAAGGTGGACATTGAACCTGGACTGGTGCACACCTGGATACATGGTAAGAGAGGAATCCAAAAGAGACAAAATAAGAGTAAGGGCTGGTAAAAGGGCGATGAAGTACGAGGAAAAACTGGAGAGAGGAGAGGGAAATGAGATTGCAAGAGAGTGCTGGAAGGAAATAGAAGGGAATGTCAGGAAGGAAAAAGCAAAATGGGAAGAAGAAAGGAAGTGCTTCTACGAAAAAAGAGGATTTGCGGTTGAAGAGATAGAAAGGAGAAGAGATGAGGGATGGAGCAGTGTAGAGGAAATAGCGAGGAGAGACAAAGACGCTCAAATTCAGGAGAGAGATGAAAGGATAAGGGAATCCAGATACAACAGGTGGTATAAAGAAGTAGTAGGAATCGGAAAGCCAGAATATCTGGAGAAAAAAGAGAAAGAGAGATCCATGATTAGGATAGCAAGATTTAGGCTGGGAAATGAGATGAGAAAAGGAAAGTACTGGGAACCGTTAGAGAAAAGAAGTTGTAGACTATGCGGAGCAGAGACGGAGTCATGGGAACATGTCCTAGAACGGTGCGCAAGAGGAGAGGAGGAGGAAAAGACAGAGGGAATTAGCGAAAAAGTAAGAAGAGTGCTAAACAGCAAGGGTGATGGAGAGAAGTGAATGGCGGAGATAGAGAGAAGAAGAAAGCAAGCAAGTTCGTTGGTGAATTAGGTAGGTAGAGTATAGAGTAATGTAGGCGATTTTTGTTACAGATAACCTAAAGGAAGGAGAAAAAAAATCGGTGGAAAGAAGAATGGAGTTTAAGGGAAAGTTCGTAATAGAGAAGGAGGAGATAGATAGGATGGTAAGGGGACGAGTACAGGAGTTGCTGAAAGATTTCAAGGAGGAAAATAAAAAGAAGGATGAGGAAATAAGAAGTTTAAAGGAGAAAGTAGAGAAATTAAAGGGAAAGATGCGTAGGATGGAGCAGAACATAGGCAAAAGGAAGAGGGAGGACAGTGAGGAGAGGAAAGATAAGGTACAGAAAAGGAGATGGTGGGATAAGGAGTACAAAAAGAATGAGGACGAGAAAAGAAGAAAGAATATTATAATAAAGATTGAGAAAGAGAGATGGGAAGGAAAAGAATCGAACTGGACCAAGGTGAAGGAGTTATTCTCGGAAGGGCTAAAGGTGAAGGCAGAGGTGAGAAAAGTATGTGTGATAGGGCAGAGAGGAGAATGGATAACGGTGCTGGCAAAAATAGGGAGCAAGGAGGACAAGTGGAAGGTGCTGAATGCAAGGAGGAGGGAAGGAGACAGGATGAAGGTTAAGATGGATGAGGATAAATCGGTGGAGACGAGAATTAAGGAAAGAGAGGAGAAAGAAAGGAGAAAAGAACGGAAACAGGAGGAAGGCAGCAGACCAAGGAGGAGTACGGAGGACGAGATGGGAGAGGTGCACTTGGACACGGTACATTTGGACACCGTTCAATTGGACACAATCTATTGGACACCGTTCGTTTGGACACCGTTTATTTGGACACCGTTTATATGGACACCGTTCATTTGGACACGAAAATACGCGACTTGTGCACTTGGACACGAAAATGAGCGACCTGTGCACTTGGACACGAGAATGCGCGGCCTGTGCAGTTGGACACGAGAATACGCGACCTGTTCACTTGGACACGAAAATGCGCGACCTGTTCACTTGGACACGAAAATACGCGGCCTGTGCAGTTGGACACGAAAATGAACGACCTGTGCACTTGGACACGAGAATGCGCGACCTGTTCACTTGGACACGAAAATGCGCGGCCTGTGCAGTTGGACACGAGATATTAAGCGAGGTCCACCCTGCCTACTGGCGGAGGGGGTGCGGGAGGGGGGGGCGAAGGCCCCCCTTGCACCCCCCCGCGCGTGTGTGTGTGTGTGTGTGTGTACACCATGTGGCTGCGACATATTTATCATCGAAAATTATTTCGCATTTTCGTGTCCAAGTGAACAGGTCGCGCATTTTCGTGTCCAACTGCACAGGCCGCGCATTTTCGTGTCCAAGTGAACAGGTCGCGCATTTTCGTGTCCAAGTGAACAGGTCGCGTATTCTCGTGTCCAAGTGCACAGGTCGTTCATTTTCGTGTCCAAGTGCACAAGTCGCGTATTCTCGTGTCCAACTGCACAGGCCGCGCATTTTCGTGTCCAAGTGAACATTTCGCGCATTTTCGTGTCCAAGTGCACAGGTCGCGTATTTTCGTGTCCAAATGAACGGTGTCCATATAAACGGTGTCCACATAAACGGTGTTCAAACGAACAGTGTCCAATAGATCGTGTCCAAATGACCGTGTCCAAATAAACTGTGTCCAAATGTACCGTGTCCAAGTGCAGGCCTCTCTCGCGAGACACGATATATTTTCGCGGCATTCCGCAGTTGGGGAGTAGAAATATAAAACACCGCCGTATAGGACATGATATGTCGCCAACGAAATAGGATCTGGATCGGAAGATCAGGACGGAAAACCACCATGAGTGACAGTGTTACACCCGAATTTGTAATCAGGTACTTTGAACAGGTATTACACACATTCGAACGTGCCAAACCACGTCTTCTCAAGCAATCGGGTTAGATTCAAATCACTGACAATGACTTTAACTCGCCCAAAGGACGATGAATTTTTTTACGAGCTATCTGGTGCTGGTATGTTTGAATGTCTATAATACCTGTTCAAAGTATCTGACTGAAGAATCCGAAGATTTTTGTATGAAACAAATTCGAGTGTAACACTGTCGCTCATGGAGGATTTCCGTTCTAATTTTCCGATCCAGCTCCTATTTCGTTCCTCGAGGGCGACATATTCAAGATTATAATAACGGGGTGTTTATATATAACTATTTCCCAACTCCAGATTGCCGCAAAACTATACGTATTTCGCGATACGTATCGAAATTGAATGTTGGTTAGATCAAACAACGGACAATATACGTAGAATTTTACCTCGCCCGAAAGGGAACAAACTGTTTGCGCAGTGCGAGACACGGTTGCCTCATAGGCGGATCGAATGATCGACCGAGTAGGATTCGCTTATCGAGACACGAGATTTAACGATAGTTTCGAAAAAATTGAAGAGAGGCGGCTATAAATCGGACGCGCGTATTTTTTCGTCCGGATCAAATACAGTTTTCCTCATCGTCCCCACCCTCGGTGGCGAAAGAGTTCGATTCGGACTCTTCCAACGATCTTCCGCGAAGCGAGACAAGTTTCACGTCGGCGCGAGTAAACTTTTTCACGTTTTAAGATATACAAATAACGCAACAGAGAAGCGATTCTCTATTGCATTATTTGTATATCTTACCTCGAAGGAACCTGTAAAACTACGATAATAATAACGCGCGTACAAAGGTATATCGCGTATCTTCTTCACGCCTCTTCCTCTTCCTTCGCGCGGTATCCCGTAATGTCCCCATGGAAGAGTGTCGAACGAGCCGGGAACGACGTATCGCTTGTCATCGTAGGGGCTGAGAGCGAGCTTCAACTCGGACACGGTGCGCACCTGGTGCAACCTCGAGCGGATGCACGATTGACGCCTCGCCGAGTCGTTGAGACATCGCATGTAGTCCTCGAACGCTATCGTTCTCGTGACCACGTTCCTCTTGACGCCCTTCACCTTCTTCGTGTCGCTCTTCCCCGCTTCCCTCGTGGCGTACATCTTCGACCTGAGCCCCACGAACTCAGGTCATGACGGCGTCGTCGTTCTCATCCTTCATGAGGCCCGGTATCTTCTCATTCGCGCGCGACATGCCGTACGCGTTGCTCTCGGGATAACCGCTCGTGTCGAATCTGGCGATGTCGCGTTTCATGTTCTCGTACGCGTCGTCGCACTCGAAGAGATATATGAGACTGTCGGTGTCCGTGTACATTATCTTGCATTTTCCGCCGTGCCGCCCGTGCAACAGGCACCATGTAGTCGTAATGAAAAATCGTACACGCGCGTCTTCAATATCTTGAGAACGCACATCCCGACGTAGATCGGCTTGCAGAGCCTCATCTCGAGCCTGCGCAGCTCGACGGCGACAAGATACTCCGCGAAGACGCTTCGGCTGTGAAAGCTCGGTCTCGCGATTAAAGCCTCCGCGCCGTATCTCCCGTCCCAGCGCGTCACGAGGCGCACGTCCACGTAATCTTGCACGTTCTCTATGGTCTTACCGAAGACCGCGTTGTTCATCAACTTGTAGAGATACTTCTCAAAGTCGTTGCTCACGCGAGTTCTGAATCCCGTGTTGAGCTCGACGTACCCGCGAAGCCACGCGGATTGCGCGAACCGCAGAACGCGGTGAATCATCGTGACGAGCAATCCGTGTCGCGCGCATTGCTGCAAATTACGGTAGTGCAACACGTAACGCGACTTGTCGAGCAGCGTGGCGAGGAGCTTATCGCACCGTTTTCCGGGAGGCTTATCGCGCGTCGAGCAGAATGGAAGGTCCTTGTGAGCGTCGTGGAGCTCTCGCGGATACGCAAGGTCGATTTCCAGGATGTAGCCGATAGCAGAGTCTGACGTTACGGTTACGTCGAAGCTCTCCGGGTCGTCGATCCACTGAAATTCCGCGTACGGCAACGACTCGCGTATCGCCCAGCCGTACAGATTGTTTACGTCAAAGTACATGAGATACGTCGACGGTCGCGACGAGTCGTGCGACGGCATGTATCTGTTGTTGGCCCGCGTGTATCTGTTCAAACATTGGTTGAGACCGCCGCGCACGCCGCGCTCCATGAACAACGCCATATCGATATGGGTCAGCAGTTCTAATCGCACGCCCGTGTATCTCAACATACCGTCCCACGTGTATCCCGGTAGAGTGTAATAATGCGCCGGATCCAATCTATAACTCTCGACGCAGGTGTCGCGAAAATTTTTGAAGACGTCCGCCAGAAGAAGCACGTCCGCGTTCAGGTACAGATCGCTGTACTCGCCGAGATTCTCAACGCGAAAACGCCGCCAGACGTTGCGCGCCGGCGCTCGTAATCGCTATCAGTTGCGGTCTCGCCGGTCAACGAAACTGTGAAAGGCCTCTCGCGGTGGTAACCTCGTCTCCAGCAGCTTATCGAGACTGTCGACGTACTCGTACGGAAACACGCCTTTGCGGTGAGCAGGTCAAAATCCTCCTCGCTGAGCTCCAAAAACTCCGACCGCGCGATTCGCATCTTGTTCTTGTCGAGATACGACGCTAGTCTCTCGAGACTCTCGCTGAGAAATCTAAATGAATCCACGAATCGCAGCTTCGCGCAGTTTCTCCATCCGTCGCCCGACGCGTCTTTCACGTTCTTCGTGAACGATATGTGCGTCTCCTTGGTGATCGGAAGCAAATCTATTCTACCCTCGAAGCTGTTGGCCAGATCCTTGATAATGAAATGAGCGTCGTAACCCGATAGATTGTGAAAAAACACGGGAATGACGTACGAATCTCTGTAATTCAAATTGCAGCGCAGATGCGCAGGGACCTCTGTAACGCCCGATAAGATGACTGTGATCGCGCGCGCGCTGATCCTCCGGTCCGAACGGTCTCTCGCATATGATGGCAACGCGGCGCGCTCCAAAAATCGCGTATCTCTTCCGAGGTTAGTTCCGCCATGGTCACGTTAGTAGAGAAAAACGTCTTCGCGTGACGCGCGACATCGTTGAGCTCGCCGACGAACCACGACAGGGAGTCCTCGCCACAACGAGATCTGTACGCGGACGGGATCTCTTCGTGCGCGGAGCGCAGATAGTATCCCACGCTGAAGGCTCTGTGGCTCTGTTGATAGGCGTAGCTGTTAACGTTAGCAGCGTCTATCTCTCCTTCCTTTTCCAGCACGCACTCGAGATCGGCGTACACCGCGAAGGGAAGTTGCTCCTTTCTGTCGTGGTTGCGAAAGAAGAGCCACTTGTCCTTCGTCGCTCGGAAGAACAATAGCGTAATCGTTCATTCTTCAGCAGTCGACGCTGTGAGCGGTCCAGTTTTTCGCTCGCGTAAAAAGTAGTGCAGACATCTGTGGAAAGAAACGCTCGCGTAAATACCCCTGCGTTCCTCCTCTCGCGCGATTTTTGCGCGATACCTACCGATCGCATATGTGCTTCCTCCTATGAACCATATTCAACTGACATCCACCAATCGCGACAGATTCCCTTATGCACGCGAAATGGCCAACGTTCGCGCGGCTACGCGAATCTGGCAGATACAGCAGATTGGCGTGTCTGTCCTTCTTGTCGTCGGTGAGCCGTAGAGAAACGATCACGTTGCCCTTCCGCCCTTTTTCTCTTTCGCTGAAGACGTTGACGGACACGTCGTTGAGTCGCTCGAACCTCGAGATCTGTCTCAGAGTCACGGGAAACTCGATCCCGTCGAGATTCAATTTCGTCGAATAGTGGGGGTACGCGGAAGGCCTTTTCACGTTCCTCTTAGCAGGGGTACAGAGAGGCAACCACCGCCCACGCGAAATACGCGTTGTAGTGGGAGTGCACGTTAACCACCGCGCGTTTCACTTTCACGCTGTCGCGACATGGAAATGGCCGCCCAGCATCCCACGCGCATAGGATTGCACTTGTTCACGTTCACCATCAGGTTCAATATGCTCGATAACGCTCAACCGCTGTTCTGCTTCCTGAAACTCGTCTAGATCGGCTAGAGTCGCGTCGACCACGTATCTGTCGTACCAAAACGGTGTTGACCTTCAGACACACGTGTCTCTCGCGATTGACGCGCACCTGATCGAGCACCGTGTCCATCGCATCCTCCAGAAATCGCCGAGGGTCCAGATAACTCGAGTTTATCACCGCGCCTGTCAGCACGCGACTCTCGAAGGCCGTTTTGATCTCCGCCCACGAGAACCCTCTCGGATCGTCGTGACCGGCACCCACGCGCGCGAAAACGCTGACGCAAGGGCGTCTCTTGCGCCTTCGTGTGGCCTGGGAGGTCACGGTTCCGCTGGGCCTTGGCTCTCGCCTGCTTCAACACCTCTCGCGCAGAGACTCGAGACACTCGTCGCACCGTCGTTCCCAAGTGCGATACGCGTTCGGCGAGGCGACGCCTCTCACGCGTTCGACGAGATCGCGATCTTCCTCCGTCATGTCTCTCTCGTCAAGCGTTTCAGTTCGGTGGTCAACCACATGGTCCAACCCCGACTGTCCACGGGTACGTCTAATCTGACTCTTCGAAGAATCTCCCTGCGACTCTCGACGATCGTCGCGCCGCCCGTCTTGTTCTTCCTCGAGAATCTCCTTGGAATTTTACTCTCGTAGACACACGCTCTGTGACTGCAGGCTAGCATCGTCTCGATCCACAATTCCTCTCGCGGACACCGAAAACCGATCTCTCTCCTTAGATTGTACGTCGTCGGATTCCATCGAGCGTTCTCTTTTTCAGCGACCGCTCGAAAACGGAAAATGGCCACCGGCGGAGTAGAGCGAAGGAGAGAATCGTCGCTAGAGTCGCCGTCGGTGGATGGTATCGCTTCTTTGCAATAGATATCGTCGTTCGAACGACTATGACCGTCGTCCATCGAACCGCGAACCGTCGCGTATCTCGAGCGAGTCGCTCGCGCGTCGAGACATCCGCATTTATACGTAAGATACGAGAGATCTGCCCGGAAGCTTCGAGGGGGAACGGAGCGGGGAGATGCGCACTAAAAACCGCAGAGAAAGAGGAGAGTTCGATCAACGCCCTAGATCGACGCCGTTATTGTCTGATAAAACGAAAATTTCTCCCTCGGGCACCTCGACTTCTGTTAGAGGAGGATGCGCCGTTATCGCCCCAATAAAACGAAAAGTTCTCTCTCGGGCACCCCGACTTGAGGACGCGCCATTATCACCCCGATAAAACGAACCGATTTCCGTTCGAGGAGGATGCGCTTCCTCGACTTCCCCTCGGGGTGACCACATCCCTCGTCCTTGAAACTCGCGGCGCACTCCCGGCATCCATGTCCGCCGGGGGTGACCGCATCCCCGTCTCCGAGAGTCGCGAGAACCGGACGCTCGAGCGATCCCGCGTTTCGTGCGTGCGTCCGCCATCGCGCTACTGCTCGCGCTCCGCGAGGGGATGATCGACGACCTCGACGAGGCGAGTCCGCGGTGGCGACCTCTACGCCCGCGTCAACCTCGGGGAAAGTCTCGCCCCGGGGGAAAATATCTCGCCCCGGGAGAAAATCTCCGGCGCTCCGTCCCTGGCTGAGAGAGAGAGAGCGAGAGCGAGAGCGCTAGACAAGGACACTCGATTATGGAAGGTGCACTGCGGTAAGGGGAAGGAATTTTTCCCCTTGTCGCCCACCTGCCCCATTGCCGACCCCTTACGGCAGCCCCCACGCCTCTCCGCGGCCCGTCCCAACCCCCCGGGCGGAGCTCCCAGGGGTTAAACTGTAGTGCTGTCCGGCTACTGTGTTCTGTTTAACCTTTCTACTCTTCCATTTAATTGAGGCGTATATGGTGTCGTATTATCCAATACTATTCCTTTTTGTTTATACCATAATTGAATATTTTTATTCCAATATTCTTTACTATTATCGCATCTGATTTTCGAAAGTCTTAAATTCCAGTGTGCTTCAACTCGTTCCACATATTCCTTCATGATTTCTTGCACTTCCGTTTTACTTTCTAAAAGAAAAGCCATTGTATAGTAAATATAATTATCTAGGAAGATTACAATATATTTCTTTCCATTCCAAGTAATTAGGATCCATAAGTCCACATAAATCTGTATGTATTATTTCATTATTTGTAGTGGCCTATCGGATCTCGTTCTTGTATCTTCAAACTTGAGTCTCGACTGTTTGGCTTCTTGACAGACTTCACACAATTGCTTTAATTCATCCAAATCATTACTTGAGAGACTAAGTCCGTCACAAAGCATCATCATATTTTTCATTTTACCAATACTTGCGTGTCCAAATTTTCTATGCCATAATCTTGCTTGACTTTCGCAGTTCTCAGTCAAATGAGATTTTAGATTATATTTTGGAGTCAGTTTTACTTGGAACAATCCGTTTGGGAGTTTCTTACCTTTGAAAACAATTTTATTATTAGTTTTTATTATTACCTCGTCTTTCGTGAATATAACTTTACATCCGTTATTCTATTTACTGAAAGTAAATTTGTTGTTAGTTTCGGTACATACAAGACTTCTTTTAATTTGCACTTACTGAATTCAATGCTGCCTATACCTTTCCAGCCTGCATACTTTCTTCCACTTTTGCAACATTTATTTGAGTATTAGTCTTCTTGTATTCTTGGAAAAGACGTCTGTTGTGCCGCTCCGGGCACGGAATGGTGATCGTCGTTCCGCGGAGGAATCACTGGAGTTAATCACAGACTCTGATCTGACGTTTCAAAGACTTTTAAAAAACACTTAAATTCTCTTTACAATGGTTTCACTTATTTAATACGCGTAACAACCCGTCACTGTCTCTGACTCTGAACTGCCTTCTCGATGCCTGCTCTCCTCTGTATTTATCTCCTTTCGGTCGTCAGGCCGAATCGGTTCAGGGTCCTCCTTACTCAGCGTTCCTCGTATTCTCTCTAGGTCGCGTCGGTTCTCGGCAGAGAACCCGCCTGAGAGAGACTGGCCGCGCAGTCAGCTGTTATGCTGACTTGCGGTTTCACATCTTTCGCTCACGATTTCTTATTATAATAATACTAAATATCGTAATAGGTAATATTACTAAATATCGTAACAAGTTCGGGTTACAACACTTCTATTGTTTGTCATATTTGATGTGCTTCCCGAATGGACTATTCAGGAATCTTCTTCACACATCTCGCTTGTGAGAAATGCAATCCTTCTAACATCTTCATTCTTGTCTTGCTTCTTATTCTTGAAATAACAATCCTTTTCCAAATGATTATTTTTTTTGCATATATTACACCTCCTTTTATTAGAATTATCTTCTTCATTACAATATTTTGCAATATAACCATTTTTATTACATTTAAAGCAACGTACCTGCTTTTTATTTTTTGGTGTAAACTTTGTTTTGCAGAATTTCGCCAAGTGACCAAATTTATTACTTTTATGGCACTTCTTCTGAGTTGTCTTGAAGGCAACTGCATTTTCTTCTTCCTTCGGATGAAACCGAAATTCTTCTCCGATGAGTCTCGCCGTCAAGTTTTCCAATGTTATCCTATCAGGTTCCGTCGATTCCCAAGCACTTACAAAATGTTTATACTCTTTTGGTAGAGTTGCTAATATTTTTGAAATCAACATTTTATCGTCTATCTTTGTATCCATTGCATTTAACCTAAAAGCTAGATTCTTTAACTTACTTATATAGGATGTCATATTTGATCCCTTTTCAAAAGTGGTATTATAGAATTTTTGCAAAAGGCTACACTTTTGTTGCTCCGAATCCTTCTTTCATAGGTATTACATATCTTAGTCCACATTTCTTTAGATGTGTTACAATCCATTATATATAAAAATGGCTTCTTATCAATAGATTAGATTAGATAACGTTCATTCCGCCCAATTTAAGGGGTACAGAAGTATGGCGTTTTTCAGGAACGTACTCAAACCTTTACAAAAACAATACATCCATATCCCGGCCTGGCCGTTAGCGACCTAACAACCTAATATACCTCCCACCCCTTCCTCGAGCCTTTGCCACCCGCTCAATCATCCTTGCTCTTCTCCATATCAGTTCCTCTCCTCAACTCTGCTCCATTTCTTCCGTCCTTTCTTCCTTCCTTCGACATTTTTTCCTTTCTCTTGCTTTTCTCCGTCCTCGCCAACTCCACCCTCACCCATCTTCTTTCTCGTCATCTGTCTCCGCTCTCTCTGCCTTGTCCGCTCTCCCCTCTCTACTCTGCACATATGAACTGTTTAATATGCCCTGAATTAGCCCTCCCCTTTCGACGTACGCCTTTTTCTCTTTCCCCCTTACTCCTAACCTATCCCCTTCTTTTTCTCTCTGCCCATGACGTCTTCCTTTTTTTCTCTCCTCACATCCGTCTTCTTCGTCTCTTCCTTCTCCACCTCTGCCCAATCCACAATGCTCGCCATTCTCGTTTTGCTCTCTTCCGCCATTCTCCCTGCCATCTCTCTCCTGTCTTTCTCAATTTCCATGCTCGCCTTGCCCTCTTCTTCCATTTTTTCCTCCCTTCTTCCGACCATACACTCTCTTATCGTCTTCAACTATTCCTTTATATTTTGCAGCTCCATCAGTCCTCGCCTAATTCCCCTCATTTCCTCTCTCAATACTCCCATCTCCCTTCTTTCCTACGTCTCCTCTCTGGTCGATCTTCTTCCGTTCTCTTCTCCTCGCCGGCCTCGAAATCCCTTCTTTCAGTCAGACCCTGACTCTCGCTCTCCTCGTCCTTCCGGTTCGGCCTTCTCTCCACTCTCTCCGCTCTCTTCGATGCTCTCCTCTCCGTCCCCACTTTGTCCTTGACGTCCCGCATTGGTGCCAACCCACTCGGTCAGCCGACACCAGCGCCGTCTCAGAACACCCTCGCACGTGCCGTGTCGCCCTCTCTCTAACCGACCGCAAACGCGTCCGTGGGCCGCTCTCTCTGACGAGACAGTCTATGGCCCACGCTGCCGCGCCCGGATGTCACTCTCCCTCTGCCGCCCGCATCTCCTCGTACCTCTCCATCCCCTTACCACCGCTTCTGCCTCCCTAATCTCCAAATACTCCTGCCATCTTCTCTTTCTGTATTCTT
The DNA here is from genome assembly GCA_030770355.1 of Harpagoxenus sublaevis. Classification (NCBI taxonomy): domain Eukaryota; kingdom Metazoa; phylum Arthropoda; class Insecta; order Hymenoptera; family Formicidae; genus Harpagoxenus; species Harpagoxenus sublaevis. Next base: position 68,928 of record JASTWR010000199.1, on the reverse strand, counting down.
CTTTCACGCGATCCTCAGCGCCTCCTCCATTTTAACAACCTCCTGAGCCTCATCTCCACCATCTCAACTACTCTGCTCCTTTTTCCCAGCCTCACTCCATCTCAAACCACAATTTTCCTACTTCCTCTTACTCCGGTCTGACTGCCCACACCGCTCACCGAACCGGAAGTGGCTTCTTATCAAAAGTTGATATTATTATTTTTTGCACAATCGCATCTTTCTTTTGCCATAAATCATTTATTTTGCCAACTCTATTTTTGGTTACAATTTCTAACACTTCATTAGCACGAAACATTATTTTAATTTGAAATTTCCAAATTTGGAAATTTTCAACACCCGTTAACTTCTTAATATTAAAATAGTCTTCCGCAACCTTTGCCATTTTAATTTTAAAGTTTTAAGATACTTTATTCAAATTGACACGTGTTAATTAAAAAAAAACCGATGCGTTCAATAATCTTTCAAACCGACACACGTTAAAATATGACAAAATTTTCATAAAATTTTTAATCTAAACAATATTTTAATTTTTAATATTTCATCACATGTTAAAATATGACAATTTTTAGATATTAAATTCTTAATCCAGAGAATATTTTATTTGTTGCAACCTTAAAATTTGCGTCTCCTTTTTAATATTTATGTATTTATTTCAAATTCTAATTCTTAAATATTTTACTTCTTTTATTTACTTTTACTTTATTTTAAATTTCTTTTCTTTAAAGCTTAATTTTTATCTTTATTTTACTTCACACTACTTTATTTATTTTACTTTATTGCTCCCTTTTTTTACTTTATTTTACTTTACATTATTTTATTTCCTTCTAACGTATTCCTTTTTTTTACTTTACACCATACGTATATTTTAATTTTGTTTTTAAATTCAAAAAATCTCTTATTCTTAATCTTTATTTTATCTCATCTCTTACATCTATCATGCGTTTGTTTTTTTTCTTATATTTTACTTTTAAATGTTAATTTAACTTTATTATTTCAATTCTTGTTTATTATACTTTATCTTTAATCGAACGCGTGCTCTTTCCTTAGCAACGTCAATTTAAATACTCTCTCCTTAGCAACGTCTTATTGATCAATCCTTTTTCATTAAATTATATCTTTAAACAAACGCATGCACTTTCCTTAGCAACGTTTTATCGATTCAACGTCATTTAAACAAACGCATGCCCTTTCCTTAGCAACACTTTATTTATCTACGAACGCATGCAGTTTCCATAGCAACCTGTCATATTATGAATATTTATTCTTATTTTTAAACCTCAATATTTTTCTATTTTTATTTTTTAATTTTCTCAATATTTTTCTATATATCTTTCTTTTACTTTTCCCTCTCTCTTATTACCACTTTAACCAGACTTTTTTAAATACGCGGAAGTCTGGGCCCATGACCTGTTAAGAACTAAAAGAGAATTCTCTATAGTTCAATTATTAGTTATACGAAATTTATCCGTAAAGTATTAAATGTCAGTACACTGGTATATAAGAGAGAATGAATTATATATGACACGTAATATATAATTACTTTAATGAATCAAGCAAACACAATATGACAGGATGGGATAGGTTTACAAGATATTATAATTGGAACAGACTTATCTCGTATCTCGTTTGTAAGACCTTACACCAGCAGCTCACAACGTCTTACAATATCCGTATAATATTCGCAATATCCGCTCACAATATTTTGCACAAGCTCTAGTCCACGCTCTAGTTCGCAAAGGAAATGGACGAGCAACAAGGAACTAGCAACATGTTCAAATGTTTTAAATATTTTGCTAGTTCAGACTATTAGTCTTTTCATAATTCATTTGATGCAAATTACTTCTTTACTTCAACATTCTCGATCGAGCTATTGTACTGTCTGACGAAAGATTCCATGAATCTAACGTAAAAACGGTTAAAATAATATTATTAAACAATTCCTTCCCAATAGATCTTACTTAATAAGCATATTAATGTTACAATTAAACAACTTCGCGAAAAACGAGATGTTTATGATAGCAAACCTATTAATTTATTTGATGCACGGAGATGCGCCGTTTATCTTCGCTAAAACCTTTAACATACGGTATCGAAGATAGCAAGGATTATTTTACTGAATTAGTCTACAGAATAACCTGCGATAATTGTGATGCGTTCCATGGTGTAAGTAACAAGGTGAAGCATTCCCGACGCTGCGCAGTCGTTAAATTTTTGAGCCAACCAGCGCGCGACCTGTTTTGCAAGAAAAGCAAAATGGATGCTCCTGGCAGTGTGTCATATGTCACGTCGGTCATGTCCGTCACCCGTCGCGTGCGTCTGTTGTCAAAGCGTTGTTGTCCCGGTAAAATATTTTTTATATAAAAATATATTTAAAAACATATATAAATATGCGAAAATGATCTGTTTAATCATTTTTAGATTTTTCTTTTTATTCTCTTTCCTGTAATACATTATACGAACAGACATTATATAAAAGAGAAAAAAAAACATGTATAGACATGTATAGACATTGTTACGTCCTGTGGACTCCACGTGATTTCTTCCTTTCGTGGAATTAAAATCGTAAACAGTGGTTATCAATTGGCAAGCGAATGCAAGCCGTTGCTCGTTAAAAGTGAACTTCCCGAACCCAATAAATTGAACAAGTAATGGATTTGTTGTGATCCAAGTGGTCCCAATAATTCCGGGGCAACGGAAGTTCAGTTGCGATAGCGGGCAACGAAAATTCAATTGAAACGCGCGATAACGGGAGGCATGGGTCACCATAAATTAAAACGCCATGCGAGGGCTTTCCAAATCACGCGTCTAATATGAGGTCGCGTCGTCACCTTGCCTCAATTTATCAAAACTAAGAGTTCACGCGTGTCACCCGTTTAAGAACGCGGATTTGAACTCTGACCCACGCTTCCCAGTAAGCGATAAAGATAAAACAGTATTAGCTTGGACCACCAAAGAGTGGGGAAATATAATTCTAATAACGAACCCGCCAATAGATGACCACTAATTAAAAATTGTGTAACGAGATTTCGGTAACTCGCCACGAGATAGGCGGAAAACCGAAATCTACGTCACAAATAAGAACCAGACTCCACCAATCCTAATCATCCTCGGATTAAATCCGCCCCTTTCAAATCATATAAAAACCGCGACTCCGCGTACCAAAACACACTTTGCACTTGGCAATTGCTCAGTCAGTCCGACAGTCTAGTCGCGAATCAGTTTACTAAATTCAGTACCTCTGGTAAAATCTGTGCGCGTCTACCGCCAACCCAGGGTCCTGCCAACGACCCTCAGCACACCCGACGCCCGAGATCCGCGAGTCGCGACCAACGGGGCCGACCAACTTCATAATTACCTACGTCCGCTCAAGGGCCCAACAAACAGTAAGTCCGCAATCTCACTCGCGATTTTTAATCGGATCCTCGGGGTTCACAAACATATATATATATATGTATATATTTCATTTGCATATATATATATATGTTAAATAACTTTTTTTTCTCCTTTTTTTCCAAACTGATTAAACGATAATAATTTTAGTGACTATCCGGGGTCGCAAGGGTTTAGCATTGAAAATTAAGAAACGGTACGCACGAAGCAGGCGAGCCCGCGTCGTTGAGCGACAGCTCCTCCAGGCGCATCAAGAATATTTTAACCGCCACCATCTTCCACAATTTTCCCTTCCCCCGCGTTCTCTCGCGTACCAAATCCTTCCCGACACCCCCGATTCCTCCCCCTGTTCCGGACCGTCCTATTCCCCGGTTCCTTCCGAGGAACTTGACCGTTTCCCCTATCCGGAGCTCCCACACTCCCCCATCCCTTTTTACTTACGCGACGAATACCGCGAGAGAACACCTTCTCCCGCGTTCTCCACCTCGAGCGTGGAGATTCTTTTTGAAACACCCCGGTTCCCTTCCACCAATAGACCAACCTCTCCCGCCCTCTCCACATCGAGCGTGGAGATCATTCCGGAGATTATCACAATAGATTAATCTCGATTCATACATTAAAATATAATAATTAATTAATTATTAATGTAAGAATCAATTTATTAATGTAAGAATCAATTTATTAACGTAAGAATATAAGTGTAAGAACGTTCAAACACACACGCACACACTCATGGCATACATTCTTTTTCTTTTTCTTTAAATCGTAAAATGTACTAACCGGGCAGGATGTCAAATTCAAAGTAGATCCATCCCCTCAATAAATCCGGTCCGATGACCTCCGAACTCATGTAACACCCGCGTATTCTCCATACACATATACACACACCACACATGAACTGTACCATTTGCGTTTTGTTTTTATGTTTTTCTATATACACATAAATGTAACTGTCTCATTGATTTTTATCATTTATAATAAATAATTGTAATGTTTTTAATTTCAAAAATTAAAGTCTAATTATTTAATTTAACACCTCGTCACCAACCTTCCCGCTCGCAAAATCGTACACGGTCCGATCTCAGGTAATAGGGATTGCATAATCCTTGACCTGAAACAGGACCGACGATCGCACGGCTCGCAGTAGGCGTAATAGCGTCCCTTCGGACGTTGACCCTCGACTGGAGCCTTCCGAAAAGTGCGTTCGACTCGAGGCACGCGTTTACTCGCGCGACCCGAGATAACCTTTAAGTATTCTCTTACGTCCTTCCTTACCCCGTCCCCTCTGGGTAGCCTTTCCTTCGCTTCCCAGTTTTCCTTTTCATTGAAACTCCCGGGGTTTGGACGTAACAACATGTATAGACATATTTGATATATAATTATATATATTTATATATGTTTTTATATATTATTTTATATAAAATTGTTTTTACGAAGTGCGTGTGTTGTGTTCCATATTCTGATTAAAAAATAAATAATTTCGTGCTAAGGAATGTATTAGCATGCTTGGTTCGAACAAGAACATACATTCGATTAAGGCACATTAATTTAGAAATAAAAAGAAATAATACTATTAAAAAAGTCAGGAAAAAAACAAAATATATATGCAATAAAATTTATATTTAAATTGTTATTTTATTCAAGTTTGCATTTTATTTAAAATCATTAATTATTATGTTATTAAATGTGTATTTTAAATATAAAAAAATCACAAAAAACGTTATTTTATTTATTCCTGTATTTTATTTAAGGTTTTATTGTATTTTATTAAAATATATATTTACAATTTTTTACATAATTTACGCATTTTTATTTCTTATAATTGAATTTCACTTTGAAGTGAGCGGCGCGCCTACAAAACAGGTCGCCTTCTGATTGGTTCAACCGCCAAAGCTGCCGCCATTATGCGCAATGCTTCACCTTGTTACTTACACCATGGTGCGTCCTACATTGGACAAACGAAACGTTACCTACAAACGCGTATTAAAGAACACCACAATGACATAAAAAAAGACGACTGTAATCATTCCGTCGTCAGCAAACATCGTGTATCCTACTGTCATGATTTCAAATGGTCGAGGTTGAAATACTACACAGGGAAAAAAATACCAAAAAAAGAGAAATTGCGGAAATGTTTCTCATTAAAAAATATTTCAATACGATTAATCTCCAAAAAGACACGGATAACTTAAATTCCATATACGATAACGTCATCTCGAATGTATAATTGTTTTGTATTCTTCCTTTGTGTACTCTTGCAACCTTCGAATATACTTCGAATTTTTATAAACATTTGCGAGACCTGTCAGTTAGTTTCTAACTTCCACCGTGCGAACATGACCTGTTTCGAAGCTCCATAAAATTGTGATGTTCTGAGTTATGCCACTTTGATACTACAATTAATTCGCTAAATAACATTTTTCTTTTTTACTCTTTTCTGCTACGACATCATACTTATTTTAACTCATTAATTTCCAGCTTTTCGTGTATGATGTTTCTGTTAAAATTGCATAAGCAGTAAGAATGAGAAGACGATGGTTCTTCTTTCGTCATCAGGTAATTTTGTTTTTATTTTCGCTCTTCAATTTTAGTGATTGACTACAGGAAATTCCTTTTCTGTTACTCTTTTTAAAGGGTATATCAGGATAAGGGGGGATATAGCGGCCCCCAAACAAAATTAATTTGGATCAGGGGCAACTTGAAGGTATCATTGAAAACATTATCTGTGGAGAATTCCATATCTCTATCTCGCCCCATTGCTGGAATATCATAAAATACAATTTCTCACATTTTATTTTTTTTCTCTGCCGCTATTATAGACATGAGGTTTGTCTCATATTGTAAATCATTTAAGGCACTATCAAATACGTTTTTCTTTACAATTTTCCACGCTAAAACTCGACTTGCAGAATCGTTTAAAATATTCAAGAATTTTTTTGCACGCTCCTTAGTAGGTGAAACCTTGAAAAAAATTTATAATGTATATTACATACAAGACTATCTTCCAAATTTTTTTTCAGATTTTTTTAAACACGGCGCCATATTTAAAAAAAATGGAACTAATTTTTTTTCATCATTCCGTAATAATAAAGTAAAATCAATAAATACATTGCGTTATATTTGCTAAAAGCACGGCGTCATAAATGGTTTTCCACCTGAAAATTGTCACGTCAAACTCGAACGTGACAATCTTCAGGTGGGAAGCCATTTATGACGCCGTGCTGTTAACGAATATGACGCCGTGCTGTTAACGAATGTCAAAACGCAGCTATAGAAAGTATCAAGGCACTTTTCGCCGGATTATACTACTATTCCTAATCTGCGAATAATAAGCCATTTATAGTATTGGTCAGTATTTTTACCTGACAATAATGATATATCTTTCTTACATATCAAGAGACACGCCGGTGTCTTGCGCCAATGTTAGCGCCCGTGACACGGGCAGCGAGACCGAAAGTGTCTTTATATATACATATTGACGTGGCTCTTTAAAAATTATTTGATTTGGGCGCGACAATTTTCAGGTGGAAAACTATTTATGACGCCGTTCTGTGTTAACGAATATCAAAACGCAGCTATAGTAAATATCAAGGCACTTTTCGCCGGATTATATTACTATTCCTAATGTGTGAATAATAAACCATTTATAGCTTTGGTCAGTATTTTTACCTGACAATAATGATATATATTCTTCTCTACATATACATTATTATAATTAATCTATGATTGTAGTTTATAAAAGAGAGAGAAAAAGAATAGATTTAAAAATAACGAAACTATACTGTTTCTTAGATTTTTTAAAGTAACATAAAATTCGTTATGTTTAATCAGCTGGAATCAGATGAACAGATTACAAAAACGAATAACACAAAGTGTCTCAAATATCATAAATATCTACGTCATGTACCTGGTTGGAGAAAAGTTATTATTTCAGAAACTGAGGCACATAATTTCACATATTTTTTAAGACAACCTGTTAAGATTAACGATGTTCTGTGTAAAAGGTGTAATTCTTATTTAGCAAAGGAAAAAATCTCAAAATGTATCAAAGTCCCTTGTTGCTCAATCAGGTCAAAGCACTAACGAATAACAAGCGTCACAGTCATCAAAAGAATTGCTTAAAACGAAATCTTTGTCATTATCTCAGTCATCAACAAATGATCCACATTTCACTGTTATTGAAAGAGTAACTTTTGATATCGAAACTGTTGAATTGCCATTTAATAGAGTCATCTCCACCCATAAATATTGTTTTATCTGCTCTACTTCGCACAAGAAACTGTTAGTGGTCCATTTAAAGCTCGGTTGCAAGTTTTTCAATCAAGACGTATTTATATTCCAAAGGGTAATCGCTGTTGCAGTAAACATTTGATAAAAATGCGATTTTACGAAGATATTGTCGAGAAATTAAGAATATACTCCGACACCAGTATAGTTGTGTTTGAAATATGTTACGAATAGGTAACTAAAATGTCGCTTAAGGTGAACGGGTAACAGGGATTGAGTTAGCTCAATCACTTGACTAAGAGCTCCTCCTGATAGGCGTATACAGTGGTTTAATTGTTTCACATAAAACATAATCAAGTAAGCAAAGCACATAAATATAATCCATGAAGCAATCACATAAATCATGAAAATTCACATAATATCCGTTAGTTCACGACAGAAGGAAATGTAACGTGCATAAGCTGACAAAGAGAATAAAACAAGTATATGTTCAAATAATATCTGAAAGGGTTAATAATATATGACACAGAAATATCAAGGTCGCATATTGTAAAAGCAACGACGTTGCAAACTGTAGTGTCAACCAGAATTCGGAATGTAATACGACCTTCATATAAAATAAGTGTAATAAACGTAACTTACTTTAGAAAATACGAATGAATCTTTGTATAATGTCAATAGAACACTCTCTGTAATAAACTGCGCGAGTTAACGAAATATGTAATAATATATACTTTGAGTAAGGATAGATGATTCACTATATACGTGAGTCAGACGAATGATATATTAACGCTGGCGTAATGTGTCTATACAACGTGAGGAATGCAACGAAGGTGAGTTATTGTTGTTATAACGAACGAAAGACAATGTAATTAACGCAACGGGCGTAACGACGAAAGTTCGATCTGCCGCGGATGAGACCGCGAAAAGCACGTGACAAGAAACGACTTGAGAAGTCTGTCGCAGATCGTTTACGAGACGCATCACACACACACACGAAGATACACGAAAGAATAGTATTGAACACTAATGAAGCGCGACATAGAAATAATTACGTGATTTGCGTGTACACGCAACGGCAGAAATGCCTGGACACCCGACACAGAACATTTGTCAGATGTCAAATGTCCAGGCACCTCCGCCGGTGACCTTACACGGTATGCAACATAGACGCGACGAGGGGGCGAATTTAATAACCTTTATGCCAACGGCACTTCGCGTAAACACTATCGCTATCATGCGTCGCAGCGTGCCCCGAACACGGCGGATGTACGTGGTTATAACAAGAATCGGAATATTAACACTCCCGTTTAATAACGATACCGTGTCTGTTTCACGGCACTTTAAGTCGAAGACTCGTATATGAATAGTTCGTCTGTATCGTTACCGATTTATCCGACGAAAGTCGGATGGGCTCAAACGAACCCGCGACGGCGTGTAACGCTCTTATCCGGAATCTCGGAATGATAAAAGAACGGTGTACTTAACGTTGTCGGCGTCGATGATGTCGACTCTGTCGATGACGGCAAAGGGATGCGGGACAGGGATCCTCGCTAAGAGCTGCGTAGTCTCGTTCTATGCGGAAGTCCACTGCCCTTGGTCACAGTTCTGTCCGTTTCCAGGATAATGCCTCGCCTTTCGTATCACGCACTATTCTAAACTGCACGCACCCTTGCTCCTTCTCGCGTACAGCAGGATCGGCCCTGCTCGGGGCGGTAGAGCGAAGGTGCCTCGCGGGCGCTTCGTCGGTAATGGCGACGCTATACGACTCTTTTGCATATATCAATATGATATCGTTTATGCACAGGCGATTTATAATTTCGCGTACTGCTGCACTATATACAAACGCTCTCGGTTTACGGATGCTATCGCTATTATGAACCGAATGGTAAAGATTTCTATGTGCCACTACCGCAACAAAGACTATAAGGAACCGAGCAACCGTGCTATCGTTACCGCCAAGCTCGATCGAATCAACTAGTCGCTGCGCGTTTCGCAACGTCGCATTGCAAGCGCGGACCGGTTAAAAACAAAATCCGAACGGCGTCGCGCCCCTTGCCGCTGTCGCCGAGTCGCTGTTGCTATCCGAGCGCTTGGAAGACGCGCTCCTTTTTGAACAAGTTGAAAAACCTGAATTAGTATCATTTTTGGATTTATTGTCGGTTAGAACTGGTCAAAATCTCACGGATAAAATTGGTGATTTTACACTATCAATTGAACAACTAAAAATATTCACTGGCCTTACATGGGAAAATATTATTCAATTAAAAGATATGCTCACATCAATGAGAGTATCAGGAGGACGAAATGTAACGCAAGCTTTAATTACATTTTTATTGAAATTGAGAACTGGAAATTCAAATAGTTTGATTGCTTCGATTTTGGGAATTGAGTCTAAGCAAAAAGTATCAAATTATTGTCAATTTGTTATTAATTCTTTTGAAAAAAATATTTTACCAAACCATTTTAGAATAAAAGTTTATTCTCGAGATGACTTGATAAGAAATCATACATCTCCATATGTTCGACTGCATAATATCAAAGAAACTCAATTGGTTATAATATGTGATGGAACATACCTTCGTCATAAAAAAAGCAGCAATAATACATATCAGAAAAAATCATATTTTATATAAAAAAAGTTGCCTTTATGCAAACTCTTTACTATTTGTACAACGGATGGGCTTGTTATTGATTTGCCTGGTCCATATTATGCAAAATCAAAATGATGCTCAAATCCTCCAAGATATCTTGCTAGATCCTAGTGGTATAAAAAGTATTTTAAAAAAAGGAGATATTTTTATACTTGATAGAGGTTTTAGAGATGTGGTGAAAGACCTAGAGAAACTAGGAAATTCAAGAAAAAGTATTACCAATACGTTAGCTGAGGAAGTGCAAGCAGAAAAATGGAGCCGCAGAAAAAAACCGTTTCAACACGTCACATCCACTAGTATAATGGACTTTCCAGAAATAACTGAGAAAGATTTGAAGATTTTATTTACAGGATCTTATCAGTTTTCCCAAGCAATATGTTATTTAGCAGGAATAATGGACGACGAAAACCATATAAATATCAGTTATTTAAGAGAGAATCCTGAATTACTAAAGTTTGAAGTTAAATCCCGACATATTAATAAAAAAATATACAAATGCTATATCCAATATAAACCTAATTCTGTTGGGTATAGTGGAATTTTGCGATACACGTGTGAATGTGCGAATGGTCTTAGGACTATTGGTTGCTGCTCACATGTTTCTGCGATTATTTACTATCTTTCACATGCCCGGTATTTGTCACGAATAATAAAACCAGCAGAAATCTTAACAAAGATGTTTGAAATTCGAAGAATTAACCCAATTATTGACAACAATAGCAATGAAGATTAAAATTTTTGTAAAGATTTCTGATATTCTTCCTATTCTTGCCAAATAAAGTATTGTAATTATTGCGACAAATAAATATATATGTAATTGTATATAAATCTTATACATAGTAGTTCTTAAAATTAACATAAAGTTGTAAACAAATAAATAATCATATACTTAAAAGCCTTTAAGAATTCTTTGTCCTTTACTTACCTACATAATTAAACAGGCTAATTGGTTTGTGAATTATCAGCTTAGAAACTGCTTAGACAACAGCTATTATCTTTATCATTGATAACAAAAATATTAAAATAAATTAAAATACTATTATTGTAGTTAAATAAAGCAATGTATTTATTGATTTTGCTTTATTATTACGGAATGATGAAAAAAATTAAATTCCATTTTTTAAAATATGGCGCCGTGTTTAAAAAAATCTTAAAAAAATTTGGAAGATAGTCTTGTATGTAACATACATTATAAATTTTTTTCAAGGTTTCACCTCTTAAGGAGCGTGCGAAAAAAATTCTTGAATATTTTAAACGATTCTGCAAGTCGAGTTTTAGCGTGGAAAATTGTAAAGAAAAACGTGTTTGATAGTGCCTTAAATGATTTACGATATGAGACAAACCTCATCTCGATATCTATAATAGCGGCAGAGAAAAAAAATAAAATGTGAGAAATTGTATTTTATGATATTCCAGCAATGGGGCGAGATAGAGATATGGAATTCTCCACAGATAATGTTTTCAATGATACCTTCAAGTTGCCCCTAATCCAAATTAATTTTGTTTGGGGGCCGCTAGCTCTTCCCTTATCCTGCTATACCCTTTAAACTATTGACGATGTTATTTGATCAAATGTATTTGTTTGTAGATCACTTGATAAGGACCCAAATCGTGGGTTGAAACGTTGTAAAGCTATTTATGTATTAATTGCCAATTGTTGTCGGGACAAATATGTTATTTTTTGTTAATAAAAAGTATTATAAACTAATAATATGCAAAAATTAAGATGAAAGTAAAGATTAAATTTGATACATGTTACTAAAAATATATAATCTCAAGAATAAATGGCGCATGCGAAGCACGCGTTTTGTAGTATTCCAGTACATAAAAATACGACATTACTTATAACACAACTTGACATTTATTCTTTTCACTAAATAATTAAAATTATATTACAATATACAAAATTGTCAACTAAAAGAACGATAACTTATGTAGATGTCCATTATCTTCTAGTTTATTCTAAAAAAGATAATGGAAACTTTTGTATATCTCGCCGAAACAAGAGATATAGCTTTTCTTTTTTCTTAATATTTAATGTTTTAAATATTTAATAAAAATACTATTTTTTATTTTTATATTTCCCTAAAATGCAATGTGTTCGCGGTTTTTGCACAAATATAAAAATTTTTGTTTAAAACATTTTTCTTAAATGTATTCGCTACTTTTTCAACACAATATACTATTGCAATGATAAAAATAATACTAAAATTCAACACTTACGTTCTAAATTTTTAGGTTCATTACCAATAAGTAATTTAGTTGACGCGAAAGATTCTACACACGCAAGAATCATAAGAAAAGTTGGAGCATCACCATTTTTCTGTCACTATTGGACAAAGGAACAGAAGTTACTCTACAAATTAAACTCGAAAAGAGGATTCATTTATGACAATCGACGCTACAGGATCGATAGCAAAAAAAAAAACACAATATAACACGAAAAATCAAAATACATATTTTTGTATCTATGCATGAGCGCTTCGTCTATAGGGAGTGTACCTGTTTTTCAAATGCTACCTACCGATCATACTGCGATTGCGACAACAACTTAGCTTTTAACAATATTGAGTGATGATGTCGCGGTTCCTAAAATGGTTGTGTGCGATTTTAGCGTGGCCCTGTTGATATCTATTGCAATTACATTTAAAAAGAAAGCTAATTTGCAAGATTATACGAACACTTGCTTTGAAATTGAAATAAATAAATCGAAAATATTTTTTTGCAACATAAATTCGTATAGATGTCAGTCACCTGGTGCCGATAGTGTGTAGATAGACCTGTATTAAAAAGCATCCATTTGTAAAAGTGCGGCAATTTTTTATAAGCTCGATCTGTCATGCATATCAAATGCAAGAAATTGATAATTTAAAATCAATTTTTAGAATCAATTTTAGTAGTAGTCACACATTAACTTCTAATTCTGGCAAATTACTTCCATCCCAGGAACGATTTGAATATGTAAATTCTGTTATTAAAGAGATGCCAATTGCTAAAATTAACAAAACTAATGACAAAGAAGTAGAAGAAACGAAAATGTCTAAAAACGAGAAAGAGGAAGATATATATAAAGATAATTTAAAAAAAACAACGTCCTGCGACAAAGTGGTCCGCAAAAATTTATGAACAAGCTTCTAACATTGCATCGCAATGACTTGATGGCTATTCCGGAGGGGAGTTTAAGTTTTGTGAGAGCGGTTTTCTCCCTTTCGGAAATGCTCATGGGTGGGTGCGATAAAGGAAGTTTAGTGGGTGCAACTGGCTCCTTCGAGGATCGGCCAGTCTCACATAACTTTGGGGCCGGGCCTAAGGGTACGCAGCACACATAATTCCTCCTCGGGGGGGGGGGGGGGGTACCATGACGCTTTCTCCTCCCGACAAAAAAATGCCTTGATGGCAAAACATTAAATGCTTACTACATTGTTAAAGCTGCTGAAAATATTAAATGTTTAATGTATTATTTTCTTCTTTGGACTGATATGATACCGTTTTTTGGTAGAGGAAATCGCGTTGTTACATCTAGCGTTGAATCCGAATTTGCTAATATTAAATCACGAGCCTTTAAAAACGAATTGCCTCAAAGAGCTAACAAATTCATTTTTCATCACATAGATTATTTAGATGGCCGCGTTAAAGAAACATCAACAAAGTTTATATTTTCTAAAACCGAATCAACAGAAGAAACTCAAAGGCTAGTCTAAAAAAACTTATGAACCTCGAAGCAAACACCGATATAAATAATGAATTTAATATTGAGATATTGACTAATTCTAATATATCACAAAGCTCTCTAGTCAATCTCTCGTTAAGTAAAGACAATATTAGCAATAATATACAAAATCTCAGTGTGGAAAATATGAATAATATGACCGAAGTTGTCTACAAATTAGACTGCGTTGATTGTAATGCGACATATATTGGACAAACTAAGAGACACGTTCAGACAAGGTTTAAAGAACACAAGGCTGACATTAAAAAGCACGAAAGCAATCTCTCTGTGGTTAGCAAACACCGCCTTACATATGACTTTAAGGACGTTGGAGCGTTAGACTCAACCAAAGATTTTTGTTTGTAAAAAATATATATGATAGTATAGGATGTACTGCATGTGTGGAATAAATTTCAGATTTATTTACCATCCAGGAGCTGAGATATTATTTTCCAAAAATGCGTCGTTTTACATGGGGTTATATGGAGAAAGCGGTTGAAATCGATGATTGATCGCAATTTTCTTTGATATCTTCCAAAGATAAACGCTCAAAAAACTCGCCTACGCGTACAGTAAATTAATGCGAACATTTAGAACGGAAGAAAACACGTATTCACCACCTAATAACAAATATATTACGAGTTAAAGCGATCGAAATTAGACTGAAACAGCAGTTGATAGTTCGCGAGTAGGTAGATGTGGCAACGCAGCGTTGGCGATGGTTTGTTCTCTGTTGCTGCACTGCTGAACTGGTGCAATAAGTGCATAACTTACTGTACCAGTTTACAGTGCAGCAACAGAGAACAGACCTAATGTAACCTTACCCTAGCCTTACCCAGAATAGGCATGTTTACGTTTTGCAACTACCGCCACAGATTACTATTACAACACTACGTGGCTCAACAGAGGCGAGCACTGCTACCAACTTCAAAAAAGTGCAACGTTGTCAAGTTTTAATCGTATTTAATATAATCGACGGAAAGTTATTAAAAAATTGTCAGCTTATATAATTGTCAAGGGAGCTACCAGTAATAATCATTACTTCATTCTATCAACGGCAAAACATATATTCATGCCATTTTTATATTGAAATAATTCGCAATGCCACAAGTTTTCAAGTTGGCATTGGCAAAAAAAGTGTTTCGTTTTTAGCTAATTAAAATATAAAGATGCATAATATGATACTTTTAATATACGTTTTATGCAATAGCAGCGTATGGAGAATAAAATGATACCTAATACAGATTTTTTAATGACCTAATAAAAAAGTTTTTTCTAAACCGTCAATTGACTCAACTGGATCGCTCCAACGTCCTTAATTGGTGCGAACCCGTGATTTTGCACAAGGAGAAATAAACCAGAAAAAGAGAAGTGGCTGAAATGTTTTACATCAAGAAATTTCACGACACGATTAATTTACAGAAAGACACGGATAATTTAAACATGATCTATAACAGAATAATAAGGACCACGTAATTTTCTGACTGTTTATTACTGTATTTCTCTTTGTTTATAACTTCTTGACAATAACGGTTTAACTTTGAACATTCAGCGGTGAGTCATGGAGTGATACGGACGTGCTTTTTAACACGAGTTTTCTCGATCATCTCGATGTCCGCGCTATTTATACTTATTTGACGCGCAGACTTGTAAGAATTTTAAATTATTATTATGTATTGTGAGAATTCTATTTTATTGTATTGTGTAGTTCATAATTCCGAACCTTTCAGACAAATTACCAATGTAAAGTCTGCATTATAACTGTCACTTGAGAAGGGCCATAACCCATGGCCGAAACGTTGTGAATTTTTTAATAAATATGGCCAGTTGGGTCGATTATACCACAACTTTTTATGAATAATATGCCTGAAGAAAACATGATACATGAAAACATAAATACAGCAATAAAAAATAATAGCTTAGAAGAAAATGCGAACAAATCTGATTCAGAACTGAAAAATAATCCGCTCAACATTGGCGAAAATTGGGGCGGAAAAATTTCACCAGATAAAAAGAGACCAAAACGTCTAACTTATATAAATTCTTTTCTAGACTAGGATTTTGTACAATCACATAAATTTGTAGACATACCACTGTTAAAAAATGGCAATTTATGTGAAAACATTAAATTAAAAAATAAATATATATGTGTAAGGAATACATGTGCGTTGGATTCCTTTGTACAACTGCTATCACATGCGATAGGAAAAGAAAAATGTTACAAAAACTGCGTTCAGGATTATCAGTTACCGATATTACAATTAACGCAAAATATTTTAACCTTCGGAAAAATTATTGCCACCGATTACAAAACATGCAGAAATTAAAAAAAAAGTAAATATATGTAAAATCTCTGGCACGAATGATATACAGTTTCTTGATGCCAATTGTAATGTGGATCATATAATACAAACGTTACTTAAGTATGACTAGATGCACAAAATGTTCCAGCTGTAGTTATATGCAATGTAGAAATCTGCCCACATTATGCATAAATGTAGAGATATTACTCAAAAAAGGATTTAATTATGTACAAGAAGCTATCGATGATACGGAAACTTTAAATATTAACCAAGCATTGTGTAAGAAATGTTCTGCTACTTTAGGAAGGACACACGATTACGGTTTACATTTATTTTTGGATGCTAGTATAATTTTAAATCCAACTTGTAATGTTGAAAGCAAAGAAATATCGCTTGAAAGTTTGACAAAAATAATCAAACTTGTTGAAAGAAGTTACGCGTCATGCGGCATTGCTAACTACAAAGGGAATCAAAACAAATATTTTGAAGAGGTAGGACATTATACGGATGTAACGTATACCGGATTCTCTTGGTACGAATATGACGATTTCAAAAAGAAAAAGTTATTGTATATTATCTCAAAAAATTGTAACACCACAAACACTAATTTACGAGCAAAACAAATAAAATTTTCAAATTTGTAAAAATTAAAGCCATCAATTTTTTATTGCTTTTTACATTTTATTAAATATTGTTAGAAACTCTTTTGTAATTTCCAAAATAATTCGTAAAAGTATTGATTTTAAAATATTTATATCTCGGAAACTGTAATAATTAGAGTCATGCAGTCTTTATTTATTTTTTTTGTCGAATGTAATTCTGTACTCCAGCAGTTTCGATAATAACTCGAGATTTTTAAAATGCTTTGTAAACGTATACAATTTTAAAAAATCTACATGTCTGAAATTACAGTACTAGAGCCCTTCGATTTTCACTTTTTTTCTTATCGAGTACGATTCAGAATTCCAACATTTTCGGCCAGAATTTGTGATTTTTTAAATAATTTATAAAAGTGTATTAATACATAAAAATCGCGATATATCGAAAACTATAGTAACTAGTGTCGTACGGTTTCCACTTTTTTTTTACTTACCGAGTGCTTATTACTTTTAAAATAACTTCGGTATTAAAAGTAGGGGAGACCGGGGCGAAAACGTCTTCGGGGTGAAATCGTCAAATCAAATATCTCGGAACCTGTATATTGTGCGAACTCGTTAATAACATTGTAAACGCTGCTTATGGTACTCATGTGACCAACGGAGTTTCGGCAGGTTACCTGCCGTGTAATGATTTTTACGAGGGCAAACGTGTTTTCGAAAGGTAAAAGTGAAATTTTCTGCGCGTGGAAATTTTGTAATATCTGCAATAATATTTGCTCTCCAAATCTCGAGGTACGTGATTATAAAGAGTAATACAGGCTGAACACAAATCCAGTGTAGTTTTTTCATTATCGTTGATGTCTAATATTTCGTGGGGGAGCGTCCTGTTTGACCGTGTTAATATTGACCACGGTCCCGATTGACCACGTTGATATTGACCACGTTGCGATTAACCACGGTCCCGATTGACCACGGTCCCGATTGACCACCGTCCCGATTGACCACAGTCTCGATTGACCACAGTCCCGATTGACCACCGTTCCTTTTGACCACTTTGAGATTGACCACTTTGAAATTGACCACGTTGACATTGACCACGTTGCGTTTGACCACGTTAATATTGACCACGTTGCGATTGACCACGGTCCCGATTGACCACAGTCCCGATTGACCACCGTCCCGAACTAACCTATATAGGTTAGTGACGCGCTTTAAACAATTAAATACTTTTAAAGCGCGTCACTGATCGTCAATCGGGACCGTGGTCAATCGAAACCGTGGTCAATCGGTACGGTGGTCAATCGGGACCGTGGTCCATCGGAACGGTAGTCAATCGGGACCGTGGTCAATCACAACGTGGTCAATCGCAACGTGGTCAATCGCAACGTGGTCAATATCAACGTGGTCAAACGGGTGCCACTCTTTCGTGGGCAATCAAATCTGAAACTCGTGTTTGGGGCTAATTCGTCAGTAAGCACCCGGAGTGGACTTTTATAATATTGGCAAATTTTCTAATTTTATTATATTTTTCAGTCTTTTCTATCCCTATTTTATATATAATTTTCTAATATTTGGTTGATTAGTTCTTGAGTTATAAAATCCGTACACACACACAAAAACACAAAATGATGAAACATTTCAACACTTTAATTAATAAATGCTTACATTTTTCTGTTAACAAATAATTAATAAAATGTATCCTATCAGTTTTCATAATCGGAATTATGTATTTATGAAGTGACAACTCTGCCCCGGCATTTTTGAGATTTAAATTTTTTCTCCGTTGTCGTTTTTGCTCTATACCGGTTAAACAAAGCGACGTAGACAAAAATTTCCTATATAAATTTTGTAGCTAAAGGTTCACTCTTTACAACGGTATACCACATTTAACTAAAATTATTTATTTTGTTGTTAAAAATCGGCACCAAAAAGAAGCTGTCGATCTGGCCCCGGTCTCCCCTACGTTTTTTAAACTGAAAACCGCGGAACTTTTTCAAAAGAGTATCAAGGACTATATAACTATTCAATAGGACCTTAAAACTATGCGTAAATAAAAGAGGCGTAATTTATGGCCTGGTTGACAAGACGGTTTTTCTATCCCATCCGCGTTTTCAAAAAAACAACTTAGAAAATATAATCAAGATGGACAATGGATATCCGCTTAATTTCATTTTTTCTACAATCAGGAACAGAATAAAACTGTTATCCTTTCGGAACACTCTAACAGAAGATCACGACTCCAATATCGGAATTAAGACACCCAATTTCACCATTCCATACTTCAAATTAATTTCCAAAGGTTTTACATCATTGGCCAAAAAACTTAATTTCCGTCCAGCATATAAAATTCCTCTTACACTAAATATTTTTATAAAAACCGGAAAAGACATTTTGGATCGTTCTTCGCACTGCGGAGTGGTGTACAAGATAAGCTGTTCGGATTGTGATGCCACATATGTTGGACAAACAAAACGACAATTAAAAACTAGAATCAAAGAGCATGAATCCGATTTAAGGAAAAAAAGCGGATCTCTATCTGTCATTTCGGAATATCGCCGTGTCGAGAACCATTGGTTTGACTGGGAGGGGGTAAAGATTTTGGACTATGAACTCTCTTATTATAAACGTCTCATTTTTTAGATGGTTCACATTAAAAGACAGAAAAAAGGGTTGAACAAACAAATTGATACGGAACGCCTTAATCTTCCCTTCCGATCCACCATTCTTATCCACCAATCACATTGTCACCCCTACTACATCCTTTCTCCAAATACATTTTCTCGCACTTTTTCCTTATTACCATCAGCACTTGTCAAACAACAGCTGACGCGATTACACTCTTTCCGTCCTCTACAAGTTACATCTCTAACTAACTCCAGGTACGATACACCATTCCCTTGATTTAGCTTCAAACATAGTTATTTTTAAATAACCTTTCTTAAAGTATTAACATCAGTAAAACGCATTGATTATGGACTACCCGAAAGAAATCATGACAATATTCTTTTACCACCATATCGACTCAAGGAGGCTCTAGACAGGATCATGAAGTGCAAACTGTGAACAAATTACATGCGGAAAAACTGCGAGTTACGGACATGCGAAGACCGTTGTCACGAGTACATTTATGTAGCCTAACAACGTATGCGAATATCAGGTACGAGGAATAAAACGACATGCGAGGTCTATCATAATATGAATTTACACATATTAATTTTCGGTTAATTTTAAGTTTAATTTCAAATGATTGTTTTTCGCACACTGAAGAAGACCACATTCAAGGTCGAAACGTTTGTTGATGTACTATTTTAATATATGACTTAAGCATTACTAACAAGCTGTGTTCGCTAGCCCTTCTCAAGAAATGTTTATTATCATGCAAACGTGTTACGATTAATATTTTGCTTAAAACTATACTCAAAACTATTGGAACTCGATGAGTAAAAAATTATGAAATAAAACCTCAGAACTGTTTAAAAAATCATCACCGAAAGTTACACAAATGACGCCAACTCAGACCTCTGCGATTGAATAATATCTGTATCAGTAGTCGGATCGTTCCAAAGATAATAATTTTTTTCTGAATTATTAGTTTTATCCAAAACTCATATCAGAACTCGAAATTCGACTGTCCGTATAAAAAATTTTTTAGTTCCAGGCATTCTGATAAGAGTTTTGGGTAGAGTTGTAAAAGTTCTGAAAGAAATTATTATGGTCGAAAGCAATCCGACCATTGGTTAAGAAGATATTCGACTTCGAAAGTGCAACGCGTGAAATTCGACGGCATAAAATTTTTTTAAGAGTTTTGAAAAAGTCTGATTTTAAGCCAGAATAGTATTGGATAGCTCATTTGATTCCTTTCAAAAAGTTCTAGAGTGCCTGATTAGTTAAAAATTGCAAAACCTTAGAATTGTTTAAAGAATCCTCATCAAAAGTCCTCTCTCTCTCTCTCTCGGTGAGTACAGCGTGTATGTCCGTTCTGTTGCTCTTGCCTTAACCGAACATATCTCTGCCGCAAGCTGCCTTCGGGCTATTCTTGTTACAGAATCGAGCAGGTTTTTTGTTGCTTGTTGAGATTGATATTGTATCTTTCTCTTCTCGCTACTGCCGTCCCGGATATCCTGTGTCAAAAAATCTTTTTCATCCTAACCTCGCTCTTGCCTTATCAATCCGGATCGACGGGGACTCTCGCTGCGCATGCTCCTGCTTTTCTCATCGCTGATCTGTCTTGGTTTTCCACGCCTGTTTTGTACATGAGTTGCCATCTGTGGGCTTCTGCACGTACTACCGCTCGTTACCATCTGAGGCCTTCGGACGTAATTACCATCTGTCTCCTTCTGGATCACTGCACTGCGACTTCTTTGGTTTTGATCCCGAATTTGCGCAACGTATTACTTATGCAGTGCATTAAGTGTAAGAAGCCAATTGCGACAGCTTCGGTCACTTGTGAGTGCGGCAAAGTGTTTCATCCCAAATGTGCCAAGTTGTATTCTACGAATAAATACGCCGATCATTGCTGTAAGGCCTTGGCGGTGTCCCTGGAGTTGCCGCTTACGCCGCAGTTCGACAAGTGCGCACTATCTTTTGACTTGGTGGATATGACTTCTCCTGGCACGCAACCACAGGCCGATGTGCTGCTGCAGGCGATCTTGTCTAGGCTCGACGAATCGGACAAGAGATTTGCTGCCAGGCTCGACGAAACCGATACGAAGATCACTGCCAGGCTGGATGAGTCGGATAGGAAGATCACTGCCTTCATCAACCACCAGGAGTCTGTGAATGCTGAGGTCGGGCGAAAACTGGACCAAATACCTGAGGTTCTGAGAATTATGGCGAATCACGGTGATCGAATTGCGGAGTTGGAGGCTCGTGGTGTGCAGTTGGCTGGTTCTCAGCCCACCGATCGCTTGTCGTCTGCTGTGTCGCGGGTCTCTCGAACGTCGGATATTATTATTTCCGGCATTCCGTGTATTTTCACCGATGCGCCTGGTAAGCTTGTCGCTAAGGTTTTTCGTGCTCTCGACATTTCTCAGCTGGTTTCCGACGTTCTCGAGACTCGTGACGTGCGGCGCGGGAATGCGTCTGCGGCGCGTAGCGGGGCTCCCGCCTCTGTTTCTGCCTCAGGTCTTCGTGCTGACTCCGCTGGGCACGCGCGATCGATTATAATTGTGCTTAAGTCGCGAAAGATTTCCGACTATGTCTTGCGGGTTATGCGCCGCAGGCGCCGACTTACCGTTAATGATGTTTTTTCCAAAGACATTTCTGGGCACATTTATGTAAGTGAATTTCTGCCTACTGACACCTATAACTTACTGCGTCGCACTAGAGTCAGGGCAAGGCAATTGTCCTTTAAGCATGCATGGTGTAGGGATGGCCAGATTTTTGTTCGCAGGGACCAAGGATCGCCTCCTATATTGATATCCTCTGAGTCTGATCTGGCGGGGCTCGAGTGACCCGTTGTGGTGGATGCGGGCCTTGGTCCTACTGTAGCTTTGCGCGATTGCTTCAAAATTGCTCACTTCAACGCGAACTCTTTTCCTGCCCATTTAGAGTCTATTCAGGTCTTTTTAGCGTTTAATTTCTTTCATATTATTTCAATTTCCGAGACCTGGCTCCACTCAAATATTTCGGATGAGTTAGTGCGAGTCAAGGGATACTACTTGTAACGTGCTGATAGGGAGGGCAGGCGGGGAGGCGGCGTGGCCTGTTATGTGCATGAATCGTTGAGAGCCCGTGTTCTGGCCTTATCGCCTTCTGCTTTTTCGAATTTACCGGAGTACCTCGTCCTCGACGTGCGTGGCGGAGCGTGTGAGCCTCTCTTGCTCACAACTATGTACCGTAGACCGCGAGGTAGAAATTTTAGTGAATATATCGACTTACTCACCAGATTTTCACATAGTTATAAAAATATAATAATCACTGGTGATTTGAACTGTAACCTCCTTACCTCGACCTATGAATCCCAGCACCTGCGTAACATGGCTTCACAATTGTCACTTAATATTGTTAAATCGCACTCAACATTTCATACCGGCTCCTCCGATTCTTGGCTTGATGTGTTTATAGTCGACAACTTGGACAAAGTACAATTATTTAAAAAGTCTGATGCTCCTTTTATCAATGGCCACGACCTCATCGAGTTAACCTATTCGTTCGAGGTTTCGTCATTCAAAAATCGAACTTTAGTTCGGCGATGTTACAAAAAATTCGACGAGGGCAAGTTCACAGAAACACTGATCTCCAGGCTGTCTTCTTCTTTCCCTCATGACATAGGTCAGATGGACGTCGATGCGTCTGACATTGATGATTTTTTGAGCATCATCACTAGCGACTTTGCCGCCAGCTTGGATCTTCATGCCCCAGTCCACACCTTTCGTGTTGCCCGTCCATCAGCGCCTTGGCTTACGGATGCCCTCAAGAGAAATATTCGGCATCGAAACAAGCTCTATACCATTGCGCGTAGATCTGGAAGCCTACTTGATTTTAAAATCTACAGGCTCTACAGGAATAGCCTCACGCTTGATCTGAGAAGAGCCAGAGAGCAGTTTCATATGGACAAATTGTGCAATATTTCCGATCCATCCAAGATGTGGCGCCAGCTGTCTAACCTCGGGCTAATTGAATCGCCCCTTTCCTCACCTCTTAACTTTTTTCCGCGCGATGAATTGAATGCTCACTACGCTTCCATCTCCAACCGCTATCCCTCCTGTTCGCAACTTCAACTTTCTGACATCATCCAATCAATCTCACTTGACGGTCCACTTTTCAGTTTTTCTCAGATAACGTTCGATTGTTTACGTTCAGCTATGGGTCCATCATCGTCGGTTTCTTTTGCCTCAGGTTGTGACAAACTGCCTTTATCAGCCATTGCATTAGCCCTACCTCACATAGGAAATCTGTTAACAACATTCTTCAATTGCTGTTTCAATTCGAGTCATTTTCCTTCTCTCTGGAAGCGTGCTATTGTGCGCCCACTCTCCAAAATCAAGTCACCTGTTTCTCCTTTTGACACCAGACCTATTACCAACTTGAGCGAGCTTTCTAAAGTATTCGAGAGGATTATGCACCGTCAAATAGTAGCCTTCATTACTTCTAAGCACACTCTCGATGAAAGACAATCTGGTTACCGCAAGGGTTACTCCACCCAGACGGCTCTTCTTCGGATATCTCACGACATTAGCAGCGCAGTTGATTCGGGCGAGGTTACTATTCTCGTCCTCTTCGACTTCAGTAAAGCCTTCGACACAGTCTCGCATCTCCTACTATTGACAAAATTGAGGAAATTGGGATTTTCTGAGTCTGCCCTCAGATTAATCTTCTCGTATCTCACCGGTCGCTCTCAGGCGGTTGTGGATCTTGAGGGTGTGTTCTCGGAGTGGTTATCTGTTACCTCGGGCGTCCCGCAGGGATCTGTTCTAGGACCGCTCGTTTTTTCCTTATTCATCAACGATATTGGTACTTCTCTTCGATTTACTGATCACATTATATTCGCTGATGACACGCAGATCTACCGCAGGTGCCCCCTGAGTGAATTGAACGCGGGTCTGCGGCTTGTGGCGCATGACGTCGGAGTTATCGCTGAATTCGCGGCTACTAATGGCTTGTCTCTCAACCTGGATAAATCTAAGGTACTAATATTGGGCGGTAGGCGGTACATGAGGCAAATTAATCTCAATAATTTACCCCTCATTTCGGTTAACGGCGCCACTATTCCGTTTGTTACAGAGGTACGAAATTTGGGGGTCATTATGACCTCTGATCTTACATGGAAAAGCCATGTCAACCATATTTCCAAGAGAGTGCATTTTACGCTGCACAAACTTAAATTCCACAAAAACTCTCTGTCTGCTCGGTTACGTGTTAAGCTCGTGTCCGCACTGATCTGGCCCTTGTTGGATTATTGCTCTCTGGTTTACAATAATGTCACCGACGAGCTCAACACAAAATTGCAAAGACTCATTAACTGTGCGATTCGATTTATCTTCGATTTAAGGCGCGATGAACGCATCACGCCATATCGACATCGCCTTAGGTGGTTGTCAGTGAGGAATAGACGTCTGTACTTTCTGGGAATTGAAATGTATAAAATTGCCAATGGTATGTCTCCCAGATACATCTCCGATATCTTTGTCAGATCTGATCCTTCGATTAGACGGTCGTCGCGGTTAACGGCTCAGCATTCCTTTCTTATTCCTATCCACAGAACTGAAACATATCACAAGTCCTTCCACCTAGCAGGAGCTTACCTGTGGAACTCGCTTCCCATCGAGATAGTGTCGTCCTCGTCGGTCACTGTATTCAAGAATAAGCTCTACGACCACCTCTTCTTGCTCGAGCTGGGCACTGATCAAGGATCAACTGCGTAACCGCCTATTATTTATGTTTGTGTTTAAGATTAGTTTAAGCTATGCTGTTCGCATATTATTAATGTTCATGTTTAAGATTAAGTTTAAGCTATGCTGTTTGCATATTATCTGTTTCCAGCAATTTT
Source organism: Harpagoxenus sublaevis (assembly GCA_030770355.1). Lineage (NCBI taxonomy): Eukaryota > Metazoa > Arthropoda > Insecta > Hymenoptera > Formicidae > Harpagoxenus > Harpagoxenus sublaevis. Next base: position 43,555 of record JASTWR010000199.1, on the reverse strand, counting down.
GTTTTCTGTCGCCTGTTCGTGCACTCTTGCAGTGCATTAATGGGTGACAGGGGATAAAACTACACTGGAATGAAAACTACACTACGTCTCTTATTTTTTTCTTCGGCTTGCATACTTCTGTTTTATTTTGCTTTTGTGCTAGGCACGTTTATTTTTATTTTTATTTTGTTTATATATTTTTGTTTATTTGTGTTTTCATATATTCTGCTATCTTTGTATCATTCACGTTTTGCCTAAAGTCTTGACTATGGCATAATAAAGATATCAATCAATCAATCAATCAAAAGTTACACAAATGGGATGTTAACTTCTTATCAAATTTTGAGATCGAATAGTTCTGAATGGCCTGAGCGTTTAATTTTGCGATTATCTAAAGTTCCTGATACATAAAAAAATTTTCAATTAATTTGCGACTTGTTTTCCTTCAGTCTCGCCTTCCGAAGGGGCGTTGCCGCAAATTAAATATATTCAATATCCAATATCCGGACGGTAGTTTGACGGTAGAATGTCTCCATACTAAACTCGCGAAATATGGGCGCCAGGTGCGATTACGCGCACCACGTCTCAATACTCTGATCGCTAATTTGATATTTCAGGGCGAGATTCGTTAAGTTCTCGGGACAAGGAGAAGGAGCGCAGCGTAGTGTGCAATACAACATAAATAAAAAAATAATAGAAGTCATATATTGTCAGAAATAACGATTAACATAATACAAATAGTCAAAGTTGTCGGGAAACAATCAGTGCTCTATTGCTTACGGAACGGAATGATTTTCTCGGAAAGGTATTGCATATCGACTCAGGTTCTCGACAGATCTCTCCGGCGGAAGGTGTTTTGAATTATTATTGCCAAGTGGCTTCTCCGGCGTTCGCCGCATCCTCGTGGTCCAAACCCCACTGGGTTAGCACTCTTATCGCTAGATCTTCCTTACACGACCGATCTTTACGCGATAAGGTTCACTGAACGAGACGGTACGCGCTATAACACGATAGTCGCTACAACTTTGCACGAAACTATGCGGAACACACGCGACACGCGCTAAACTATCGTCACACGGGACAATACGCAAGATTACACGACAGTCGCTATAATACACGACGTGATCGCAACACGAGTCGAAGCCAGTGGACCCATCTTCTTCTTCAATTGGTGGCTCCTAGTCCCGTCTGGGACTAAAGAGGTCCATTCACGATTGATCATATTGCGAAATATTGCCTGTTGTGCAACATTATTGATCGTGAATGGTACTGATTGACGGTTTGTGAAATTGTTGTGTAAGATCAAAACCTTCCTGATATTTTTAGTATTGTTGTATTATTATTATAAGCAAAGCGATGACCACCACCACGAATCGAGCACCACCAATAACTGTACACAACTAAATTTTGCGCAATAAAATGTCAGCATGTGTGGAATTTTACTTTGTGCAACTACTTTTTGAGCAACATGATTGACCGTGAATGGGCCCCTTAAAACGGCCAGAAACAAACACGCACAGCAGAGGGCGTCTGCTGTCACGGCGTAACCGTTGCGTAGTTCAGACAACATGGCGGGTCTTTTCCGCCGAAAAATCAAATGTGTCGTTGTCGCACTTATGGGGCGATATTACTTATGTCATAATATGATTCGCGTCCTGTCTGGGATCACCACATTAACACCCAGCAGAATCTACTTCGTTCTTCCGATTTAAACTATAGCTTAGATTATAGTGATTACTACGAAAACGATTAATTTTGATAATTTCTTTACGATTTAGAGGGGAGCAAAGGTACCACGGCTTAGAAGATTTATTATAAAAATTCCGATAATAAAAGTTACCCTTTTCAATAGCAGTAAAAGACGAGTATCTATTATATCTTTCAAGCATATGCTGTTTGGATAGGAACTTTAAATCCGAAAAGGGGATTTTAAAATACGGACGATTGCCATTCAATGCTGCTTGTTTAGCCAGGGCATCGACCCTTTCATTACCTGGGATTCCCTTATGTGCAGGGATCCAAGCTAAAATCACTTCCAAGCCCGCTCGATCCGCTCTGGAAAACGTTTCACTTAGTAATGGGATAAGGTAATTATTATGTGTGACTTTACTGCGTGATTAACCGCATCGATAACACTTTTTGAATCAGAAAAGATAATGGCTTTATCCGAGCCGAACTGTAATATAGCTATAACCGCCTGATAGATGGCCCAGGCTTCTACCGAAAAAAACAGAAGACTTTGAAGAAAGTTTGTGTTTCACAGATAATCCGAGGGAAGGGGAAAACATTAGCCTACGGACTCCACCTCTGCAGTTTTAAAGCCGTCTGTATAAAAAACTAGAGCATTCTGTAAATACAAGGAAAATTGATCTTGAAAGAACTGAACTATCTGTTAGGAGGGGGTAGAATCTAAATCAGCAAGGTTTAGTTGTTCTGTCGTGGGCCTAAAATGAGTAGAATGAAACTCGTGATTGAAGAACGGCAAAAAATTCGAATTCTGTGAATGCCTTAAGTGGTTCCAGCGAACTGAATAATCGTAACAATGGAACTTGTTGAAGCGCATGTGCTAACTTTTTAATTGAAGTTTGCTCATTGATAACGTCAATGAAACTAGCCGTAACTGGATTATATTTAATCGAAAGGTTTTTGACAATGTAATTTCTAACTAAGTATTCAAATCTATGTGTAAGCAAAGTTTCTATTGCTTCGTCAAGCATCACATTATTGGAGTTAACATTCTGTAACCCAACGCTTTTATAATAAGTCTAAACTGCAAACGATGGATGACATTACATATTATTTTATTACCTCTGACTTTAAAGACATGGCTATCGTACTCACCAAGCCCCGAAAAATCGCCCTGTATAAAGAAAAAAGTAGCTGCAGGTAAGCACCCCAATAAACGCCCGTGAGGGCAGTTACTACTTTGCACAGTTTACGACCTTCATTGATAATATATCTAAAATGGGCCGAGCCCTTCATCTCAAAATCAATAATAATTCCCAGAAACCTGGTCTCCTGAACCATTGAAATTGGACAGTTGTTAACTAACAAATTGGGTTGAGGTAGGTTAAATTTCCTCCTTCTCGTAAAAACGATACAATAAGACTTGGATGGAGCCAAGTCGAGTCCTTTATTTCTAAGAAATTCAAAAACTCTACTTAAAGCTTCCTCCATAACTTGGAACGCAACCTCCAATGACTTATGCGTAAGAAAAACCACAACGTCGTCCGCGTATTGTAAGATCTTGTCATCGCTTTGCTTTACACCCGGAGGTAAATTTTTACTCAATTCCCTAACATATATGTTAAATAGTGTGAGACTAAAAATTGAGCCCTGCGGAGTGCCCTTACGGGTAAAGAAAGGGCCCCAGAGAGATCCTTTGTCTACAATAAAGATAACTCTACACCGCTTTAAATTATATAATAACCAACTCAACGGAGCGGGGATTCCGATTGAACGTAAGTCCTTAAACAGAATAAGGGGATCCACATTATTGAAGGCGCCGGCTATATCTAAAAAAACCCTGACCGTAAAGTTGTTTTTCAGAAAACCAGCATGTACGCAGTTAGACAAAATTAAAAGATTATCACTACAAGATTTAAAACTACGAAAACCAAATTGTGTGTTTGGAATAAAAGACGAAGATTCAAGAAACCACCTCAGTCTGTGATAAATGCATTTTCAAATACTTTTAAAAGGCAAGACAGAGAAATTAGTCGCACGTTAATAGAATTAGTCTTAAAAAGAAAAATCAACAGAACCTCTTTCCAAGATCCAGGGACACGGCCCTCTTTTAAAAACTTATTGAAATTTTCTACTAATGCATTTCGGTACTTATCATTAAGTCGCCTAATCATTACATAACTAATGCAATCTAAACCAGGAGCCGATTTAGCCTTACTGCCCGCAATAGCCAGGTCCAGCTCAGAGCGCGTAATCGGGTCATCAAGCCACGTACGACAGTCCGAGTTCCGCGCGTCCTGTAGTAACTCTTCCAGAGAACAGCTCAACTCCGGGGAACACGATGACGGGCAAATCTTTGCCAACGCGGTCTGAATCATTGAATCTAAGACATTCCCGGGGTTCTGATGTGATCGGACGGCCTCCTAAATTCGGAATCCGATGAGACCAGAAATTAATTATTTTAGAACCTGACCGGTCGGAGAGACATTCTAGACTCACTCATGTAATATTAATCGAATGATTGCTCGCCACTCGGTTTTACCGTAAACCCACCGAGAAGGATAACGAATGTGACAAACCTTTCGTAGGTCACGACTAAATCCCCTTTTATGTTTCAGATTCCCCGCTTCTTTTTCTTCTTCTTTGAAATGGCCCCGACTCCCGATAGGGTTCGATATGGCCAGCGGTGTTCTCGAGTTAGCGGTCCTCTCGAGGTGTGGCGCTCATGCGCGGTGCACGAAACCGTGGCAGTAGACATCCAGGCAAAATCCCGGAGGGGGGGAATTCAAACGTGTAGGTCGTTGGATTTGAAGAAGGAGAGGAGCAGGCCGCATAGTTTAAGCTTAGGGTTGCGAAGCAGAGAAAAGATATCGACGGGGGAATGGGGGAATTCGGATTTAAGAAAAGAGAAGAGTTTATATGGTTTAGAACGGGTGAGCGGACAATAAAAAATATAGTGGTTGGCATCTTGTTTTGAGCTGCCGCAGGGGCAGCCGCCGTAAGCAACAATATTTTTGCGGGCCAAGCTAGAATTCAAGTTGTAATGGTTAGAGCGTAGTCCGTTAATAAGCACGATCCCCTCTTTACTCAGTCGAGACCGATAGAACCAGGGTTTAGGCGAGTCGTGGTGAAATTTGGAGAAATAGAAGGCGTCCTTCGCAAAGGCCGAGTACTGAAGGTAGTTAGAGAACCTTTCTTCTAATTTTAATTTGGAAGATGCAAAATAATCCAAAAATGGTACTCTGAACGGAGGTTTGAATCCCTTCGAGGGGGCTGAACCGGCCGCAGCATCCGCTATCTCATTGCCTGTAATTCTCTTGTGGGCGGGGATAAAGAAAACTTGCAGATTTTTGGAGGTAGATTCTGAGAATTTAGATCTAATAAGAAAGACAAGGTAGTTGGCGTAAACGACCCTGCCGGAGGATACCGCTTTGGGAGTCTGAAAAAATTACAGACTTAGGAAGTTCAAACTGCAGGATTAGGATAAGAGCCTGATAGACAGCCCAGGTTTTGGCCGTAAACACCGAAGCATATGGGGATAATTTGTGACCGATGATGTAGTTGAGCTCGGGTGAGTACACCGCAGAGCCTACCGAGCCCAGCTCCAGTTTAGAGCCGTCAGTGTATAAAGTGATAGCATTCTCCACATATGGAGCAGCAAATGTGTTGAATTCAGAGATAATTTGGGAATTAGACATTGAGTGCAAGTCCTCAGGGTGGAAGAATACAGGAGAGGGACGCAAGTACGTGGATTCGAAGCAGTAGGAGAAAGGTGAAGGGAACACCGTTTTCTGAATGTCCGCGCAAGTTCTTTTGATAGAGGAGAGGGCACGCAAAATTGGGGTGTCTGAGATGATCAAATTGCGTCTCCGGGGCGATTGAACGTCGTCGAGAATAGACTCGGTTGCTGTCGATGACGGGGTTCAGGTCCCTAGCACAATTTTTTACAATATAATTGGAAAGAAGCCTCTTAAATTTAAAGGTAAGCGGGGGCTCCTTAGCCTCGTCCAGCATTACATTAATTGGAGTGGACTGTCTGTATCCCAAGGCGGTGCGGATGAGCTTATATTGCAGGCGCAGAATTTTGAGGAAGAGAGTCTTATTCCGCTTCAAGTTGAATGAGAAGCTACCATATTCTATGGCGCTTCGAAACATGGACCTGTATAAGGTGAGCAATACTTGTGGGTGAGCGCCCCAGCGCGTCCCCGCAAGAGTCTGTATAATGTTTGATATATTACGACCCTTGTTGATGATCGATTTCAGGTGACTGCTACCCTTGAGTTTGTCATCCAGAACAAGCCCCAGAACCCTGTGCTCGTGAACCAGTTGGATCTTTTGACCCGCGATAGCGAAGATATTAGGGAGGGAAAACGATCTTTTCTTCGTGAAGACCATGCACTTAGATTTGGCGGGGAAAGCTCTAAACCTTTAGAACGCAGGAATTCATGTAACTTGTTAAGAGTTGATTGCATAACACGATGAGCCTTATCAAGATTCCGATCATTAACTGTGACTGTCACGTCATCGGCGTATAACGAGATGGACGCGTCAGGGTGAATCTGCGTGTTGATTTTTCTGAGGTTAATGTTGAAGAGTAAGGGGCTTAAGACAGATCCCTGCGGAGCTCCCTTAATCGCCACAAAAGGTCCAGAGAGGGACCCGTTATCTACGCAATAAATAACTCGTTGGCAAAGGATGTTGTTAAAAAATTTACGAACCCTGGCGGGGATGCCGATCTTTTGCAAATCCTGGAGTAAAAGCTCCGGAATTACATTGTCGAAGGCCCCGGTTATATCCAGGAAGACGCAGACCGTAAATCTTTTATTCGCGAAGCCCCTACGGATATGGTTAGACAGCAAAACCAAGTTGTCATTACATGACCGGGAACTGCGAAATCCAAACTGCTGGTCTGGGATAATGTATCTAGACTCGACGAACCATCTGAGGCAATTATACACACACTTTTCCATGAGCTTTAAAACACAGGAGAGGATTGAGATCGGACGCACACCGCTCTGAGAGGGCTTGGAGATGAAAATCACCAGGGATTGCCTCCAAAACTCCGGAATGGTTCCCTCAGTAAAGATACGATTGAACAAGTTGAGCAAGTGTACACGGTAGGAGGCTGGCATAGCAATAAGAATTTGAAATGATATCTGGTCCAGGCCCGGAGCGGAGTTCGGTTTGCAGCTATGCAAAGCCGAATCCAGCTCCTTAAGGCAAAAGAGTTTATTCATCCAAATCTGCAGGAAGCTAGAGGGAGCGCAACTGTCCTCCTCCACGAGTGTATCTAGAGATGGAGGGGGAAGGGAAGCGCAAGTGGGAGGACAAAGCTTCATTATGGCGTCCTGGATAGAACGCTTCAAGTTATCGCCAACTAGGTGGCCTTTATAATTATTCCTTTTTTTGAAGGTTTTAACGAGATTCCAAACGAGTTTAGTGGGAGTTTGGTTATCGAATGTGGAACAAAGATTACGCCATCCAGCCTTTTTTTGTTCAAAGAGTGTGCGTCTGCACTTAGCGTTGTATTTTTTATAGAGAATGTAGTCATCCCACGAGTGAGAGTGATTGAACGCCGCTAGAGCATCCAGTTTCTCTTGATCTGCCTCAGTGCAAATATCATTCCACCAGGGAGCGGGAGAATATTTGGTGCTCCTAGTCCTCCCCTCCCGAGGGGAGGGCTCAACCTCCTGAACTAGGCCTTTGAGATGGTTAAGAAAGTTATTATATGAGTCCTCTAAATTAGAAGAATCTAAGTTCGGGAGTTCTTCTTCGTGAAGAATCATTTGCCCACTTAAAGGTACCATTTCATGGCACAGCGTGCTGCCGCAGCAGATTGCTGCTATTGGTTGTGAAGTTCAACTGAACAAACAGCAAAGCAGCACAGCTGAAAACGAACACGCAACCTATTGATTTCGGTCACAATAAGTAGTTATAATTATTTCTAATGAAAAAATATTCCTGTCTGGACACATAGCTCTGTCATAAACAAAAAATGGTATTAAGTGAGATATAAAAATATATTTATTGTTATTAAATTTTGGTCACGTGACTGATTTGCTGCTGCAGCATGCTGCATATGAAAAGGCACCTTAAGTGAAGAAGGGCCTTCTTGGATAAGTTGAATTTATACCGGAAGCGGCGTGGCGGGGGAAAGGTGCCCGAGACCGTGGTTTGGATTGGAAAATGATCGCTGCCCATGCAGTCTGGGAGGGTTTGTGATTGGCACTCAGCCGTTAGGGGCTGTGAGGCTATAGAGAGGTCGATAATTGAGCTGCACTCATTAGGGAGGGGAAGACGTGTAGGTAAGCAGTCGTTGAGTATGAACGCATTATGAAACTCCAAGGTTTCCGCTAATTTTACCCCTGGGCTGTCCGAACCGGGGCATGACCACAGGGAATGATGAGCGTTGAAGTCTCCTAGAAAAAGAGCAAATTCGAAGATGTTAATCGAATCAAATATTATTTCGAACACACGCCGAGGGGTAGGCGAGTTGGGGTGTCTATAGACGTTAGTTATAAGCAAATTAAAGTTGTTATATGGAACAGAGATGCACAAGATCTCTATCGAGGGATGAGAAATATGTATAGGGTTAACCGGGGTAAAGTTGGAAATGCGATTATTTACAAGTGCAAATGCCTCTTTGGCCAGGTGAGGAAATCTTTCCTGATCATGTGGAAATTTTTCAAGAAAATTTTTTTAGATGAAATTAGCAAAGATTCTTGGATGCATATTATATCATATTCAGGAAAAATTTTTTGCAGGAATGGGAGTTTGCTAACCACTACCTCTGCAGTTCCAGTTTAAGATTTTAAGACCACTATTCGGTAGATGATTGGCTTGAGGAGTGAACGCGCTGGTTAGATCCGGGTTGTTGACGGTCATCGGTAGAGTGAGTGTGATGCTGAGGGGGCCGGGGTCCCGGTGTGCTGAAATAGTTAATAAAGCTTAAGGCTATCATGTTGTCAATCTCGTGAAGGAGAGGGCCAAACCAAGGTATAAATTCTTCTGGCATTGACGCCGGTGGGCTGGGAGAGATCGCAGTAGAGGGAGAACTCAGAAGAAAGAAGAAAGATAAACCCGAGTTAGGGGGTGTGGGGTCAGAAAGAGTAGTTAGCGGTGAATCTATCAGAGTGGGGGGGGGGGGGGGCGCATAAGGAGAGTTCAAGGCGACACCATTTAAAGACGGAAGGCCAGAATTGCCTTTAGGATATATAAAGCAAGCCTGGCGGGCTTTATCAAACTCAGCGGCTCTGGGGGGTCTGTTGAGCCGACTTGGAAGGAGCGGGAAAGAGGGGAGGTTTAGGTGGGAGAGTGGAGAACCGTTGCGCGGGGTGTAGCCTTTGCGGGGTTGGCTGGGAGGGACTAGGCCTAGCCGTAACGTTTGCGAAAGATGGGGGATCGCCTGTGAGCGAACTGAAAGCCGCAAATCTGTTTGAAGTTGGAAAAGGGGAGAAATTGTGGACGAAACCAGCCATTCAAGGGGCTGTGTTAAAACTCGAGGGGTCAGGGGCGCGATTTAAGAGAAGGAAGTTCGCAAAGTCGAATCGTGAGTGACCTGGACGTTGCTAGCGTTCTTAATTCTACGCTTAGCATCCGCCAAAGAAATATTGTCTGTGGCCGCTAAAGTCGTGACCTTTTTATATTAAATAAGAGCGTGACAGTCCGCGGAGGTGGGGAGGTGACTGCCTTGACAATTTAGGCACTTAATAGCCTCTTTGGGAAGAGGACATACGGAGTGAAGGGGATGTTTGTCTTGGCCGCATTGAATAGCTCTTACAAAATTTGCCAACATGCCCGATACAAAAACATGTGTGACAAATTTTAGTTCTTGGAATTGTTGCAACCCGAACTCGTGACGATATTTTAATAATTTGACTTATTACCACATTTAGTATTATGATAATAAGAAACCGCGAGCTAAACGTGAAACCGCGAATCAGCATAACAGCTGACTGCGCGTCAGTTTCTTTACCAAGAACCGACATGACCTAGAGAGGTTTGAGGAACGCTGACTACGCAAGGACCCTGAACCGATCCGGCCTGACGACCGATACGAGATAAATAGAGAGAAGAGCAGGCATCGAGAGGGCAGTTGATAGTCAGAGACAATGTCGGGTTGCTACGCGTTATAAATAAGTAAAACCATTTGTTATATATCGGCGTAAGTATCGCGCGTTCACTATTCCGAATAGCGCGCGTCTTCTAGGAGAGTCGCGTCCGCGAGGCTAGCGACACAATTAGATCCGCGTATCGCCGATAGGAGAACCGAACATGCGTGCGGACTACGCGTGGATCGGAGTCCTGCCCCAACTGGCGATTCCGCGAGTATTGAAGACGGTCACGAGTGGATCCCGGAATTACCTTATATATAGATAGATCGAACCCCAGTTGTATAATAAAGTTAAAAACAAACAATAGGCGACGAGGATGGGATCTTAATTAATCATTGGGCAAGGAGTGATAATTAAGATACGCATGGAGTGCGTGAGTGCTGGTGTCGGAGAAGCCACGTAGACATTGAGTGCGTGGCGCGGAACGCTCTAGAAGGACAGTTAGATATACGACAAGAATGCCGACGGAAGGACGTATGGACCTGAGCGCGCAAACCTCCGAATTAATCACCCCCGGACCGCTGACCCGGCAGACAACGGAACAAGCTTCCGGACGCAATACTATTTGCGTGGATTTTTTTGATCCGAAGCAGCAAAGTTTCCAAAGATGGCTGCAACGGTTGAAAAGAGCGTTTAGAGTATTTCGAATACAAGAGGGACAAGAGAAGGTCGCGTACTTATTACATTTTCTTGGCGTAGAAGCATTTGGAATCCTGTGCGATCGACTAGATCCCGAAGATCCATATCAAATTCCTTATGACACCTTGATGAACAAGTTAAAGGAATATTACGCCCCGGAACCGTTAGAGATAGCGGAAATATTAGTTCTTCGAAAACGATTACAATTGCCGGAAGAAAGCGCCCAAGAATACATGGCAGCGTTACAAAAGCTGTCGCTACACTGTAAGTTCGGGGAATATTTAAAAACTGAACTCAGGAACCAGTTCGTGTATGGGCTGCGGAACCAACGGATCCAAGGGCGGTTGTTGGAGACAGCAAACTTGACGATGGAATCAGCCTTAAAGACGGCCAGCCGGATGGAGTTGGCGGAGAAGGGGGTAAATGAGCTGAAAGCGGAGACAGCAGCGGCCGTAGATTTTGTTGGAGCGGGCGCCAGAGGGGTGAAGAAGAAGAAGGACGACGAAGCCAAACACAAGGGACAACAAAGGGATTCCAAACATGAAAAAAACTTAAATTATAAGTCAAAGTCACAATCGACACACAATGCGAAATCTAATAGCGTTTCTTGTTATAGGTGTTGAAAGAATCATCTGGCGCCTGACTGCACTCTTCCTCGACATGTGAAATGCCACGAATGCGGCGGACTAGGGCATTTGCAGAAAGTCTGCAAGAAGAAGTGTAAAACGCAACTGTTAGAAGAAGTTTATAGACTGGACGAGATGGAACACTCTCGTTTTCGGGATAAATTTACAGTCTCTCTCTGTCTGGAAAAACGGCAAGTCAGCTTCGAAGTAGATTGCGGAGCGGCGGTCACTCTGGTGAGCAAAAAATGGTTGCGGAAAATGTTTCCACGGTTAATTATACAGAAGACACAGTTAAGGTTGCGTTCATACTGTAAACAGAAGTTTGCGCCGTTGGGATTTGTCAAGGTCAGGGTGCGCGATATAGATGACGTGCGCGAATTGAACATGTATGTGGTTTACTACAATCGAAATTCATTATTAGGCCGAGAATGGATCAATCATTTAAAAATTTTAGAAAAAGTAAAGTCGAGTTTAAAAGAAATTGAAAATATTAAAACGCTGGAGACGCAAAGTTGCGATAATCTAGAGCAACTATTTAATAAATACCCCGAGTTAATAAGTGAGGAATGTTCATCCATGCGTAAGGTCAAAGCTCATTTAAAATTAAAAGAGAATACAAAGCCGGTATTTTTAAAAAGCCGTACGGTTCCATTTAGACTAAAAGAAAAAGTCGAAGTTGAATTTAAAAAATTAGTCCAAGCAGGAATTTTAGAAAAAGTAAAGTTTTCGAGATGGGCCACGCCCATAGTACCGATACTGAAAAAGAACGGTCAAATCCGAATTTGCGGTGATTTCAAGGTCACGGTAAATCCATGGTTAATAGTGGATGAACACCCCTTACCGACAACAGATGAACTTTTCGCGTCAATGGCTGAAGGAAAAGTATTCTCTAAGATAGACTTAAAACAGGCGTTTCTACAATTACCGTTAAACGAACAGGATAGAGAGATTTTAACGTTAAATACACATAAAGGGTTATACCGAAGTAACCGATTGATGTACGGAGTAGCGTCAGCGCCAGCAATCTGGCAACGAACAATAGAAGAGATTTTAAATGGAATTCCAGGAATCGCGGTATTTTTGGATGATATAAGAATTTCGGGGAAGAACCGGGAAGAGCATATGAAGCGATTAGAATTAGTTTTTAAAAGATTGGCGGATTATAATATACGCATCAACAAGGATAAATGTGAATTTCTTAAAGACAGTATTAGTTATTGTGGGTACGAAATTGGTAAAAAAGGAATTTCCAAAGAGAAAAATAAAATTGAAGCGGTACGACAAATGCCTAGACCTACTAACATCACAGAACCAAGAGCATTTATTGGGTTGATTAACTATTACGGGAGATTTATTAGACATCTGAGTGACTTATTACGCCCTTTGAACAATTTACTTAAAAAAAATGTTAAATTTAAATGGACAAGGGATTGTGAAGGAGCGTTTAAACGGGCAAAAGCGGAATTTGAGAAAGATGAAATCTTAGTTCCATTTGATACAAAGTTGCCAAGACAACTTCAAATGCCCGTATGGTGTAGGTGCTGTATTATCGCACGTATACCCGGATGGAAGCGAGCGAATGATAGTGCGCCTCAGTGCGCCTCAAACTCACTTACAGAAACACAAAGAAAGTACGCCCAAATAGATAAGGAAGCGTATGCGATTATATTTGGTATTAAAAAGTTTCACCAGTTTTTGTACGGTAATCATTTCACATTACTGACGGATCATAAGCCATTAACTCAGATTTTTAACCCGCAAAAAGGTTTGCCAGCATATAGCGCGATGCGAATGCAACATTATGCAGTATTTTTACAGGCATTTAACTTCTCGATTAAATATAGAAAGTCAAGTGATCACGGTAATGCGGATGGATTATTGCGATTACCAATAGCAGAAAAGCGTATAGAAGAGTACGATCCCATAGATGTATTTCTAATGGAAAATTTAGAACCTTACCAGTAACAGCGAAAGAAATTTATAAAGAAACACGTAAAGATAAATCACTAGCAAAAATAGTTAATGCATTAGAACAAGGAAAAAGCCTCGTATCATTAGATTACCAGGACAATGAATTTTCTTTACAAGAAGGAATAATTTTTAGAAAAGAAAGAGTAGTAATTCCAAAATCTTTAACGAGTAGAGTTTTGAGAGAGTTACACGCAGGGCATTACGGTTGCGTTAAAATGAAAAATCTAAGTAAAAATTTTTGCTGGTGGTTAGGTATAGATAAGGATATCGAAATGTTAGCAAAAAATTGTAGCGCATGCAATACATTTAGTAATAATCCTAAAAGCGTTAAAATTAACCATAGTTGGGAACCGGCAACAGAACCTTTTCAACGCATACATGTAGATTTGGCGGGACCCTTCCTGGGGTATAACTTTTTGGTTCTGGTCGATGCATATACCCGATGGCCCGAAGTGCATATTGTGAAAAATATTAACGCAGAAACAACTATAGAAAAGTGTCGGGAAATTTTTACCACCTTCGGATTGCCACAAGTATTAGTATCGGGTAATGGCAGAACATTTATTTCTAAAGAATTCCAATATTTTTTAAAGCAAAATGGTATTTTTCATAAATGCACAGCGCCATACAACCCAGCGACAAATGGGTTAGCAGAACGTTTTGTTCAAACCTTGAAACAAGGCTTACGGAAATTAGGGACTACAGATAAAAATGTTAAACAAAATTTGCAAAAAATCTTATTTCACTACCGACTGTTACCACTTCAGGAGTCTAAAAAATCGCCAGCAAAATTAATGTTTGGTAGAAATCTAAATAGTAGATTAAACCTGATCTTTCCTAGATCGGAACAGAAGCTCAAAAGCAATATAACTATTAAACAATTCATGATAGGAGAGAGAGTAGCTGCACGCGAATACATAGATAAAAACATTAAATGGCGTTTTGGAACAGTAATTGAAAAATTAGGTAGATTACATTATAAAGTGCAGTTGCAAAACAACCAAATTTGGAAACGACACATAAATCAAATGCAAGCGGTAGGTGCGGCAGCGGCTGACAACACTCAAATGCAAATGTTGGATTATGGAAGCCCGGCTGTAAATTTAGGTTCTAAGAATCAGAACGAACCCCGTGAACCACCGCACTTGTTATCAGAGAGAGAGAGAGAGAGAGAGACTGTCAAGAACACCTCCGGAACAACAAGATGTTCAGGATACGCTTTCGGATGTCGAGGAGAGGAGAAGGAAGGGGCGTCAGATCAAACTATCCACACCAATGTATCATCTGCGTCTAAGGTACCACCTGCGAGCCATGAACGGCCAACACGAAAGCGAAAACCACCGGATTGTTTCGGCAATTATGTATCGCATTAATATTGTAATTCATTTACGGGGAGAAGAGATGTTATATATCGGCGTAAGTAGCGCGCGTTCACTATTCGAATAGCGCGCGTCTTCTAGGAGAGTCGCGTCCGCGAGGCTAGCGACACAATTAGATCCGCGTATCGCCGATAGGAGAACCGAACATGCGTGCGAACTACGCGTGGATCGGAGTCCTGCCTCAACTGGCGATTCCGCGAGTATTGAAGACGGTCACGAGTGGATCCCGGAATTATCTTATATATAGATAGATCGAACCCCAGTTGTATAATAAAGTTAAAAACACAACACCATTGTGACAAGAAGAAAGTGAATTTATTAAAGAATACATTTAAACGTCATAATCGAGTCTGTGATTCTCCTAAACTCCTCCACGGAACGTCGATCCCCTATCAGTGCACGGAGCGGCACAACATTTCTGGTGGCAGCGGTGGGATCTGCGGCACTGGAGTCCAGGAAGTCCAGACATCTGAAAAGTGACAAAATCGTTAGACAGGGCGGAAATCCCAAGAGGAAGCACAGCAGAGCGATAAGCGGAGAGAGAAACACCGGGAGCAGCCGACGAGGGACATCGACGGAGAATTGAACCCCGAGAAGACGCCGACCTACCACACGTGACTCCACCGACAGGCCAGCAGCGCAACGAGAGCAGCATGCGGCTAACGATACATCTAATGTAAGTCAAAACTAAGCATTGTAAAGCGTACCATAAAACATTTGTAAACTTAGTAAATGTCGGAGGGCGGAAACGATCGTCCAGTCGAGCGAAACGAATCGTGGCTCCACAGCGAAAAGTCACAACGCGCGCGTAGTAACAGACCCGTCCGTACCGAAACATTAGGCGAACACGATACGCGAGATAGCGTGCGCCGAAACCTAGACGCGTATTTCTCGAGCGATAGCGATTCCGAACCCGAATATTACGTAGGACGCGAATTTGACTTCGACGAGTTAGATACGACTGTTATACAAGGTCACTGCCCCGAGGATAATTTATTAGATCCTACATACGAGTTCCATTTCTCTGACAATTCAACCCGCATGAACAGTAGACTCTCTCACCGACGAGAGTACTCGTTAACCTCCTACGATAGTAGCAAATTTAACCCCGAAGAGTACTACTCCGCGTCAAAAGACGTGAATCAAATAAAAATGGCGGAATCAAAACCCGAAAATCATTGCGAAAGCAACGAGGGAGAATTGCAAAAGAGAACACCGTCACATCAAGACGAAACAAATACTGTATTAAATAAAATATTACGCGAAATTCGTACATTACAGGCTCGTGTAAACAATTTAGAAACGGCAAATCTCGAACCCCGCGAACAACGCGAGCAGAACAATATTCCGTTTGACGTCACGTACGGACGAACGTTGTATGATATCCGAAACCAAGCGGAACACCCAGTCGGATATCTACGTTTAAAAGAGGCCCGGGACATGATACCCGAGTTCGGCGGAACCTCTAATAAATTACAAGAATTTCTGAGTGCCGCGACATACGCGATGAAAAATATAAATCCGATAGAGAAAGGAACATTACTTGAAGCCGTGCTATGTACAAAATTAAAAGGCCAAGCTATAATAGATTTCCAAACACGGGAAATTAGAGACTTTGCACAATTGAAAAAAGAGTTAGAAGTCAGTTACCTAAGCCGAAAGAGTACGACACATCTACAATTAGACCAACACATTAAAACAAAAGCTTGGAGAAAGCGCAAGAGCGTTCGGTCTAAGAGCCGATAATCTGGCAATGGAACTTTATGATTTGATGATCGAGGGAAAAGTCCATACGGTCGAAAGCAAGCGTACAATATTACAAACCATACAGCAGCATGCGTTACAAAATTTTCAATTGGGATTACGTGACAAGATAAAACTAATCGTTCGAGCGCAGCATTTCGCTACTTTGCAGGAAGCAATAGCAGGTGCGAGCGCGGAAGAGAAAGTAAACGGACCGAGCGGAAACCCGCCGCGTTTTCGAAATAGTTTTTATTCCCCGCAAACGCGCGAAAATAAATCGGGAATTAAATGTTATAAATGCGGCAAGTACGGACATCACGGACGTGAATGCCGTACTGGCCGTTACACTAACCGTTTCCCATTACCAAAACCCGATAAAACATCCCGCGTTAATACCGTGGAAAAATACTGCAATTATTGTAAAAAAACCGGTCACTTACGCGAGGAATGTTGGTTGCTCAATGGTAAGCCGAGAAGGGAACGAATTAATCCCGAAAGACAAGGTAGAGCGCGAGGAAAAAATAATCATTACAGCGCGAACACATTTAAAAAGAAAACTCGTAAGAAATTCCTGCCGAGTAGCGATGAGGAAGATAAAGACGAGACAAAGCCGCGTCGACTGGCAATCGAATCCCAGATTTCTCATATGGCAGACAAACCGCGGGAACATGCAGGACTAGATTCAGTCACTGTACCAATGAAAGAAGCAAAGCGAGAAAAAGCGAGCTTACTGTTCGATACAGGAGCGCAAATGTCGATAATAAAAATAAAATATCTGAAAGAAGGAACACTCATCGAAGATGATAAAATAACCATTACAGGCGTAACAGGCCATGAAGCGCGTACGCTTGGAAAGATTAACGTCACGATTAACTTAAAAGACCGACAAATCGAGCATACAATGTATGTGGTCAAGGATGATTTTCTGATCGATTACGATGGAATATTAGGAGAGGTGCACTTGGACACGGTACATTTGGACACCGTTCAATTGGACACGATCATTTGGACACGATCTATTGGACACCGTTCGTTTGGACACCGTTCATTTGGACACCGTTTATATGGACATCGTTCATTTGGACACGAAAATACGCGACTTGTGCACTTGGACACGAAAATGAGCGACCTGTGCACTTGGACACGAGAATGCGCGGCTTGTGCAGTTGGACACGAGAATACGCGACCTGTTCACTTGGACACGAAAATGCGCGACCTGTTCACTTGGACACGAAAATACGCGGCCTGTGCAGTTGGACACGAAAATGAACGACCTGTGCACTTGGACACGAGAATGCGCGACCTGTTCACTTGGACACGAAAATGCGCGGCCTGTGCAGTTGGACACGAGATATTAAGCGAGGTCCACCCTGCCTACCGGCGGAGGGGGTGCGGGAGGGGGGGCCGAAGGCCCCCCTTGCACCCCCCCGCGTGTGTGTGTGTGTGTGTACACCATGTGGCTGCGACATATTTATCATCAAAAGTTATTTCGCATTTTCGTGTCCAAGTGAACAGGTCGCGCATTTTCGTGTCCAAGTGAACAGGTCGCGTATTCTTGTGTCCAAGTGCACAGGTCGTTTATTTTCGTGTCCAAGTGCACAAGTCGCGTATTCTCGTGTCCAACTGCACAGGCCGCGCATTCTCGTGTCCAAGTGCACAGGTCGCGTATTTTCGTGTCCAAATGAACGGTGTCCATATAAACGGTGTCCAAATAAACGGTGTTCAAACAAACGGTGTCCAATAGATCGTGTCCAAATGACCGTGTCCAAATAAACTGTGTCCAAATGTACCGTGTCCAAGTGCAGGCCTCTCTGGAATATTAGGAGTCGATTTTATTAAAAAACAAGCTGCTTACAGCTATAAAACAAATCAAATCACCATAGGTCAAAATAATCTGAGATTGTATCCTTACAGACGGCTGACTCTAAAACCACGTAGCGAAAGTATCATACAAGTCGCTACGGATAAAAACGGCATAGGTGTAATACAAGTAGAGGAAACTGCACCCGGAGTCTTTATAGGCAACTGCCTAGTACAACCGAAAAATTTCTTATGCCCAGTAAGCATATTAAATACTACCGAAAGGACGGTAGAATTGCTGATGCCTCAAATGAAAATAGAAGAACTCAGCCAGGTTGGACCAACAGAAATAAATACGGTTTAAATAGAAAATAAGAAAGAATCAATACCGCGTAGCGAGAGAGTAAAGAAATTACTGCGCACGCAACATCTAAATGAAGAAGAAAAATCAATAGTAGAAATCTGCCGAGATTTCAGCGACGTACTGCACTTAGAAGGAGAACCGTTGACGTGCACCGATATCGTCGCGCATCAGATTACAACGAAGGTGGATAGCGCACCGGTCAACGTTCGACCGTACCGCTTGCCAGAAAAACACAAAAACGAAGTTAATCGGCAAGTAGGAGAAATGTTAATGAACGGAATTATCCGGCCCAGCACGAGCCAATGGAACGCGCCGTTGCTGGTGGTGCCGAAGAAAACAGATGCATTCGGAAAGCAAAAATTAAGAATTGTAATAGACTTTCGCAAGTTAAATGATTTGACGATAGGAGACTCTTTCCCGATACCAAACATAACAGACATCCTAGATCAGCTGGGGAATGCAAAATACTTTACAACCTTAGATCTCGCCTTGGGATACCACCAAATTTCGATGGACGAGAGCGATAAAGATAAAACTGCATTCTCCACACCATACGGGCATTATAAGTACAATAGAATGCCTTTCAGGTTAAAGAATGCCCCGTCAACATTTCAACGAACGATAACCGCAGTATTAGCCGGTTCACTAGGATTAAAGTGTCTCGTGTATTTAGATGACATCATAGTATATGGAGCAAGTCTACAAGAGCACAATAAGAAGCTCATAGAAGTTTTGAAGAGACTGCGAAAGTATAATCTGAAATTACAGCCCGACAAGTGTGAATTCCTTCGCAAGGAGGTCACATATCTCGGACATGTGATAACTGAGAATGGAATCTCGCTGGACCCGACGAAACTAGAGGCCGTAAAGAGATTCGAAACACCCACTAAAGTACAAGATATTTAGTCGTTTATAGGTTTAGCTGGATATTATTGAAGATTTATAAAAGATTTTTCAGCGATTGCTAAACACTAACTAAACTAACGAAAAAAGATATAAAATTTGTATGGACACAAGAGCAACAAAACGCTTTCGATATATTAAAAGAAGAGCTTATTACAGCACCGGTATTAAAATACCAGGATTTCGAGCAAGAGTTTATAGTGACGACCGATGCGTCAAATTACGCAATCAGAGCGATACTATCACAGGGGAAGATCGGTGAAGATCAACCCGTGGCGTATGCTAGCCGAGTGCTAAACAAAGCAGAAATGAATTATAGCACGACAGAAAAAGAGTTACTAGCTATAGTATGGGCGGTGAAACACTTCCGACCATACCTGTACGGGACAAAATTCACAATATTTAATGTCAATGACCCGGGATCACGATTGATTCGATGGAGGCTAAAATTAGAAGAATATGACTACACAATCGTGGACAAGGCCGGTCAAGCGAACAGAAACGCTGACGCGCTAAGTCGGTACGTACCCGCCGACATCAACGGAATAGAGACGGACAAGAGAGATAACACGGACGGCGAAAGACAATACACCGAAGAAGAGAAACGACAAATACTTTACGAATATTATGATGCACCGATAGGAGGGCATCAAGGAATAGAGCGCACGATAAACAGAATCCGATTGACGCATAATTGGAGAGGATTAACGAAATATGTCGAGAATTATATATCGAAATGCGAATTATGTCAAAAAAATAAATTATCGCAAAAAGTTAAAGCACCTTTAATAATTACTGACACAGCGGATAGACCATTTGAGAAATGTGCTTTACACATAGTAGGACCGTTAACAATGACCGAAAACGGAAATAAATATATCCTCACATTTCAGGATAACCTAACAAAATTTAGCAAAGCAATGCCGATACCTAATCAAGAAGCGAATACTATTGCAAAAGAGTTTGTAACTAAAATAATTTTTGAGTACGGCATCCCAGAAAAAATTTTAACCGATCAAGGAACGAATTTTTTAAGCGAAATCTTTAAGAGTACGAGTAAGTTATTGAAAATTGAGAAAATTCAAACTACGGCGTACCATCCCGAAAGTAATGGAGCGCTAGAACGTTCTCATAGAACGTTAGCGGAATATTTGCGACATTACATTAATGCGGATCAGACAGATTGGGATGAGTGGACACCCTATACGATGTTCGCGTATAACACGACTCCGCATACGGCTACAGGCTTCACCCCGTTCGAGCTTATTTACGGGCACCAAGCGACACTACCTACGGCACTGTCGCAACCGCCGAAGCCGACTTACACGTATGACGATTACGTGCAAGAATTGAAAGAAATATTACGTGCAACGCAACGAGTCGCAAAAAAACATTTGCGAACTGAGAAAGAAAAAGCAAAAGAAACCTACAATAGGAAAACCAAAGAAACCACTTTTAAAGTGGGAGAAAAGGTGCTATTGCACGATGACACCGTACGTCAAGGAAGATCGAAGAAGTTGGAACCAAAATGGTTAGGCCCATACACAATAATCGAAAAAAATTCTGAGGTTAATTACACCCTCAAAATGGGACGAAAGACTATAAAAGTGCATGTAAATCGAATAAAAGCCTTTATTGAACACTAAGTAAAAACCGAAGCAGCAAAGAGAATTACTTTTAACATAAGGCATAGATAGAGAAATAGAGCATGAAAATAGGAATAAAGTTAAAAAAAAAAATATACGTGTGGCCTCCACGAGCGGCAGAAGTAAAACTTTTTTGCTGTGAGGAATAGGATAGTATCTCGTTTATAGTATTTGAATTAATGTCTATGTAATTCAGAAATTATATTTTAATTATAAATTAAAGCCAATGGAATTCACAAATAAAAATTGATTTGTAAATTAAAACCTGTATAATTCACAAATAAATTTTTATTTGTAAATTGCATTGGCTTTAAATAATTAAAATTTGAATTGTGAATTATATAGACCTTAATTCAGATACTATAAACGAGATACTATTTTATTTCTCACTGCCATGAAGTTTCACTTTTGCCGCACGTGGAAATTGCCTGTACACTTATTCTTCATACACATACTATAAAAAAAATGTACGTGTAGCCTCCACGTGCGGCAAAAGTGAAACTTCATGGCAGTGAGAAATAAAATAGTATCTCGTTTATAGTATCTGTATACATATATATATATATATATATATATATATATACGTTTTTGTATATATATATATATATATATATATATATATATACAAAAACGTATATATATATATATATATATGTATACAAAAACGTAAAAGCGCATAAATTTGTTGGTTCTAAAAGTAAGAGCCAATCACGTTCCATTGCTATTGAGCGACTTGGTCTGCTGAACGCAAGGTCGGTTCCGAAATTTTTGCACAGCTCCAGCTTTTTATTGACTGCATGGAATGATAAATCCTTCTCCAGAATTAAAGTATAAACGCAAACGGATACGGCACTGTTCGATTTTATGCCGAGAAAGAAAGTAATTATAAAATAACATTTATATTTACCGACCTTGATTCTCTGCAGTACCCTCTACCGCGATATGTCGGAACTAAACTTGACGTATTTCTTACTCTAGTCATGGAAATCTCGGGCGTATACAGACCGAAAATTTTTGCACAGCTCCAGGTTTTTTTTGACTGCATGGAATGATAAATCCTTCTCCAGAATTAAAGTAGACATTCCAACGGACGCGGCGTGTTGTTTGCATTGTGCAGGAAAGCTACCAAATTTGTGTATAAAGCTGATGTTTTCACGACTTGTCAGCTCTAACCTTGGCGGTGTATCCATCCTAAACGTAAATATAAATGTCATTATACTTTCTTTCTTCCTCTGCGTAAAATCGATCACAGCCATATCCGTTTGTGTTTATACTTTAATTCTGGAGAAAGATTTATCATTCCATGCAGTCAAAAAAAACCTGGAGCTTTGCAAAAATTTGTCAATTTCGGCCTTCGCTTTAGGATCCCCTTAATACCGTTACGTTTGCAAAACTCTTGGAATTCATTACTTCTAAATTGAGTCACGTTATCAGTAACTAAATGTTTAGGTAATCCAAATCTAACCAATACTTTCTTGAATTCTTCGATAACTCTATCTACCGTGGTACCTCTATGCATGTCGATAGCTTCTACCCACTTTGAATATGCGTCAACTATTATTATGAACATATGACCATGAAAAGGTCCTAGAAAATCAATGTGGATTCTTTTCCAACATCCATCTGGGTACGGCCATGGTATCAGTGGTACATTCTGTGGTTTCTTACGCTCTTGCACATATACTTTACATGCTGCACTCACATTCTCGATATCGCTATCAATATTTGGCCACCATACATAATTTCTTGCCAACATTTTTATTTTCCCCACTCCAAAATGCGAAGCGTGAATTTCACTTAAAACACTGTTTTTTTACTGATTCTGGAATCACTATGCGATATCCCCATAACAAACAATCTTTATCAACATTCAGTTCATTTCGTTTCGCGTAATACTTTTGTTCCACATCACTCATATCTTTTACCGCTGGCCACGAACCCCTTATATTTATATCGAATAATACTACTCAATACTTTGTCTTTCTTTGATTCTTTCGCAATCTCTGTCGCATTTAACGTTGCTAATGATTCTGAGACATAGTTTATCACTGAAAACTCGTTATCGAAAATCGGAGTTTTATCCTGAATCGGAAGTCTAGAAAGTGCATCACAATTACCATTATTCCGCGATTTAATGTACTCAATCTTGTAGGTAAACTTCAGAAAATACGCCCATCTTTGCAACCTACTTGCTACTGTTAAAGGAATTTCTTGTTTCGGGCCTAATATAAACGTCAAAGCTTCATTATCCGTTCTCAAAGTTATATCTCGACCGAAAATAAAATTGTAGAATTTCGTAAAACCAAAATAAATTGCACTTGCCTCCTTATCAATTATTGTACGATTCAACTCACTCTCAGGTATCACTTTCGATGCGAATGCTATCGGTTTCTCTGTACCGTCCTTATATTTATGCGACAATACCGCTGCTAATCCGTAATTTGAAGCATCGCACGCTAAAATAATATCTTCACTTGGATCATAATGCGCTAACACTCGTGGCGATACCATCTCCGCCTTAACCCACGCAAAAGCTTCATCGCATTCTTTTGTCCAAGTAAAGTTATCATTTTTAGTACAATCGTAAAGACACTTTAATTTCTCAGTTCTGTCTGGCAAAAATCTTGCGTAATAGATGATTAATCCTATAAATGATTGTAACTGCTTTTTATTGACTGGCTTTGGAGCTTCTATCATTGCTTCGACTTTACTTTTAGCTTTATGTAATCCATTTTTATTGATAACAAACCCCAAGATCTCTAGTTTCTCTTTGAAAAAATCACATTTCTTAATGTTTACTTTAAAGCCGCTGTCCTCTAATCTCTTAAATACTGCAATTAGCGTTTTTAAGTGCTCATTGTCATTTTTTCCAGTACAATAAATATTATCGAGATAAGGGATTACCCCTTTTATTCCTGCCAGACATTGCTCAATTTTCCGCTGAAACTCGCCCGGCCCCGATGCGATACCTTCCGTCATCTTAGTATACCTGTAGAGACCTTTATGGGTATTAATCGTTAAATAGTCCCGACTGTTCTTGTCGACCGGAATCTGCATGTAGGCATGCTGAAGGTCAATCGATGATTCTTCTCTCATTGATCATGAAGAAGTCGTTTCCGTCGTGTTGCCCGTCATCTTCTTCCGCATTCCTGTGCTCCCCTTGGAAGTGGACTGCTTTTCTCGTACACACCGCTGATAAGTGCCCTTTCTTCTTGCACGTGTGGCACGTGTTGTTCCGATGGAAACAATCACGAGCCCAGTGATTTGTTTTACCGCAGCAAAAACATCCCGATGAACGCGCTCTACTTGCGTTATCGTTTGCACAATTCCCAGAATCTGCTGGAGCTTTGTTGCTGCTGTAGCGCTGACTTCCTCTCCTCCCGCGGAATGTTCCTCGTCCTCTGGATTGGAGCTGCTGTCTTTTGTTATTGTTCGGTTTACGTTGCATATTATTCACCGAAGATTTCGACGACTCGTCATTTTTCTCTGTCAAAAGAGCGTTTTTTTCTGCCGTTTCCATCGACGTGGCTAACTTGAACGCTGTATCGTACGTTAAATTCTCAGTACGAAACAATAACGTTTTACTTGCATGGTCTTTTATACCGCACACTAGTTGATCTCGAAGAGCAGTTTGAACATTGTCGAAATTACACGTAATTGCCAAATTTTTAAGTCTTGCCGCGAACTCAGCCACCGACTTCGTTTGAGCTTGTGCCGATTGATAGAATTTACACCGTTCCATCGTTTCCGAAGGTTTCGGATTGAGATGATCATTAATCAGTTTAACAATTTCCGCGAACGATTTCGTACTCAGTTTGTCCGGCGCGCACAAATCTTTCACAAGTTTGTATGTTTCTGGGCTTATTTTTGTTAACAATACCGCAGCTTGTTTTTCGCGTTTCACATCGTTGGCTATGAAGTATAACTCGAGTCTTTCTGTATATGTTTCCCAATCGTCTTTTGCAAGGTGAAATTCTAGCTTGGAAATACTACTGCCGTTATTCTCCGTCATTGTGTGTATATATTCCGGTCTTCCAGAATCCTCACTATCACTGTTATTGTCGTTGTTTCAACTCGAAGGACCAGAAACTCATCTGAAGTCAGAAGCCAGATTTGTTTCGAATGCGGTGCGGTGTAGGGAGGTTCGCGCTCCGTTTAGGTACGCGGTAGGATCGTAGGATCGCAGGACAGGCAATTTTGGTCAGTTTGAATCCTTGTTATTTGTACTGTGAGAACGTCTTTATTTGCCAAGGTGTAACAAACATGGTTTCACGTGAACACCAGACTGATGGCACTTGTTTGTCGAATGATCGTGTCAAGCGAGAACACATCGACTTTGTACAAAATGGCCGATAACGGCGCACGGCGCACGAGGCGCTTACAGAAAAGTCGCGGAATGTCCTTCACGCGGTAAAACTGCCGAACGCGGCACTTTACACGAATATAGCCGATAACGGCGCACGGCGCACAAGGCGCTTACAGAAAAGTCGCGGAATGTCCTTCACGCGGTAGAATTGTCGCACGCGGCACCTTACACACGCAACGTAATATTTGAGTTTATATCACGAGATATGACGGTCGATGCGATGCAGATCACTCACCACTTGTGAGATTGCAGTTGAACTTTAAACTCTCGCGAGGGGTGACGGCCGGAGGCGGCGCAGATCACTCACAACCCGCGAGGTTGCATTTGAACCTTGAACTTTCGCGAGGGGTGACGGCTGAGCGCAGCGCAGATCACTCGCAACCCACGAAGTTGCACTTGTCTCTCGCGAGGGGTGACGGCCGAAGGCGGTGCAGATCACTCGCAACTCCCGAGATTGAATAATGCCGAACACGGCACTTAACTTTCACAAGGAGAACACTTAGAATGCGTCTCAAAACGTACTGTCCGATGCTGGACGACGAATAAGCTGAGTCGACGCGGTGAACCACGATGTCGTGCAACGATCGGGCGTCCTTTATGATGCGCGGGACGGTGAGCCTATGGCGGACATCTTGTCGCGACGCAAGCGGAAAATCTTGTCGCGGTACGAGCGCGGATCTCGTGTCGACGCGAGCGGAATCTTGTCGCGGCACGAGCTGAGATCCTGTCGGCGCGAGCGGAGATCTTTTCGCGGAACGAGCCGAGATCTTGTCGCGAGGCTCACTCGGTTCGATGACTCGAATTTGCTCAGAGAGAAACACGTGTGGTTCACCGGCCGGCTTCAGACGTACTCTACTGCGCGTATTCGGCGGCGCCGCGACGCGATGAGGAAGAACCATGCCCATCGATCGAGATAGATACGCGGGTCGATGTGCGAATGCTCGCGCAATTTGATTGGTCGCGACGCGCCGATAAGAGCGAAATCGCGTGGGGTTCACTTCATCTGTCGCGAAGGGCTCGCTGTACGCGTGAACTCGCCCAATCCGGAACATACCGCCCGCCTCGAAACGTTAGTTTCGAATTTGATTGCATTTGAAGTTTGAACCGCGCCCCGAGGGGTACGGATGCACGCGGATTGAGGAGAGCGTTCGCTGTAGCGAACGAGAATGCACGGGGCTGTGCCGCCCGCCATGGCATATAACCTTGAGCCATATTACGCACTTAAACTTAACGCGGCTTAACTTTAACGCAATTATGTCTTAACTTAAACGCAACTTAAATTTAACGCAACTTAATCTAACGCAATTGGGTCTCAATTTACATTGGGTTGACACGGCGCAAGTGTCACGCGACTAGAATGATGGAACCTTAAAACTAAGCGGAACGTTACAACTAAACCGAACCTTAGAACTAAACGGAACTTTATTAGAGCCTTATAATTAGCGTGAGTCAGATCGAGGTTGAGTGACACGATCCGTTGTCGACTCAATCTCGATGAGAAGCAAACACAGCTTTGTAATGGGACGATTATACTCAGAATGCGCCGTTTTAACTGATACGACGCGGACAAGTCCGTCAGAGCCCGCGTGACAGTGAGTAACCCTACCGAGATCCCATTTACATGGAGGGAGCAACTGATTTTTAATTAACACAATGGAGCCGGGCTGAATTGACGGTTGCTCGGAACGCCACTTCGTTCGCTGTTGAAGCGTGTTAATGTAGTCTGTTTGCCAGACCTTCCAGAAACGCTCCGTAATGCGTTGCACGACTTGCCATCTCGAGAGTCGATTCTCATTTATATGTAGAACGGAGGGCTCGGGACTGGTCGTGAGCGCTGACCCGATCAGAAAATGGCCGGGTGTAAGTACGTCATACTCGTTAAGCGAATCAGTCAAAGGCATGAGAGGCCGCGAATTGAGGCATGCGTCGATGCGACACAACAGCGTCGTAAACTCTTCGAATGTCAGCGTGTGGGGCCCGAGTACGCGTCGCAAGTGATGCTTTACGCTTTTCACTCCAGCCTCCCAAAGGCCGCCGAAATGTGGAACGTGAGGTGGGATGAATTTCCAGGAAACGCGATCAGATGCTGTTTTATTGAGGAAGTCTGTATCGCGTATAGCAGTCAGATATGCTCGCGTCAATTCTTTATCGGCGCCCGCGAATGTCGTGCCGTTGTCTGAATAGACGATTTCGGGAAGACCCCGTCGAGCACAGAATCGAGTGTATGCGTTGAGGAACGCAGGAGTGGAATAATCGCTTACGAGTTCAAGATGTATCGCTCGAGAGGCTAGACAGACAAACACTGCGATATACGCTTTACGTGACGTAATCCCGCGCCCGGCGGAAGCACGAGTGGCGACCGGACCCGCGTAATCCACCCCGCAGTGGAGAAACGCTTGCGTTGGAGCCGAGACCCGCTCAGCGGGCAACTGACCCATGAGTTGCGACGGCGTACTTGCTCTTTGCCTTGCACAGACGACGCACCAATAAATGATTGACTTTACTACACTTCTGGATCGCAGAATCCAGAATTCTTGTCGTAGATTCGTTAATGTGAGCTGCGTGCCGGCATGCAGCGAGATCAAATGCGTGTAACGTACAATTAATGTGACAACTGGGTGAGCAGCCAGGAGTATAGGATGTTTAGAGTTCAATGGCAGCGAAGAGTGTTCGAGCCGCCCGCCGACGCGAATCAACTCGTCTGAATCGAGATACGGATTTAGGGATAAGATTGAGCTGTTAGAATGAAGCGTCTCTCCTTTTCGGAGTAAGTTTAATTCGGTGGGAAAGACTTCTGCTTGAACGGTTCTTAGCCAAAAGTTGCGTGCCTTTCGGAATTCGTCGGCTGTGATTGCGCGTGAGCACGGAATATCATCGCTGCGCGCATGAATTTTTTGCCTGCATTGTGTGATGAATTGCCGGAGATAGGCTGTTACGCGCACGAGCTTCGGCCACCAGGAGTAGCGCAACGCGAGAGACGACAAATCAGAGGACGACGTTAAGAGCATCACGGGTGATCTGGCTTCGAGCTGACCTTCGTCGGCTGGAGGGGCCTCGCTGTTAGGCCACTCTGAGGGAGCGAGCGACAGCCAAGAGGGACCGCACCACCACAGATCGTGCGAGTGCAGCTCGGTACCGAGCAGACCCCGCGACGCGCAATCCGCCGGATTTTCGCGTGTAGGGACATAATGCCACCGGGCATCCGGCGCTCGTCTTTGTATATCGGCAACCCTGTGCGCGACGAATGTCTTCCACTGAGACGGGTGCTTGTTAAGCCACGCAAGGGTAACGGTTGAATCGGTTCAACAATAACATGGAACGTCGCTCAGCTTGAGAGAATTGCGCACGAACTCGACAAGACGTGCCAACAAGAGTGCCGCGGATAACTCCAAGCGGGGTACTGTGAGTGGCTTTATCGGCGCGACTTTCGACTTCCCTGTCAGCAATGTAATTGTAATCTTTCCAGACGCGGAGGTAACGCGCAAATAAACGACCGCGGCGTAAGCGACGGTAGACGCGTTGGAAAATCCGTGTATTTCCATGTGCGCGGTGTCGGAATCGCGACCCGTCCAACGCGCGATCGAAAAGGCTTGAAGATGAAAGAGCGCGTTGTAAATTATCTCCCAACGTCTTAAGGCATGCTCGGGGAGTGTTTCGTCCCAATCTAACTTCGTACGCCACAATTGTTGGAGGAACACCTTTGCAGCGAGAATTACCGGCGTGACCCAGCCGAGAGGGTCGAACAGTTTTGCGATTGTCGATAAAATGGCGCACTTTGTACTTGGAACCGCGCTGGGCAATGTCACATTGAATTGAAAGGTGTCGCGAGCAGGATTCCACGTAATTCCCAGTATCGTTAGGCGATCGTCGGCCGTTAAAATTTTATTGCAAGCCAGACCGTGACCTTCCGAGTGAATATGTGAGATAAGCTCCGACTTGTTACTCGCCCATTTTCTCAACTCGAAACCGCCTCTCCTCAAAAGCTCACACACCTGATCACGAATCTGACGCAGTCGAGACACATCGTCAGCTCCGAACAAGACATCATCGACGTAGATGTCGTCCGTCAATACAGGGACCGCGAAAAGGAATGATTTCCCTTCGTCGATAACGAGTTGATCCTTAACGCGGAGCGCTTGATAGGGCGCTGACGCGGTACCGTATGTGACCGTGAGTAACTGATACTCTCGCGTATTCAAATCTTTATCGATCCATAGGATTCGCTGATAGTTTTGATCGCGAGAGTCGACCCAGATCTGACGATACATTTTCGCTACGTCCGCCGTATAAACGTACTTGTGTTGCCGCCATCGCGACAAAACGGACGACAGATTGGTTTGCAGTTTCCGACCGGTGAGCAGATGAGAATTTAGAGAGGTGCCGTTAGTCGTATGACTCGAAGCGTCGAAGACGACTCTCAATCGCGTGGTGGAGCTCGTTTCTCGAATTACCGGGTGATGCGGTATATAAACGACTTGCGACTGCGAGACGTCTGCGGGGGGCACTTTCTTCATGTGCCCGAGTCTCTCGTATTCCGCGAGAAAGTCGGAATACTCGCGTTTTATTTCCGGCTGAGTCTCGAGCCGACGAATCAGCGACCTGAGTCGTTTTTCCGCGATATCACGAGATTGCCCGATATCAATCGGTGGACCATCTTGAAAGGGAAGTCGCACCGTATAGCGCCCGTCAGCGGTGCGCGAATGCGTCGCCTAAAAGTGCTCCTCGCATCGTCTGTCGTCTGGAGGTAAATAAGACCGGGAGGGAATCTTTTCGACTTTCCAGAATTTTCGCACTTCTTCGTCGAGCGTGCAAGGGAGAGCAACGACGGAATGTAGGCTGCATGAAGAGTGATGAGGCATGGAGGTGGCTCCCGAGAGCACCCACCCGAAATGCGTCTGAATCGCGCCCGGCTGGCCGGCGGGTCCATGTTTCGCATTAACCAGAATTTTATCGTAGAGATCCGACCCGATAATAAGTACGATTGGAGACGAGCCCGTTGGATCGTCATCAGCGAGCTTTAAATTCGAAAGATGCTTCCACTCAACTGTAGACGGAGCGTTTCTGGGAGCGTATCTGGTTAATGATTTTAATATGTACGCGACTGTAGTAAACGTCGGATCCATACTATCGCGTGGGGAGATGTGAATTAATGCTGCCGATCGAGATATGCCCGTGTCCGCGCAGTTGAGCCCTGACGTCGACGTGTGAATTCGTATACGCACCAAGCGTAACGTTTGAGCTGTTTTTTCCGTAATGAAGGTCAGCTCCGACCCACCATCCAG
Source organism: Harpagoxenus sublaevis (assembly GCA_030770355.1). NCBI lineage: Eukaryota > Metazoa > Arthropoda > Insecta > Hymenoptera > Formicidae > Harpagoxenus > Harpagoxenus sublaevis. Next base: position 13,057 of record JASTWR010000199.1, on the reverse strand, counting down.
CAAGGCTCTGACTTTCATCGCGCGCCCAGACGGAGAGCGCACGGTGACTTTCGCGGTGGAGAGTAACACCGGAACCGGTACGGCGGCGGCTGAGACTGACGATAACGCAGCAACGCTCGAAACCTCGGGGGTTTCTTGCTGCATCTCAGTAGAAACGGTAGCTACGTTAGCTGGTGACGTTGTCGTCGCATTGACGTGGATCATTGTGTGATGCTTCTGCTGGCATTTTTGGCATGAATATCGACTTTGACATGCGTTGACTGAGTGCCCGACACTCAAGCAATTAAAACAGCGTTGCGTTTGTTTTACAAACTCCCATCGTTGAAGCGAAGTTTTTGATAAAAACTGAGGGCATCAAAATATAGCGTGCGGTTGATCACACAATGAGCACGGCGAGGTCGTAACTGTATATGCAGTTGCACTCGCGACTTTCGAGCCGCGATTAAGCTTGTTCGGATTATGCGGATGAAGCTCTTCAAGAGCGAGAGCGCGGGAGAACAAAAAACGATCAAGATCCGCATATGCAGGTGATCTATCGCTTTCACCGATTTTCAACTTCCACGCTCGACGCGTAGCAGGGTCGAGCTTTTGCGTGACGAAATAAACTAACATATCATTCATGATATCCTCGGGCGTTTTGTCAAGATTTATTAACGCTGACACCGATTGTTCCGCCTTGTCGCGCAACGCGTGGAGTTCGAAAGCTGATTCGCGACTTATGATCGGGAGATTGTACAGCGCGGCTATGTGAACTTCGACTAAACGTCTTCTATTTTCATATCGCGCCTTTAGAGCTCGCCAATCGAGGGCAAAATTATCTGCGGTAATTTTAATATGCGCGATGATTTGACTCGCGTCTCCAGTTAGGCTCGCGACAAAAAAATGCATGCGAGTAAATTCGGATAAGTCTCGATTGTCTATGATTAAAGCCTGAAAGCGATCGCGAAAGGTTTCCCATTCGTCAGGTTTACCGGAGAACGGCGGTAATTTAATCGGGGGGAGGTGGCGTAGCGAGAACGATGATGTTTCGGGGTGCGCGAGGGTCGAGTTCATCGTTCTGCTTGGACTCACGAATGGCTCCAACTCCTCCAGACAGTCGGCCATGTAGTCGAGCGCTTCCTGGTAGAGGCAGTCATGATCGTTGAGCTGTTGTTCTCGAAAGTAGGCGAAGGTGTCCCTTTGCTCTGCGGGGCACAATTGTAGAAGCACGGCGTTACACTCGAGACACTGCGCCCAGATCTCCTTGAGAGAGGCTATGCGTGCCCTTATCGACGCGGTGTGTACTTCGCCTTACCCGTCTTCTTGAAGTTGATGAGCGCACGAGACACAGCGTAGAAATTTGTTTGTTGTTTAGCGAGCGCGGCGTCCATCGTGATAGGACGATAGCGGACACACCGCGGCACTTCACTGATTGTCTCAATGTCCGAGCTCGATGCTCCTTGTCAGCGGAGATCTGACTCGTATGCAGCTAACAGTCACTGCACTTGTATTCCCGTCGATCCGGTACGATCCCCCATCCGGCTCGAAGGACCAAAATGTTTCAACTTGAAGGACCAGAAACTCATCTGAAGTCAGAAGCTAAGGTATTGACAAAAATAAGAGTGTCTAACAATGTTTTTTTTTGTTATTATCAATAATTTTTTATTTTACAGCAACAGCAGATAAATCTCAACGACCTATTCTGGAAATTGTTGACACCAATAAACAAGTAGAAAACAGTAATTCACTTGCTTCGAGTTTTATGGAAAGTGGTACAAGCTCCTCAAACTCTATTTCAAATGCCCTTTTAACAAATGAAAAAGATGGTAAGTTAATGATTGCATTTTCCCAGTAGAATGAACCAGCCTTTAGCAACAATGCAGAAACCACAAAATGTGATAGTTTTGGATACATTTCTTTTGATAATATGCCTTGTTTCCAGGAGATGACATTCACACTGGATTTTTGGGAGATGGATCCTCCATCAACAAGCTCCTTACGAGGACATGACCCTGCCTCTGACACTTTCTGCGAGGATGACGCTAAAGATTCAAATAATTCTTATGAACCACATTTAAATGATGGTGAGATACTGTTTTGTTAATAACTATTTGGCATTTTATAAACGAATGTTCTTCTGTAAACTCATCGAATTATTTTTAATTGCAGATTCAATTAGCCGCAAAAGTTCTGATTGTGTTGATGAGATGCGAATTAGCCAATCGCCAATGATTGATTCGAATTTAAGTGGGCAAGAGATCGAGACAATAAATGAAACCACTAACAAAACGGCTGTTAACAACTCTGCCAACCAGATTGACAAATTTTCACCTATTCGTAAATAACATTCTTTTCTTTCCAAATATGCAATTCTTTCAAGTATTAAACACCATTCTTTAAATTTATTTTGTCACTTTGCAGAGGTCATGAGGCTGTAGTATGAGAAACTCAGTAGACTTGAAAAGTCGTACGTAAAGCTCCAAACGACTGTTGAAGAAATACGCCAGCTTTTATTGAATAGAACAGAAGTGCTCCACCATCCAAAGGGCCTCCCAAGCCTTCCCTTCCCAACATTCAAGGATGCTAAAACTGCTGAAGATCTCACAAATGGAAACTCTTCCATAAAGGATTATATTGTAAATTGAAAGATATAAATTATATACCTAACTTAAAATTGTATATTTTGTAACTTGAAGCTTTTCTCATTATTTTCTTCAATCTTAGGTAAAAAAATAAATGTTTGCAAGCTCTGGGAAGTGTAAGAAGGATTGCTCAAAGAAAGTTATGGCTCTTCTTATGACAAATCACACAGGAACATTCTTTAATTGGAAAGGCGGAAAAGGGAAGCAGCCATTTGGGAGCTGGCATTTAAAAGAAATAGTAATCAGTAAGTAAAATTGTGAAATTTATGTTCTTTTACACCACTTTCTTTCCTGACATTTTTTGTTAGAATTTTGACACTTCATAAATTTTGTGTTATTTTAACGGCAGTTAAAAAATTGAGAGGAGACAAACTAGCTGTAGACACAGGAAAGGTAGAAGATGGGATAAAGGAGTGGTTGAAAGAAAGATGTTTTAGAAAAAAGTGTGAAATAAAATAAATTAAAAATAAATTTATTTTATATACGGTCGTACTTTAAATTTGCTTAGCGTGAAATAAATTTTGTGAAATAAATAGCTTTCCTTTGAAAATACGTACTAGCTTTTCTTTTTTTTTCTAATGTTCCGTGAACGTTTATTCGCACGTTCTCTGAACGTTTCCTAGTTCGTTTTCTGAACGTTTCTTAACTCGTTCTCTGAACGTCAGGAAGAAACGTTCATGCAAACGTTAGACGAACGTTTTCGTGGTGGCACTTCCGAACTGTTTCCGAACGGGTCAGGTTCGAACGTTACTTGAACGTTTTACCGGCGTGCGTGTGCTGGTGGGGTAGTATCTCAATTATTTAATCTCCGTCTCTTGGAGTTATCTCTCTACGATATCATATTTGTTTTGTATATTTATTATTTGTGCGAGACACGATATCGTATCGTGTGTTTCCTATCGCAACTGCAGCTTAACAATTTATTCAACAATTTAATTGACCTTTCGATTATCGTAGGGGATGAGGGAGGGCTTCTTTTGTGGTCCATTACAATCGGGTACACCATCGTTGCCTTTACTTTGAAGCACAATAGTGCGCATGACACTATACGGATAGATCTATACGGTTTTCAGAATTATTGAGTTTTCCGTTTCTTATTTCTACAAAGCTGAAAATTTATAGGGAAGAAAGTCACGTCGATAATTTAATGCTCTTCGACAATTTTTAACATGTTTATCAAAGATATTTTTCTCGCCTACACAGAAAGAACGGTTTCTTTGGATTTAGTAATCCTATTTGTTTAACTTGGATTTGTTTAATTGGAACAACATAATTTTACACCAAATATTATTTTGTTAGATAGAAATTATGTTGTTTCATTACAGAATATCATATTGTTTAATGAAAAAAACATTATTATTTAAAGAAAATAAAATGTATCTTTAATCCAAACAATATTTTATTTAGTTAGATTCAATATAGTTATTAATAAAACAAAAAAGTTCTTTAATGTTGCTCAAGCATATAATAAAAAGCACTATTTCTTTTAAACAATTTATTGCTTGTGACAATTATTGTAATGTTTGGATAAAAATCTAAAGTATTTGGCTTAATATCGAAGACGGAGGGGCGCCTAGCCGCTCTCTGTTGCGTGACTTCTCTTGTCTGTGACCGATATTCATAATATCGTCCTGTAGATATTACATGTGTACTGTGATATAATATCTTATGAAACTAGTGTATAGCGGTAGCGCGGCGTGCTAGTTAGTAACATCTGAATGTCTACGATCGTGTTTGCCCGCGTCATGACCGTGGTTCTGTCGCGCGCTGTGTGCCGAGTGTCAAGTAGGGCCCGCGCGAGGTGTTTTAAGTTAAGACCAGTGCCCGGGCGGTATGCCTCCGTGCTGTACGGACGCGTGAAATCCTGGACAGTGTCGGAAAGAAATGGGTAAACAAGATTAGTAGCACCGGTGTGATTCGGGGCTGTTGCCGCGTAATAATATCGTCGAACCTCTTGCATATGCCGGTCGTTGTTCGTTGGATGTTGACTGCCGTGTCGTGAAAATGAGTGCTACCGACAATGTTACATCATTTTTGGAAGCATGTGATCTAACATACTTGTCTTCAATATTTGCTCGTAAATACATCTTAACAATATCTTTTGTATAACTGATATTTAAGCCTTCCTTGGTGTGAATAAATGCTTGATATGGCTTCCGTGTTAGTGCCACGTCTTTCATGATTTTGTTTCCAACATTTTGTGAATTAAATAAAATACGTTTTACTACATATATGCATCTTTTTCTCTTTATTTTGATCTGTTATCTTTTATTATTTAAAAGATTGTAATAACTTTTTTTTTATGGTTGTAGTAAATATCTCAATCTTTTTTGCGTAACGCGTAACGCGACGCACCGAATCGCTCTCGTAGAAGGTTTGACTTTTCGTGACGGACTTCCATAACGCGAACGCGTAACGCGACGCTCCGAATCACTCCCGTAGAAGGTTCGACTTTTCGTGACAGATTTCCATAACGCGAACGCGTAACGCGACGCATCGAATCATTCCTGTATAAGTTTCGACTTTTTGTGACGGACTTCCATAACGCGACGCTCCGAATCACTCCCGTAGAATGTTCGACTTTTTGTGACGGACTTCCATAACGCGAACGCGTAACGCGACGCATCGAATCACTCCCGTATAAGTTTCGACTTTTCGTGACGGACTTCCATAACGCGAACGCGTAACGCGACGCTCCGAATCACTCCCGTAGAATGTTTGACTTTTCGTGACGGACTTCCATAACGCGAACGCGTAACGCGACGTTTCGAATCACTCCCGTAGAATGTTCGACTTTTCGTGACGGACTTCCATAACGCGAACGCATAACGCGACGCTCCGAATCACTCTTGTAGAAGGTTCGACTTTTCGTGACGAACTTTCATAACGCGAACGCGTAACGCGACGCTCCGAATCACTCCCGTAGAAGGTTTAACTTTTCGTGACGAACTTCCGTAACGCAAACGCGTAACGCTACGCTCCGAATCACTCTCGTATAAGTTTCGACTTTTCGTGACGGACTTCCATAACGCGAACGCGTAACGCGACGTTCCGAATCACTCCCGTAGAAGGTTCGACTTTTGGTGACGGACTTCCATAACGCGACTTCCGTAACGCGACTTCCGTGACGCACTTCCGTGACGCTTCCGGTTCGAATCACCCCCCGTGCCCTAAGAAGTTTCACTTCAAAAATAAATAAATAAGAAATAAGGTACTCACCAAATTAGGTTTACGACCCTCCGGCCGTTGGCTACGTCCAGGGTCACCCGTAGGATCCTCAAAGGGTACACCTGAGGCTCCTCGTAACGGGGAGGGGGTGCGTGCTCGCCGGTCTCTTCATACCGCGGCGGTGGCGATTGCGGCCCACCCACAGCACTGTTTGCACCACGGCGCGCTGCGTGCAACCAATACGTGCGTAAGCACGCGTCGCAATTTTCCGGCACGAAATCAAATATATACACTATTATACAATTCCCACTGATCACGTACCCAACGTACGAAATAGTAAAAGCGGTATTTTTACCTATACATAAAAGCGAAAACATTCGTATTTGTGGAAGTAAATCAACAAATTATAGCGATAGATACCGATAGCCGAACACATTGTACAATTGCAGAAAACGAATTAAATAAATGTATTAAGGATGACAATTCATATGTATGCGAGCAAAACCACTCCGTTCATCACGTAGATAATAATGCACTATGCGAAGTACAAGCATATGTAGCTAAAGATACACATTTAAATCATTGCAGTATTCGAAGCATACACGCTAACACAACGATATGGATAGCTTTAAGTAATCCGAACTCATGGCTATATTCCACTCAAACTAAACAAGCCATAGAAGTAATCGACAGAAATCGACAGAAATCGACAGCGATTTAGATAAAAGCGATATAGATATACATAAATACACTACATACCCGGTACTCTCAAGTTTTACGGGAACTATACTCATAATTATAGCAATAGCGATAATACACAGGGTGGACCAAATGAGTTAATAATGGGAAAAATCTTGAAATAGAGGTTAGATACAGCAAAATGTTTTAGACAAAAATTGTATGGCCTAAAGGGGGACATAATGGTGGCAATGATTTGACTTTAGATGGTCGTTTGAAGCTCACGTGAACGTCACTTTTAATTTCTTAAACCGAACCCCCTATATTGTAGTATATCGTTTGAAAGGGCATAAAATAACAAAAATTTTGGTGCAAACCAGATGTCGATATGTTGACCCGTTCGGGAGTTATTTAGGGTCAAAAATTGTCTTTTTCCAACTTTGACTTTAAATAACTTCCGAACGGATCAACGTATCGACCTCTGGTTTGCGCCTAAATTTTTCTTATTTTATGCCTTTTTAAATGATATACTACAATATTGGGGGGTTCCATTTCAAATTTTTGAGTTGGAGTCCCCTGGGACACTAACAAATTTTAAGTAAAACCCCCATATTGTAGTATACCGTTTGAAAGGGCATAAAATAAAAAAAATTTTGGCGCAAACCAGAGGTCAATACGTTGATCCGTTCGGGAGTTATTTAAAGTCAAAGTTGGAAAAAGTCAATATTTAACCCTAAATAACTTCCGAACGGGTCAACGTATCAACCTCTGGTTTGCACCAAAATTTTTGTTATTTTATGCCCTTTCAAACGATATACTACAATATAGGGGGTTCCGTTTAAGACATTGTTCAGGTGAGCTTCAAACGACCATCTAAAGTCAAATCATTGCCACCATCTTATGTCCCCCTTTAGACCATACAACTTTTGTCTGAAACATTTTGCTGTATCTAACCTTTATTTCGAGATTTTTCCCATTATAGACTCATTTGGTCCACCCTGTATATAATAAGAAAGAATAAAAATAAACCAAGAATACCAATAAATCTAAATCTAAATCCTATGTGCAAACCACAAATTATTTAAGAACATATATACCACACGGCAAGCGGCCAAAGAGCACAAAACAAAGAGAAAGCGACACCGCAATACTATATTAAATAACGTTTAGATGTAAGATTCCAATGTAAAAGAAAGGAATAATAAAGATACTGTCCCCATAGGATTAAGATACGATAAGAAACAGTAAAATACGAGAAACTCCGAACCATAGTTCCTCTCTTCCCAAAGGGGGAGAAATGTTGCAACCCGAACTCGTGACAATATTTTAATAATTTGACTTATTACCACATTTAGTATGAGAGGCCTGCACTTGGACACGGTACATTTGGACACAGTTTATTTGGACACGATCATTTGGACACGATCTATTGGACACCGTTCGTTTGAACACCGTTCATTTGGACACCGTTTATATGGACACCGTTCATTTGGACACGAAAATACGCGACCTGTGCACTTGGACACGAGAATGCGCGAAATGTTCACTTGGACACGAAAATGCGCGGCCTGTGCAGTTGGACACGAGAATACGCGACTTGTGCACTTGGACACGAAAATGAACGACCTGTGCACTTGGACACGAGAATACGCGACCTGCTCACTTGGACACGAAAATGCGCGACCTGTTCACTTGGACACGAAAATGCGCGGCCTGTGCAGTTGGACACGAAAATGCGCGACCTGTTCACTTGGGCACGAAAATGCGAAATAACTTTCGATAAAAATATGTCGCAGCCACATGGTGTACACACACACACACACACGCGCGGGGTGGTGCAAGGGGGGGCCTTTGGCCCCCCCCTCCCGCACCCCCTCCGCCGGTAGGCAGGGTGGACTTCGCTTAATATCTCGTTTCCAACTCCACAGGCCGCGCATTTTCGTGTCCAAGTGAACAGGTCGCGCATTCTCGTGTCCAAGTGCACAGGTCGTTCATTTTCGTGTCCAACTGCACAGGCCGCGCATTCTCGTGTCCAAGTGCACAGGTCGCTCATTTTCGTGTCCAAGTGCACAAGTCGCGTATTTTCGTGTCCAAATGAACGGTGTCCATATAAACGGTGTCCAAATGAACGGTGTCCAAACGAACGGTGTCCAATAGATCGTGTCCAAATGATTGTGTCCAATTGAACGGTGTCCAAATGTACCGTGTCCAAGAGCACCTCTCCCGTTCCTCCGCAGTACCCCACAGTAAGGGAAGGGTACAACGGTACCCCACCCCTACTTTGAACCTTTCTAAACAGCTGCTGCCAGTAAACTGAGTACTCCTTAGTGTACAAACGGGTAGTTCAATCACTCAACTATCATCAGAGGGAGCCATGAGCTCCATTTTTGGCGGGAACATTGAAAATATATAATTTAAACGGGTCTGGGGAGTGCACCACCCCATGTGGCATTTAAGGGTTAAGAGGTATCAACGAAATAATGGATTTTTGTGTTTCTACGTCTTCTCTGACGGAATAGAGCTACGGGACCGTTGTAGCCTTATAGTTTCCGACGCACTGCACACTTTTGGTCCTATACATTAGCCCCGTATCTCTTATAGTTTAAGAGATATCAACGAAATAATGGATTTTTGTGTTTCTACGTCTTCTCTGACGGATTAGAACTACGGGACCGGTGTAGCCTTATAGTTTCCGACGCACTGCACACTTTTGGTCCTATACATTAGCCCCGTATCTCTTATAGTTTAAGAGATATCAACGAAATAATGGATTTTTGTGTTTCTACGTCTTCTCTGACGGAATAGAGCTACGGGACCGGTGAAGCCTTATAGTTTCCGACGCACTGCACACTTTTGGTCCTATACATTAGCCCCGTATCTCTTATAGTTTAAGAGATATCAACGAAATAATGGATTTTTGTGTTTCTACGTCTTCTCTGACGGATTAGAGCTACGGGACCGGTGAAGCCTTATAGTTTTCGACGCGCTGCACACATTTGGTCCTATACATTAGCCCCGTATCTCTTATAGTTTAAGAGATATCAACGAAATAATGGATTTTTGTGTTTCTACGTCTTCTCTGACGGATTAGAACTACGGGACCGGTGTAGCCTTATAGTTTCCGACGCACTGCACACTTTTGGTCCTATACATTATCCCCGTATCTCTTATAGTTTAAGAGATATCAACGAAATAATGGATTTTTGTGTTTCTACGTCTTCTCTGACGGATAGAAGCTACGGGACCGGTGTAAGCCTTATAGTTTCCGACGCACTGCACACTTTTGGTCCTATACATTAGCCCCGTATCTCTTATAGTTTAAGAGATATCAACGAAATAATGGATTTTTGTGTTTCTACGTCTTCTCTGACGGAATAGAGCTACGGGACCGGTGAAGCCTTATAGTTTTCGACGCGCTGCACACATTTGGTCCTATACATTAGCCCCGTATCTCTTATAGTTTAAGAGATATCAACGAAATAATGGATTTTTGTGTTTCTACGTCTTCTCTGACGGAATAGAACTACGGGACCGGTGAAGCCTTATAGTTTTCGACGCGCTGCACACATTTGGTCCTATACATTAGCCCCGTATCTCTTATAGTTTAAGAGATATCAACGAAATAATGGATTTTTGTGTTTCTACGTCTTCTCTGACGGAATAGAGCTACGGGACCGGTGAAGCCTTATAGTTTTCGACGCGCTGCACACATTTGGTCCTATACATTAGCCCCGTATCTCTTATAGTTTAAGAGATATCAACGAAATAATGGATTTTTGTGTTTCTACGTCTTCTCTGACGGATTAGAACTACGGGACCGGTGTAGCCTTATAGTTTCCGACGCACTGCACACTTTTGGTCCTATACATTAGCCCCGTATCTCTTATAGTTTAAGAGATATCAACGAAATAATGGATTTTTGTGTTTCTACGTCTTCTCTGACGGAATAGAGCTACGGGACCGGTGAAGCCTTATAGTTTTCGACGCGCTGCACACATTTGGTCCTATACATTAGCCCCGTATCTCTTATAGTTTAAGAGATATCAACGAAATAATGGATTTTTGTGTTTCTACGTCTTCTCTGACGGAATAGAGCTACGGGACCGGTGAAGCCTTATAGTTTTCGACGCGCTGCACACATTTGGTCCTATACATTAGCCCCGTATCTCTTATAGTTTAAGAGATATCAACGAAATAATGGATTTTTGTGTTTCTACGTCTTCTCTGACGGATTAGAACTACGGGACCGGTGTAGCCTTATAGTTTCCGACGCACTGCACACTTTTGGTCCTATACATTAGCCCCGTATCTCTTATAGTTTAAGAGATATCAACGAAATAATGGATTTTTGTGTTTCTACGTCTTCTCTGACGGATTAGAACTACGGGACCGGTGTAGCCTTATAGTTTCCGACGCGCTGCACACTTTGGTCCTATACATTAGCCCCGTATCTCTTATAGTTTAAGAGATATCAACGAAATAATGGATTTTTGTGTTTCTACGTCTTCTCTGACGGAATAGAGCTACGGGACCGGTGAAGCCTTATAGTTTTCGACGCGCTGCACACTTTTGGTCCTATACATTAGCCCCGTATCTCTTATAGTTTAAGAGATATCAACGAAATAATGGATTTTTGTGTTTCTACGTCTTCTCTGACGGAATAGAGCTACGGGACCGGTGAAGCCTTATAGTTTCCGACGCACTGCACACATTTGGTCCTATACATTAGCCCCGTATCTCTTATAGTTTAAGAGATATCAACGAAATAATGGATTTTTGTGTTTCTACGTCTTCTCTGACGGAATAGAGCTACGGGACCGGTGAAGCCTTATAGTTTTCGACGCGCTGCACACTTTTGGTCCTATACATTAGCCCCGTATCTCTTATAGTTTAAGAGATATCAACGAAATAATGGATTTTTGTGTTTCTACGTCTTCTCTGACGGATTAGAACTACGGGACCGGTGTAGCCTTATAGTTTCCGACGCACTGCACACTTTTGGTCCTATACATTAGCCCCGTATCTCTTATAGTTTAAGAGATATCAACGAAATAATGGATTTTTGTGTTTCTACGTCTTCTCTGACGGAATAGAGCTACGGGACCGGTGTAAGCCTTATAGTTTTCGACGCGCTGCACACTTTTGGTCCTATACATTAGCCCCGTATCTCTTATAGTTTAAGAGATATCAACGAAATAATGGATTTTTGTGTTTCTACGTCTTCTCTGACGGATTAGAACTACGGGACCGGTGTAGCCTTATAGTTTCCGACGCACTGCACACTTTTGGTCCTATACATTAGCCCCGTATCTCTTATAGTTTAAGAGATATCAACGAAATAATGGATTTTTGTGTTTCTACGTCTTCTCTGACGGAATAGAGCTACGGGACCGGTGAAGCCTTATAGTTTTCGACGCGCTGCACACATTTGGTCCTATACATTAGCCCCGTATCTCTTATAGTTTAAGAGATATCAACGAAATAATGGATTTTTGTGTTTCTACGTCTTCTCTGACGGAATAGAGCTACGGGACCGGTGAAGCCTTATAGTTTTCGACGCGCTGCACACATTTGGTCCTATACATTAGCCCCGTATCTCTTATAGTTTAAGAGATATCAACGAAATAATGGATTTTTGTGTTTCTACGTCTTCTCTGACGGATTAGAACTACGGGACCGGTGTAGCCTTATAGTTTCCGACGCACTGCACACTTTTGGTCCTATACATTAGCCCCGTATCTCTTATAGTTTAAGAGATATCAACGAAATAATGGATTTTTGTGTTTCTACGTCTTCTCTGACGGATTAGAGCTACGGGACCGGTGTAAGCCTTATAGTTTTCGACGCGACTGCACACATTTGGTCCTATACATTAGCCCCGTATCTCTTATAGTTTAAGAGATATCAACGAAATAATGGATTTTTGTGTTTCTACGTCTTCTCTGACGGAATAGAGCTACGGGACCGGTGTAAGCCTTATAGTTTTCGACGCACTGCACACTTTGGTCCTATACATTAGCCCCGTATCTCTTATAGTTTAAGAGATATCAACGAAATAATGGATTTTTGTGTTTCTACGTCTTCTCTGACGGAATAGAAGCTACGGGACCGGTGTAGCCTTATAGTTTCCGACGCACTGCACACTTTTGGTCCTATACATTAGCCCCGTATCTCTTATAGTTTAAGAGATATCAACGAAATAATGGATTTTTGTGTTTCTACGTCTTCTCTGACGGATTAGAACTACGGGACCGGTGTAGCCTTATAGTTTCCGACGCACTGCACACTTTTGGTCCTATACATTATCCCCGTATCTCTTATAGTTTAAGAGATATCAACGAAATAATGGATTTTTGTGTTTCTACGTCTTCTCTGACGGAATAGAGCTACGGGACCGTTGAAGCCTTATAGTTTTCGACGCGCTGCACACATTTGGTCCTATACATTAGCCCCGTATCTCTTATAGTTTAAGAGATATCAACGAAATAATGGATTTTTGTGTTTCTACGTCTTCTCTGACGGAATAGAGCTACGGGACCGGTGAAGCCTTATAGTTTTCGACGCGCTGCACACATTTGGTCCTATACATT